>JANRMT010062835.1:21045609-21068200 GCA_026402145.1 Polypterus bichir lapradei
ATCTATCTATCTATCTATCTATCTATCTATCTATCTATCTATCTATCTATCGCTTGAGGTTTTCAATCAATGTACACTTATTTAACTTCAAGCTCCATCCAGTCCAAGTTAATACAACAGAAAACCTGTTGTACACCCGGCATCACAAAGGCAAGTTTCTCCTCATGAGAACATCAGAAAAACATGCTACATGCTCCCACCTGGGCAAAGCTGGCACCACACTCTAGATCATGTTCTTTAACTTTTCCAGTGCCTTTAACACCATTCTGCTTCGTCCACTGGGGGATTTGAATCTTGACGCCCCCACAGTGTCCTGGATCATGGACTACCTGACCAATAGGCAGCAGTTTTTGAGGCTTAGGCTCTGTGTATCAGAAATGGTGGTGTGTAATACTGGAGCACCTCAGGGTATCGTCATGTCTGCCTTCCTGTTCACCCTCCACACAACAGACTTCCAGAACAATACCAGCACTTGCCATCTATAGAAATGTTCAGATGGCTCATCCATCATGGGCTTCATTAATAATGGAGACAAGTTGGAGGACAGGAAGGTGGTGGAGGACTTTGTCTTGTGGTGCAGGGAGAACAACCTACAACTCAAAATCTGCAAGACCAAAAGAGCTGATGGGGAGCCAAGGAGCCTCTGAGACCATTCAGGGGGAGGACGTGGAAGTGGTGCAGAGTTACAAGTACCTGGGGGGTTCACATGAACAACAAACTGGACTGTTCTGACAACACAAGAAGGTCCAAAGCAGATTGGACTTGCTATGGAGACTCAGATCTTTTGATGTGGGCAGGAAACTGCTGGAAATGTTCTACCAGTCCATAGCAGCCAATGTGGCGTTGTACGCTGTGGTCTTCAGGAAATGCAATCTGAGTTCAAATGAAACAAAACTTATCAGCAAAGACTACTGCATCACAGGGCGGACCCTGGACACACTGGCAGCTGTTGTGGAAAAGAGGATGGTGGCGTCATTGGATGCCATCATGAAAAATCCCCTCCTGGAGGCTCTCTCTCTCTCAGAGCACTTTTAGCCACAGGCTCATTCCACCAAGGTTTGCTAAGAAGCACCACTGGGGGTCTTTTCTGCCCACTGCTATCAGGCAATTCAATGCTTCCACCCGATGTACTCTAAGTTAATTTTTGTATTTATTTATTTTTTGTATTTCTGCTGCAGCTGTACACATCTGAATTGCCCCTGGATTAATAAAGTTTATCTAATCTGAACTAAACATCTTCTCTGAAATTGGGCAAACGAATGACTTTACCGCATGTTAAAAAAGGAAAGTGTCCAGAAATACATGATGCCCTAGTGTTAACTCTCTCACATTAGGTTATTTAAGTTAAGTCATCTATTTAGTTATTATTATTAATAATAATAATGAATATTTATCATTCTATTAGTGATTTTTGTATTTATAAAGTTATGTATTGCTATTGTCCCTTATAGTTGTCTCAAGGCACAGTCAAAGGAGTTGAGCATTAGGCTAAGCATTTCCCTCGGCGTTGTACCACCAGGGGGTGATTTGCTCCCTAAACCGGACACAACAGACACAGAGCCCCGTCTTGCCACACAACACCCGTTTATTTTAAATGCTTTTCTCTTGCTTTCCACTACACAGCTCAAGCACCACACAGCACCAATGCCCTGTCCCTTTCTTTCTTCTTTCTCTGCCTCCACTCCTCCTCCAGCAAGCTGGGTCTTCTCCCACCCGACTCTGGCTCCTCGAGTTGTGGCTGCTGGCCCCTTTTATGGAGCACCCAGAAGTGCTCCAGGTGTTCCACGATCTCCATCCGGCGGCACTTCTGAGTGTGATGGTAGTCCTACAGAGGAGGGGTCAGCCATATTCCATTAGCCCCCTGGTGGTGGTGGCCATGGGCCCCAGCAGGGTTGAGCTTCCAAACCCGTGGCACTGTATCAAGCCAGGGGGGCTGCCCTCTGTCATTGCCCCATGCAAGCTGCTTCCCCTGGTCCTTCTGTTATGGAGGCGTCCCACCCAGGTAAGAATAACAGCTGTACGGTACACTGATTTCTGGCTTACTATCATTCGGCTGACACTATTCTCCAAGGGAGCTTACAACATGTGAGATTCAATTGGTTACATCTCCCTTTTTTGTTGCTCCAGTTGGTGAAGAGACCTGCTGATGGTCACACATTGTCAGTAGCAAGATTTGAATCCACAACCTCATTTGCTTAAAGTCCAAAGCTTTATCCACGATGCCACACTACCTGCCCTAAGGGCCAAATAAAATTAGATTTGTGGTGAAATGACTTTCAATTTTATTTGAGATGCATGTACTGCACTGTAAATATCTGTGTTTAATAGTTTGATCTAATTTTCATTTGATTTTTGATTTGATATACTTTGTTAACCCCAAGGGGAAATTGTCTTGTCACATATCCTTTGGAGGTCAGAGTGCAGGGTCAGCCATTGTACAGTAGCCTTGGACCAATTTTCAGGTCAAAGACCTTGCTCTAATGTTACTGATGAGAGCTTTTTTTTTTTAATTCACTACATTTACTTTTTTTTTTGTAAAATGTTGTTAAAGTGTTTGTGAGTGATTTTTAAGAATTTAGTCAGTCATTTTCCAACCCGTATATATCCTCATACAGGGTCACAGGGGTCTACTGGAGCCAATCCCAGCCAGCACAGGGCAGGAACAAACCCCGGGCAGGGCGCCAGCCCACCGCAGTTTAAGAATTTATTTTACAGTAAATTACTGGGAACAGGGGTGTTTGTCGCAGTTTATTGTGAGTTCTATGGTGGTCTACTGTATAATAATTACAGTAAACTACTGTGAAGGTCTTGTACAGATTATTAAGGCCACGTCACACTACGCAACTTTTGTAGCCATTTTCAGCCATGCCTTCATTTACCTAATCTCAGCAAGTTGTCGGAGGTCAGTGACACACTCCCTTGAAGCCAGTCGCCTAATGTGCCATGCCACGTAACTCACCCCAACTAGTCCACAACTCGCTCTGTCAATATCAAACAGGTTTGGTTTGCTCTTTAGTCATAGGGTGAGCTCAGTGTGTTTGAGACATGATAATCAATAAATGCTCTACTGGGAAGTTCATTGCTTATAATGCAGCAATGTGGAATAAGAAACTTGGAGGTTTTGGACCTCACAAACAGAATAGAAGCTCGTCTGGTGACGACTTGTGTTTTATGTATCTGACAGAATGAAAAAACATAAAAACTCGCCATATCTGTACAGTGCATAATGTTATTGCTTGTCACGAAAAGGGGAAAGTACGACTGTGATGGAAGGTTGGCATGCAAGGCTGACCCTGCACTCTGACCCCAAGGGGTATGCGAAAAGTAACAAATTCCTAATACAGTAGATCCTCGGGTCACAAACGTCTTGGAACACGTACAAATTGGGTTACGACCAAAAAGTTTGCCAAACTTTTGCATCTGTTCACGACCACACACTCAGGTGACGAACAAGGCAGTTTACTTTCCGGTTTGTACGTGCTGATGATTTCCGCACGTGTTCCGTCTCTCCCTGTGCATTCCTTGTGCAGTGAGCGAGTGAGCGAGAGAGAGAGAGAGAGAGAGAGTGCGAGAAGGCAGTTAGAGAATGCACCGGGCTTGTTTTTAAAGAGACTGCTTCGAGCATTGTTTTAATCTCATTGTATTTAATGAAGACTTTTTTCTATTGGATTTTAACCTCCACTTCACTTCTGTTTTTATGGGATCATTTATGTATTTAGGGATTCTGAAAACATTGCACTTTATTTAATTTGGACTTTTTTTATTGTTGTTTTGTTGATTTTAATAAAAGCTCTTGGCACTTTTTGCACCATCCGATTGCTCCATTGTAGTGCCTCACTGTCGTGCTCATCGGTAACACTACTGACGGTGACGGGTTTAAGGGCTCCCGGAAGTGAGATGGGAGTATGCAGCGAACCCGCATCATCACAGACTTTACCTCAAAACTGTAATCTCCTCTCCACCCAGTTCCTCCTCACTTCCTTCATGCCAAAACTCGACTCATGCAAGGTTAGTTTTCTTGGTTGTTTATGGTTAGTTTTTGTATAAATTATGGATTTTTCAAATGTTCATTTTTTACCTGTGCTTAAAACTCATTAAAAAAGCAAGTGGTTTGTAAGGCTGTAGCGTGAACTCCTGCAATGTTAGTTTTTTTCTGTTGTTCAAGGTTTTCTCAGTGTTATTCAATGTTAGTTTACTATTACGCTGTGTATTCTATGGTATAATTAACTATTTTTGTGCTTAAAACTCTTTTACAAAATATATATTTACGTACAGTTCGTATGGTCCGGAACGGATTAATTTTATTTACATACAATCCTATGGAGGAAATTACTTCGGGTCACGACCAAATCGGGTTGCAACCAGAGTTTTGGAACGAATTACGGTCATGACCCAAGGTTCCACTGTACGAGAAATTGTATAAGGCAAAATAAAGAAAAAAAAAAAAAATAGAATCATATAAAGTTACTTAAATAAGATGTGTATTGTATATACTTGCATATAAGATGGGTCTTGAAACCTGAAAAATCAATCATAAAATCAGATCCGATTTACATGCCCGTTCAAAAATATGACTTAATTTTTTTTTTTACATCTTCTTGCCTCCTCTAATCTCACATCAGTTTCTCAGACACAGTGAGTTTTGTTACAGCAGTGCAGTTACCAATTTCTTTTGCCACTTCAACGACTTTTAATTTAAAACCAGCTTCATATTTTCTTCTGATCGAGCGATCCATCGTAGATATTGGATGCTCTTACAATAAAGGTGTACGAGGGCGTGAGATACAAAAAACACAAATCAGTGCAAACGTTGCTTTGGAATAGTTCGGGTATTACCGTGTGGTAACGTAGGCAATATACATAGAAATAAAGGCTGTGTGCTCCGTGGTTACTCTCTCAAATGGTCGTTAGCATATCGTAATCACTTGGACCAATAACGGGAGTTTTTTGCATTCGACTTATAGGACCAACATTATAAAATACCGGAAATTATACAGTAACATCAAGTCCCGACTTAACCGCGGGAGAACTTAAATGCGAGTATATACGGTAAGTCTGCTTGGGAGCATGCACTGATCATCACACGACAAACCACCTGGATTGGTGACCCGACTGAAAAATTATAAACAAAAAGTGAACATTTTTATGAATGAAAACCATATGTTGGAAATCTGATGTGTTGCTGGACAACTTGAAGTCCTATGAAATTAACGATAAATAAAGCCTTACTTTATTCACAGTCAATTTCACTCAGAGCTATGTGTAGGGGAGTCTGAAAATGAAATCTGGATTCCCAGCATGCTCATTCTTCTGGGGTTCTCATCCCATCTTCTTGTCTTCTTGCGTTTTATATCAATAAAAGAGGACCATGGCCCATGATTTTTGAGTTTGGTTTATACGGACACAAATGTGGACAGCCCTGATGTCAGCCATCCAAATTTATAAATAATGGAAATGGGTGTACATAAGTGGGGGTATGCTTTTTATTAAGAAAAAGAGATGTTGTAAGGTTTTACCTGAATAGAAGAAACCACATTTAGCAAGAGCTGTAGGGCTGCCCTTTCCAAGTCCAGGCCAGACTTTAAGAGATTCCAGTCGACAGTCTTCTGCGTTAAAGATGCTTGTAACAATTCCTAAAAGCAAAACAATTCTGTATTATAAGTATTTCTTCACTTGTTTGTGCATCAACCCTTTGGTCTAAAACTAAAGAATGGTGTATTTTGGAAAGAAGAATCAAGCGAGGCTGAAATCCATTCAGATTTTAGGAAGAGCATTGGACAGGTGTAACTTCTAAATGAAATTGTGTAATGGGGACATCCAAAGTAATACCCAACACCGATTGACTGCTGATCCATTATATCTCAAAAGCTTAGGGTGCTGCTGGAAGAGGTGTTGGTGAGGCCAGCAGTGGGCACTCACCCTGTTGGCTGAATGTGGATCCCAATAAACACAAATTGAGGACCTGACTCTCTGTGGTCTGTCACACATGTGCGAGTAGGAGGCAACTATAGGGCCTGAGTGATAGTAATTGCATGCCAGACCAGGGGCCGGCGTGATGCACTGACTGTCTCTCTCAATTCCTTGCAGACCATTCTCGGAAAATCTGAAGACGTCACTTCTGGTTCAGGCACCTGTCATGATGTCTCTTCCGGTTCTGAAAACAATGACGTCATTTCCTACGCTGACTAAGGAAGACGCCATTTTTGATACAGTAGAGTTAGTTCTGTTTTGGACTCGGATCTGTGAGCATCTCTGTTCAAATTCAAACCTGTTTTGCAGCCTTTGAACAATATACGGGGTGGCTGCCCTAAACCTTCATGATGTCTTTGAATCGTTCTTGTGACAGGTCATAGAAGATCCCTGGACATCCTTCGTGTATCCTGATGTGCTGGCTAAACTGCCCATCTCAGCCTGGTCATTCTGGCCCCCTAATCATCCCCTGTCTCTAATTGTCTCTCTCTCTCTCACCTCTTCAATACCTAACAGCTAATGTGTGGTGAGCATACTGGCGCAAAAATGGCTGCCGTCACATCATCCAGGTGGGTGCTACACATTGGTGGTGGTTGAAGTGGCTCTCCTCTCATTGTGTAATGCACTTTGAATAGCAAGATAGTAGTATCTCTATATAGAAGACAGTAGTATTGCTATACAAATGTAATAATTTGATAATAATAATATTTTTCTATTGCCATCTTTTGCTTACCTCACCACAGAGACAGTAGATCTCAAAATGGTAGCTATTGATGACTCAAAATTATCCTGAATCAAACATCTGCGCATGGTAGCAGTCACTTGTACAAGTAAGAGTAGCAGAATCTTTAAAACCAATAAATAAATGATTATTAAAAACTGCCCGTTCTACTAACCTTCCACTTCAGTTGTGTCCTCCACTTGGCACTCCATCCAGTCATCTGAGCAGTAATGCTTTGCCTATAAAATTAAAATAAAGAAATGTAATAATTAAAGACCCTGAGGTGGAAACAGTGTTCATTAGATTGTGTAGTGTGATTTTATTCAAAGCTTTATGTAATAATTTTTAGCCATTTCCAACAACAACAACAATAATTTACTTCTTGTATAGCCCAAAATCGCACAAGGAATGATGCAATGTGGTTTAACGGCACCTGTTTTTTGACAGCCCCCCCACCCCCAGTCTTGACTCTTTGAGAAGACAAGAACCCCCCAATCCCCACCAAAAAAAACTCTAACAAGGGAAGAAATCTTGGAAAAGGCAATTCAGTGAGAGACCCCTTTCCAGGGAGGTTGTGCATATGATGGGTGTTAATAAATGGGGTCAGATGGCCAACCTGTCATTGCCTCCTCAGAACTAAGGTACAATAATGCAGTAATAACTGATATCACTCACAAAATACATGACTATCACATATGAGGATACAGAATTATTAAAATACATCAAAAACAAAGTAGAAACTAACTAACATAAATGAAAAACAACATCTCTCCATCAACTAATTGTAGAACCACAGTCGGAATGTAGAAATGGAGTCAGAGACAAGCCAGATGCAGTCAGAGTCCTGAAGACCTCGGCCAACAAGCCGCCTCCCGTCTACTGGCCATTAAGGTGTAGCATTCCAGAAGACACCGCCAATAGAACATTCAGTATTTTATCCAGTTGAGTATTTGAAGGAGTGGAAAACATGGATTCTGGAGAAAATAAACCTTTTGGGGTTCCACTGGTACTGTGAGTGCTGTGCAGAGTGGAGGCAGGACCTCTGTGTTTTTCCCAGTTGATTCGGTGGTTCATCAGCGGTGTGTTTCTGCTCCTACTCTGTTCAATGCCTGTATGGACTAGGTGTTGGTCAGGGTCGTGGGGTCCAGTGGCTGTGGGGCATCTGTTGGTGAAGAAAAACTCACGGATCTTGACTTTGCTAACAATGCTGTGATGTTCGCGGAGTCAATGGAGGCTCTGATCGGGGGTCTCGAGAGACTGAGTGAGGAGTCTGAGTGTCTGGACTTGCGAGTGTCCTGGATAAAAACCAATATCCAGGCCTTTAATGACCTCTTGGGCACGGCCATCAGCAGTGTGTCTGTCTGTGGAGAGAGTGTCGACCTCATCAAGAGGTTTACTTACCTCGGTTGTGACATTCATGTCTCTAGTGACTCTTCCTATGAAGTCAGTAGATGGATTGGGAGAGCATGGGGGGGTCATGAGGTCGCTGGAAAGGGGTGTATGGCGCTCCTGATATCTCTGCAAAAGGATGAAGGTCTAAGTCTTTAGTGTCCTGGTGCTTCCTGTCTTGCTATATGGTTGCGAGACACAGACCCTATCCAGTGAGTGACCTGAGACGAAGACTGGACTCCTTCAGTACTGTGTCTCTTTGGAGAATCCTTGGGTACCGTTGGTTTGACTTTGTGTTGCTCATGGAGTCCCAAATGAGGCGCATTATCTGCATTGTGAGGGAGCTTCAGTTATGGCACTATGGCCATGTGGTGCATTTCCCAGAGGGTGATCCGGCTTGTAAGATCCTCCGAGTGGCTGGACCAGGCCAAGGGGTCGCCCACATAACACCTGGCTGCGGCAGATAGAGGGTCATATCTGGAGGGTGGGACTGGACCGCGTGTCTGCCTGGGGGTTTGCCAGCCGGGATCCTGAGTTGTTTTGTCATGTGGTGGGTACGGCATCACACTTTACCAGCGCCTGCTCCCCAACTTGACTTGACTTGTTCCAAAGCCGAAAGAACTCCCAGCCTCATCTGGGAATTCTACACTTTTAACTATGCTGGTTCTTTAGTGGCATTTTATGGTTCTTTACTGGGCTGTGTGGTTTGCTGTAGAACTATTGCTTAACAAAACACCATTGCATTCTGGGAAGGGTTGTTTGCTGATTAAGTTGGTTCTTTGTTCTTTTAAAAACTTCCTAATATGTTCAAATAAAAAAAATAAATAAATATTTAATGTATGGTGGGCTACCTAGCAAGACACTACCAGATTAAGAAAACCTGGAGTTAGCCTGTGTTACTGTATGCAGCAAGAGTCCTTTTAAAATGAGGGACCCATTAGTATTAGACAGATTTGGACAATCTATTCGTGGCTATTTACTGTATGAAGCCAGGCAAGGATCAAGATCAATAAAGGTTCCTTATGAAATCTTAATGTGGAATTGTCTTTTGGGAACCAAAAATGGTTCCCCCTGTGTCAGGGGTGTCGAACTCTGGTCCTGGTGGGCCGCAGTGGCTGCAGGTTTTAATTCTAACCATCTTCTTAATTAGTGACTTCTTTTGTCTTAGTTTTAATTAACTTGACTCAGACCCCTTAGTTGTTTCTTCTTCCTTAATTAACAGCCAATCAATAGTGAGACACAAAACAAGTCGCCACATAACCAGCTAACCTGTGCCCATCACACAATATGTGGAAATAATGAAGGGTGATGATATCAGTAAGGTTGATCTCTCAGGTCACCCAAACATTTTGACGGAGTTCTTAGAAAAGACAGAAAATCAACAAGTTTTGGAAATGCCTGCTGTAGCAGAACGAGAGCAGCAACAAGCCGTGGAATTAAATAATGGGTTTAATTAACAGCAAGAATCGGCTTCTCATTAAGAAACTGGTTGGAGTTTGAAGCCCCAATTTAGCTTTTCATCTGTCAGCTCATTTCACGTCTCATTTCTGTTTGGCTACCATCTAACAATGAAAAGAATCAATTCAGAGGGCTGAATCCTTAAAAACAGGGCTATTAAACTGAAGGACGAAGGAGTTAATTAGCAGTGAAAACTGATGACTGATTAAGAAAAGGGTGAGAATGAAAACTTGCAGCCACTGCGGCCCTCCAGGCCCGGACTTTGACATCCCTGCCCTATGTCATCATTAAGTAGAATCACTCTGGCACCTTTATATTTAAGAGTGCAACAAACTTAAATGATATACAGCTATTCATTATTATATTTTATATTATGAAAAATCCTAGAAGTTTTGATATTACAGGTATCATCACAGCAGTAGCATTCTTACTAGCATCAAAGGTGGCCACAGAGTACTTTAGATAGGTGGTAGTGGTGGAGAGCATCACCACTGCAAAGAAAAAAAAAAGTCAAAAGAAATGGAGAGTAGTAACTGGGCTGTCTAATATCTGAACCCTAAGAAAACTGCCACAAGCATTGCTGTGAACAGATGCAAAAACTTAAATGATGTGATTAGGCAAATTAACAATTTAGAAGCCAAACTACAAATTGTGTGGTTTTAACAGTTCTTGTTGTTGATCATCAGCAGACTGACATATCTCTTTTTTTGCATAAAAGCAAAAGCCTATCAGTTCTTTCATGTTTCATTCTTGGTTTTTGTTGCTTATCTTTTCATGTATTTATTTAATTATTTCTTCTTTTATTTTTTCAGTGACACTGCATGCGTCATGACATAAACAATTAAAATGAAACGAAAATGGTCAGTTTCACCCATCAAAGTTGCGAGGGCAGCAACCAAAGGATCGTGATGTCCCTACATTGATAGATTAAAGGCCAGAAGTCCACATGACCGTCATCATCAAGGTCTTCCATGAGGGCCCTGAATGCAATGAGGACTGATTGAGATCATTTATGTTAGGTAGAATGCCGACAGGGGGCTGGGCGGTCTCGTGGCCGCTGAACCCCTGCAGATTTTATTTTTTCTCCAGCCGTCTGGAGTTTTTTTTTGTTTTTTCTGTCCTCCCTGGCCATCAGCTCTTACTTTTATTCTAATGTTAATTAGTGTTCTCTGATTTTCATTCTTACTTTTTTCTCTCTTTCTTCATCATGTAAAGCACTTTGAGCTACATTATTTGTATGAAAATGTGCTATAGAAATAAATGTTGTTGTTGTTGTTGTTACACAGCAGTTACAAACATTATAAAAACTATCAAGCCCTCTAAGATTTACCATAAAAACAAGCCAGGACCTTCTTAGGTCTGTCCAAAGAGACTTACCCTGGACACAGCTTGTCCATAACTACTAACTCCATGCCTTGACCTACCAGGCCCTAAAATGGGGAACTGTCGTTCTCTGTTCAAAAATAACTAAAGAGTCCTAAGAGTTTTCAAGAAAGCCTAACATTAAAGAGAAATTGGAGTTAATATCCAAAAAGGCAACAAGGGATCTTTGTAAATGAATTCTATCTTTATAAATCTTTATAAACAAACTAGCTGTGTAGGCCCATGCTGTAAAAAGCTTGGGTTCCTAGAAACTATTGAAATCATCATAAAAAAATCTGAAATGTAGAGATGTCAGGTAATTGAAAGGAACTACTCTGGGCATCTCTCTCCTAGGAGGATTCGTTTTGCCGATGTGCTCACATCGCTTGTGCATCAGCGGCTAAGCGACTTCGTCTTTCTTCGGAGGTTTCATTTTCCCGATGTGCTGGCCTCGCTTGTGTTATTAGCGGCTAAGCGAGTTTCTGTTTCCTCAGAGATGGAGCCCTTACCCCGACTCCACCTCTCACTTCCGGGCTGGACAGACAGACACACTTCCACGTGTAGACGTTTATAGCCTATATAAGATTCTATTATTCAAGAAAAGTGAAGTAACAAAAATGCTCAACCAACTGAGTGAAAAGAAGCTGCTTAAAAGGCAATCCAAAGTGAACAAGTTCAACAACACTAATTCGAGGACTAAACCAAATACAATAGTGAAAACGTTCAAATACTGTACCAGCAATCAGCAAAGAAAACAGTACTTACATAAGACCCCCAAACATTAGTACTGGATCTCTGTAGCTCTCAGCCTTTTATACCTGGAGGGAGGATCCAGTAGGAGTGACATCAGACTGGCCCCTCCTTTTGAGGCTCCACCCACAAAGAAAATGGCAAACAGTTAAAGAAACAAGCAGCCTCACTAGGCCACATGTTTTGGGCCTGCACCAAATTAACATCATTCTGGACCAAAATCTTTAAAAACCTCTCAGACAGCCTTGGGGTCACAATCCCTCCTAACCCATTAACAGTTGTGTTTGGTGGGCTCACAGAGGGGCTTAAAGTGGAGACAGAAAACAAACTGTCATTGCCTTTACTTCACTATTAGCACATGGACTTATCTTGCTCAACTGGAAGAATCCCAGCCCTTGATGTTATATACTATTTGAAATTGGGAAAAAAAAATCAAATTCTCACTTAGATGATCTGTACAAAACTTTTTAATAACTGGGCAGGATCTAATCAATAACATTTTTGAATAAGCATTTATATTTGGGAAAAGGATTCTCTCCCCCTTTTATCTACTCTTAAAGTTTTACTCTGGCTGTGGGCTGAATTGAATTAAGTTTTTTTAAGTCTGACTTGATTGTATGGAATGTTACATGCTTTTAATAAATTCAATAAAAGATAAAAAAATAATACATAAATGACTTCAAATATAACAAAAATGACAAAACAAAATAAGCAAAACTCTACACTGACAACTAAACAACTATAGCATGGATATAAATCTTACATGAACAATGTTCATGAAAATTATTACATGTTTGAATTTAAGTGCAATATATGAAGTCTGCTCACACTAACATTCCTATAAATAATGGGTTTTCAGGAATATTTAATAATGCACCTTTAGTTTGAAAAATGGAAAACATAACACCTGACGTAATAATCAAAGGTGAGTGCCCGATGCCATGGCCAGTGTGGGGGTGCAAAAGACAAGCGGCCTATCCGGGGCTGCTTCTTGTCTACTGCTGGAATCGGCCCCAGCCTCCCTGTAAATCAGTTTTGGAGTAACTTGGTTTGAGAATGTTATATTATAAAAATGCTTGATGTTTTGAGAATAAAAAAAGCTATTTGTGCAGTATTCTACTTATGAGATACCTAAATGATTGAATACAAATTCTGTATTACCAATACTTTATAAAATCCATCATAATCCTTTATGAATTGTTCAGCCTCTTCCCGAGTAATTCTTGCTTGTAGATATTTACACCTAGCAGGAAAGACAAAATGTATAATAAGTAATAATAATCGTTGAACGGAGACACCATACTACGCCAGTGAATTTACATATATTACAAATATTTGCAGCAAATATACACTAAGAAATATATTTATATGATCTTTGTGTTTCTGTCATTTAAATGAAGTTATTTTAAATATCTACAGTCATATGAAAAAGTTTGGGACCCCTCTTAATTCTTTGGATTTTTGTTTATCATTGGCTGAGCTTTCAGAGCAGCAACTTCCTTTTAATATATGACATGCCTTATGGAAACAGTAGTATATCAGCAGGGACATTACGTTTATTGGATTAACAGAAAATATGCAATATGCATCATAACAAAATTAGACAGGTGCATAAATTTGGGCACCCCAACAGAGATATGACATCAATACTTAGTTGAGCCTTCTTTTGCCTCTAGACTCCTCCTATAGCCTTCGATGAGTGTCTGGATTCTGGATGGAGGTATTTCTGACCATTCTTCCATACAAAATCTCTCCAGTTCAGTTCAATTCGATGGCTGCCGAGCATGGACAGCCTGCTTCAAATCAACCCATAGATTTTCGATGATATTCAAGTCAGGGGACTGTGACGGCCATTCCAGAACATTGTACTTCTCCCTCTGCACGAATGCTTTTGTAGATTTCGAACTGTGTTTTAGGTCATTGTCTCATTGGAATATCCAACCCCTGCGTAACTTCAACTTTGTGACTGATGCTTGAACATTATCCTGAAGAATTTGTTGATATTGGGTTTAATTCATCTGACCCTCGACTTTAACAAGGGCCCCAGTGCCTGAACTAGCCACACAGCCCCACAGCATAGATAGATGGAACCTCCACCAAATTTTATAGTAGGTAGCAGGTGTTTTACTTGGAATGCGGTGTTCTTCTTCTGCCATGCAAAGCGCTTTTTGTTATGACCAAATAACTCAATTTTTGTCTCATTAGTCCAAAGCACTTTGCTCCAAAATGAATCTGGCTTGTCTAAATGAGCATTTGCATACAACAAGAGACTCAGTTTGTGGCGTGAGTGCAGAAAGGGCTTCTTTCTCATCACCCTGTCATACAGATGTTCTTTGTGCAAATTGCGCTGAATTGTAGAACGATGTACAGATACACCATCTGCAGCAAGATGTTCTTGCAGGTCTTTGGAGGTGATCTGTGGGTTGTCTGTCACCATTCTCACAAGCCTGCACATATGCCACTCCTGTATTTTTCTTGGAATGCCAGACCTGCTGGGTTTAACAGCAACTGTGCCTGTGGCCTTCCATTTCCTGATTCCATTCCTTACAGTTGAAGCTGACAGTTTAAACCTCTGAGATAGCTTTTTGTAGCCTTCCCCTAAACCATGAGACTGAACAATCTTTGTTTTCAGATCTTTTGAGAGTTGCTTTGAGGATCCCATGCTGTCTGTCACTCTTCAGAGGAGAGTCAAAGGGAAGCACAACTTGCAATTGACCACCTGAAATGCCTTTTCTCATGATTGGACACACCTGTCTATGAAGTTCAAGGCTTAACGAGCTAATCCAACCAATTTGGTGTTGCAAGTAATCAGCATTCAGCAGTGACAGGCATTCAAATCAGCAGAATTACAAGGGGACCCCCATTTTGGCACAGCCAGTTTTTACATTTGATTTATATTCATACAACTAAATACTGCTTCACTAAAAATCTTTGTTCAGAAAACACCCCAGTACTCAAATGTTCCTAGGAAATGAAAGACACACCACTGTTATCTTTTTTGTTAAAAGGAGAGTCAATTATTATGCAGGCTGAGAGGGGTTCCCAAACTTTTTCATATGACTGTATATATTTACTAGGGGGCCCCCCCCTCCTCGCTTTGCTCGCTAAGCCCCGTGGTCTGCTCTACGCACCAGCCTCTTTGCACCTCTGCCACTCGCATTGTGAAGAGGGGGGCTGAACACACCCCAAGATGACGCAGTTGCTCCTCCGAAACCCCCTCTTAAACGGAGATACGATGGAAAACAAATACAGTTTTTTTTTTTACCTCCTCTTTGCTCGATCAGCTGCTGGCTTGCTGCTGCTGCTGTGCTGCATGTTCTGCATCTCGCATAGAATTTCAAATATTTAAAAGCCTGTACAGCAGCTGTCCTACTCTTTGTCTTTTATTTCCGGCCCCGGTTGTGGTTAAATCTCTTGGCACAAAGACTTGTCTCGTGGGACATGAGTTATTGATATTTTTTAATTTATAATTTAAAAATGGAATGCACATCTGAAAATCTAACAACATCACATTAAAGTTTGATAAAGTCTGAAAAAAATGATACCAAACATATATATGTAGGTTATAAAATAAGCCCGATTTAAAGCGTGACAAAAAAACATGACATAAAATCGTTGCACTTTTAGGCCTAGGATTTTATATATATAGAGCAGATACATAGTAGCCATCCGCCACGCCTCCGCCCGCATAAAAGTGAAACAGGACAGCGAAGGGGAACTGCCCCAGTTCCCTACTCCTGACATCACACTTCCCCCTCCCCTCGGCCCACAGCCTCTGTCTCGGATTAGTGTGAACATATCGCTCCTGCAAGCGAACTAAGATTCTTAGAGAAGTCGCAAAAACAACCAGAATGTTCAAGCAAATTCTAGAAAAAAAACAATCTAAATCCGTTAAGTAGTTCTCTTGTTCGCTAGCTAAGTGGATGTAAGATACCCTTGAGACTGGAACGTGAGCGAGGAAGGCTCCGCCCCCTCCCCTCTCCCCGCAGTGTCTCTCTCGGATTTGCATAAATAAATTGGTACCGCAACCGAACTATGATACTTAGTGTGATGAGAGAAGTCGCAAAATCAACTGGAATGGTCAAGCAAATTAAAGAATAAAACCCAATCTAAATCTGTTAAGTAGTTCTCTCGTGAAAAGCAGACAGACATACAGACGTTGGATTTTATATAGAGAGAGATGTATATCTCTGTACAACTATCCATTGAAAGTGTTAAATCTATTTAACTGTCATAAGAACCAAAGCCTCCTGTGCATACGTTCTACGGTTACTACTCACTCTGGAAACCATCTGGCATGTTCTTTCCAGGGATCATCGCCCTCCTCCCAGTATGCCAAACATCCACCACAACAAAAGCACTGTACTGCATCAATAATGCCTGCAGAAAAATAAAACAAAATAGTCAATAGCACACAATAACCTAATTTAACAACATTTCATACAAGGCTTATTTATATCTGATGTTTAGCTATCATGGCATGTAAGTGGCATGAATCTCAGCCAATAATGACATGCAAACCATAGATGGGCAGGATTACCGTTGACTAATTAAACTGCTACATGTTGCAGCATCATCTGTGGAAGTAACTGACCTGGCCTGACATGGCCTGTGCATCACCAACATTCAGCCCTGGCCCATTGTGCAGGCTCTTCAGTGATTGATGACTGGCACCAGTGCCACCCATCTAAAGCTTTATATATGCATTTTTATGTAAAGCACTTGTCCCTAAAGCAGGCTAAGCTTCAATTTTAGATAATTCAGTAAAGCATTGTATTGCATTTGCTGGTTGACTGCTTTAGTAACAAATGTGTCTTGCAGAATATATCGAGTTAAAGTCGCCATTGGCATTTGAAAATGTAGTGAGGTAAAAGTGAAAGTGGAAAATGTTACACTCAGGTAAAGTGGAAAGTTTCTCAAAACATATTAGTATAGCGCATAGTAACAAAGCATTTCTACTTCATTATTATACAATACTAAAGGAGGAGGAGATTAGGAGCAGTCGCTGATACAGCGCATTGCTGCACCCACCACATGACAAATCAACTCAGGATCCTCGATTAGGACCCGAATGCAGCCATGCAATGAGTGACACCTCAGCACCACACTAGTTCAGATGGAGTGGAAAAGTGTGAGGTTTTTTATGGTGTCTGGAGTGCCAATTCTACCACCCCCCCTCCGCACCCAGGTTTTTCCCTGCAGGTTGGAGGGCCTACATGCAGGGCTGGATGAAGATTAACATCATACCCAGGACGGAGCAATTGCAGGTTAAGGGCCTTGCTCAAGGGCCCAATGGAGTAGAGACATAGTAGTAATTGTAGTAGCAGTAGTAGTACTGTATTAATATCCACCCATCCATTTTCCAACCCACTGAATCCGAACACAGGGTCACGGGGGTCTGCTGGAGCCAATCCCAGCCAACACAGGGCACAAGGCAGGAACCAATCCCGGGCAGGGTGCCAACCCACTGCAGGATACACACAAACACACCAAGCACACACTAGGGCCAATTTAGAATCGCCAATCCACCTAACCTGCATGTCTTTGGACTGTGGGAGGAAACCCACGCAGACACGGGGAGAACATGCAAACTCCATGCAGGGAGGACCCGGGTCTCCTAACTGCGAGGCAGCAGCGCTACCACTGCGCCACCGTGCCGCCCAGTATTAATATTACAATTTAAAAAAAAATGTGTACTTCCTACGTGTAATTCTTTACATTTACTTCCATTAAAGTTCATCTGCCACAAGTCTGCCCAAGCCTGTCTCCTGTCCAGGTCCCTCTGTGATGGTTTAACAGATTCGAGATTATCTGCCAATCCACCCAGTTTGGTATCATCTGCAAACATAACCAGCTTGTTACTTATATTGCTATCCAAATCATTTATATTTATTAAAAATAGCAGCAGCCCCAGCACTGACCCCTATCAATCAGCCAGTTCTGATGAGGTTCCTGGCACCATCACCCTCTGCTTCCTGTGTCTGAACCAATTCTGCACCCATCTACACAAAGCACCCTGAACTCCCATTTCTTTTAGTTTGATACCCAACCTCTCATGTGGCACCTTATCAAATGCTTTCGGAAAGTCAAGATAAATAATATCATTGGCTCCGCTTTGATTATAACCTTTTGATTTTGATTTGCTATACTTTGTTAATCCCCAATGGGAAATTGTCTTTTTGTATGACCTTTTGACGGGGGGTCAGAGTGCAGGGTCAGCCACTGTACTGCACCGACCCTGGCGCAGTTATCAGGTTAAGGGCCTTTTTCAAGGGCCCAACAGAGTAGGATCCCTTCTGGCAGTACCGGAATTTGAACCAGCAGCCTTCCAGATACCAGCGTAGACCCTTAGCCACAAAGCCACCACTCCCTCCTAAGCCCATTGGTGCTTCCTCATGGGATTCCAGTATGTTGATGAAACACAAGCAAAGCATAATATATGTGAATAAATTGTCTCTTGCCTAGTAAGGACTAATCTTGGGTGGGTGTATTTGTGTTGGGCGGGATTGGGGTTCAGTTATTGGGCAGTGTGGGAGTGGAAAGAAATGCAACATCAAAAAAGAAGAAATCTTCTGTATTGTGAGCCTAGGGTGTTGTACCGTGTTAGCCATTAGGAATGTAGAGAATGTTATTGGCTAACTAAAAAGATTACAATAAGCAAGCTTTCGAGGCACCTCAGGCTCCTTCTTCAAATAGGATGTAGTGACTACATTGTAATGATTACATCTCACCTGAAGAAGGGACTTGAGTTGCCTCAAAAGCTTACATATTGTATTGTGAGCCCATAATGAATATTTGCCAAGCATTGCCCATGTCGGACACTGAGTGAAATTTTAGCAGGTGTGTATACCAACTTAACCAAACTAAAATGAGTCATATCTGTTTTTATGTGTTTTCTGCATTTTTATATCACTTCTTTTAATTACCTGTAAAATAAAATCCAGCCTGTGCCAAGGCAGCTGTGTCACCTTTGGAAAACTCGGGCCAGTCTTTATAGGACTCCAATCTGTCCTCTTCAGTGCTATAAAGACTTGCTTTGTCTACATCGACAGGTTTACTTCTTTGGACTTTGACTGCATATTTTGGAATGTTGCCCACTTCTACGCCTTTAATAAAGTCACAGTCTGGCTTGCTTTCCAGGTGCACCATATGCGGGTCCTTTCTAACACTCATCATACACAGCACGAGCCCACAGCAAAAGCACTGAATGCTAGATTTGACCCCTGTGTCAAAAAACCCATTCTCGGCCATCTCCACTGGGGAATAAGAGGAATGCGATTGCAGATTTTCAAACGTGTTCAGCCTGTTGACTTCACTTCGCATCTTATGGTTGTAGCCCTGGGGCAACTGGGCACAAATTTCTTTGAACTCCTCTTCCATTTCTTGCACTATTGGAGTCATGTCTATCTTAAATATTTGAAATAAAGCTTCTAACTTGGAGGGGTCCAATTTATTAGCAAGAACATTTGCATCGTGACTTTGCAGTGAAGTTGAAGGATTGCAATCAGATGCTCCCTGAAAAGGAAAAGCACACAAAAAAAAATTAATAAAAATGCCAACTTACCCATCAGCCACTGGTAATTAAACAGTTTTACATCCAAAATGTTATATTAAGCACATCGATCGACATAAACAGAAAACATTCCTTATGAGGCTCATTTGTGCCTGGAGACGACTGACCCTCAGACTCTGCAGATGCAAAATTTGACCAAAGTTGTTGATCCTCTCAGCACTTCGCCTTGTGCTCTCAGCGCCATTGCCAGCCCCTTCTCTTCTCTTCTTTCTTTGTGTGTTTTATCTCTCCAACAGGCCACGTTATTCTGTGCATTCACTTATGTCAGAAATCTGAAATGATTTGGTATTTTCTTTCATTTTTTCTGGAGTTACTATTGCTTTTTTTAATGATTTGCATCTATTTTGGGGGTTTTCTCCCAAGGAGTTCATTTTTTTTGCATTCATTTTTTGAATCTCTTGGGAAAAGTTTTACATTTTTATCATATTTTATTATGGGCGCTGACATTTTCTGCCATTTGGCTTTGATGTTTCCATTGGAATTTTACCTAGAAGGCATTGGGGGTCACACAGAATGTCACGGGAGTGACCATATAAAAGTAAGCCCATACATTCTTTAAGTATCCGAGATATGGATAAACATAAAGTTACCGGTTCTTTCGCTTTTCTTTCTTTGGTTTAACAATAGTACTAGGGTGTTGTACCGTGTTAGCCATTATGAATGTAGAGAAAAGCCAAGCAAAATGACACCTTTTATTGGCTAACTAAAAAGACTACAATATACTTCTGGCTTGGCGACTTGGGGTCTTGATTAACCCTTTGGCATTGATGACAGATAATCTTGATTTATTAGTTAGCAAAACGCTGCTTAATTGTTGACTACATCTACTCCTCTCTAATAAATACGTATAGTATGTCTTCTCCATGTTTGTTTCTACATGGGTTAGCCATCTTCCCAATAAATAACAATTAACAATCCATTGTGAAGACCTGGGTAACACCTGGGCTACGGGATCCACCTCTGAGGAAACAGAAACTCACTTAGCCGCTAATACACAAGTGAGGAAAGCACATCGGCAAAACGAAACCTCCGAAGAAAGACAAAGTCACTTAGCCGCTAATACACATGTGAGGCGAGCACATCGGCAAAATGAAACCTCCGAAGAAAGACAAAGTCACTTAGCTGCTAATACACAAGTGAGGTGAGCACATAGGTGAAAGGAAACCTCCTAGGAGAGAGATGCCCAGAGTAGTTCCTTTCATTTACCTGACATCTCAATTTCAGTTTTTTTTCTGACGATTTCAATAGTCTCTTGGACCCCTGGCTTTTTACGGCACAGGCTTATGCAGCCAGTATAATATATAAAAGCAAAAACCCATTGACTGATTCATCACTAGATCTCCTAAACCCCAAGTCCTAGAATTTTGATATTTGGCATGCAGGTTAGTTTTAGGGTCTAGGTGAGAGATAAGAATGGATTTTGTGTCCTACCTTAAGGGGGTGAAACTACCCATCCTCTATGTGGCCAAAAATAAAAATACAGAGACTTAAAAAAAATATGAGCGTGCATTTGATGGGTGACTTGAAAGCACAAGAGTTTTCAGATCTATTATTGAAATTAGGGGACGGTAGAATAGAGGAGAAAGAAGAAAAAATAAAGATCCTGGACAATTTTTGTACTTTAGTAGACGACATAGAGATATTAATGGAGAAGATATATCCTGATATGGAAAACATATCTTCTAAACCTGTATCTTGGCTATGGGAATGAGCTATATTAGCTCTTAAAAATGACAAAGCTGTAGATGTCAATATATGGTAAGGTGAGGTCCGTGGCTCATTGCCTTAAAAATAAATAATTGCCACACTTAAGGAGGGGGTGTGGTAGTGTGGCTGGAGTGGTTCCCGGGTGCGATATGGCGTGAACATTTCCTCACTTAATTGCACAGGTGGGGAATCCTCCTTGTCCGTCCCCAAATATAGGATGAGAAGCGTGAGTGTGAGAGGGAAAACAAAGAGAAAAAGGAAGAGAAAGAAAAGGGAACAGAGGTTGAAAGATGACTGAAGAGCAGTCTCGGGAGGACATCTAGCCACCTAGAAAAGAACTGGGGCTCCGCGAAGGAGTGTAGGCTGTGACACTCTAGGGGCTGGTTCATCCCACTGAACAATGGTGTGGAGTGGGGCAGGCATGGCGGATGACCTCCCTAGGGAGCCGAGGTACGACTGTGGGTGTGCGAACAATGACAGGAGGAGTGCCAACCTCGGACGGCTGTGCGGAGGCAGCCAAGATGGGGGTCGGGCGGATGAAGTTCTTGGTTGCTGAGTCTCCGACGGCTTCACAAGTGATGGGTGAGCCGGGGAGACAAAGAAGGAGGTGGGCTGAGATCTGAAAGAGCCGGTGACTGCATTTTTAACCTCTTAATGGATTTATTTATCGTGTTTTTATCCCCCACAATGCACTATTTATCATGGACATTTTTGAATGCTGTACTGTGAACACTGTTTTTGGTTTGTTTGGATTTTTGTTTAATAAAAGCACAGAACTCTTTTTTCACCATTCCCTTGCTCGATGTATGATTTGTCCCCATCTGTCAGCTCAGTCTGTCATAACTATAGATGGCGTTGGGTTCGAGAGACTTCCAAATGTGAAGAGGGAGCATGGAGTGGTCCTGCATCGTTGCACAATAACTGCCTTTTAGCAAAGCTAAACAGACACAAGATGGCATGTGATTCAATTGACTCAGTAGAAGAGGTTGAAGAGGCTGTACGCTATCATGTGGAGTTCTTGCATACGCTCGATCCTCCAGGCATTCCTCCGCACAACTAATTTTGAAGATAGAAGCACCAGAGAAATTTAAATCCTCCTAAACTGTGCAATCGCACAAGACTACAAATAAAAGCTTTACACAAAAAATGTAATTGAAGTATGTATCATTACTGGCTCTGGTCACGGAGAAACTGTCTTTATACTGCGTATACCACCTGACTTTCCTTCTCAATTCAAACGCCTGTAATTTCCAATTAAAGACTGTTTTGCAATGACTGTCAATAAAAGCACAAGGTGGGAGTGGATTTGAGGCATGCTTGTTTTTCTCATGGTCAGCTTTATGTGGCCTGCCCTAGAGTGAATTCACCTCGGCCCCTATTCATTGTTACATCTGACATTGTATATAGAAAAGTATTGTAGTTCCTTACTCAACATATTCGCTCCTTTTGTGTGATTTTCCTATACAGCACAGACTTGGTACATAATCAAAAACTGAAATCAAATTATGTCCATAATTTTATATTGCCAAACTAGGTGGGCAAGCCCCAGTTGTGGACAGTCTGCCGCTCGCATTGTGAAGAGGGGGGCTGAACACACTCCAAGGAGATGCGGTCGCTCCTCTGAAACCCCCTCTTAAACGGTGATACAATGGGAAACAAAT
>JANRMT010062835.1:21078200-21118348 GCA_026402145.1 Polypterus bichir lapradei
GATAGATAGATAGATAGATAGATAGATAGATAGATAGATAGATGTGAAATGCACTATATGATAGATAGATAGATAGATAGATAGATAGATAGATAGATAGATAGATAGATAGATAGATAGATTATTGATCCAGAGGGAAATTCAAGTACCAGTAGTCAAGAACAGACAGTGTCACACATGCAGTCGATGGGGTTGACTAAATGTGTGGTTACACCAGACCCAGGGTTGGCAGTTCACCCTAATGCCTTTTTTCCCTTCCTCTACAGATTGACAGAAGAAAAGACTCCTTAATTCCACTTCCGGTTCCTGCACAGACCTCTCAGCCAATATGACACCTGACCTCACTTCCGGATAAAGCCCAACAACACACCTCTGTACTGTAATTTTCTTTTTAAATTCTGTTACATTTTGCTAATATATTGTGACGTTTAAGGGAGCTGTCAGGAGATGAGTGACAGTAGAAGTAAGGAGAAAAAAGAAGGGGAGGCCGAAGGACGTTTGGAGTAGAGAGTCAGGAGACAATAAGTAGGAGTGTTTGTGGTATACAGAAAGACAGAACATGAGTGGCAGGTGATAAACTGATTGGTAGGGAAAGCTTTCTTTTATTGTTTTGGAGGTGTGTGCCGATAACCCAGATAATGGAGTATAATACAGGGCACTGTTTGTTACGGAACGAAGATTCCAAGTAAAACGTAGAAAACTCCAGTACCAATGAGCTGTACTTGCTTATTATGTTGGCCTTTACAATATTTTATGAATTAATTAATTTTGTTAATACTATATTATATTTTGTTAATATAGTTTTGTTTCATAAATAAATATGACTATTTGCTAAACTAATCTACTGTATATCTGCTCTCTTATCTTACTTTTCTCTTGTCCATCACGGTCTCATTCCCGATCCCTGATGGATAATTGAGGCTTTACTGTAATTAGGAAATCTAAATGAAATAAGCAAATATTCATGAGAAGCTCTTCCAAACACAATGTGCCACATCCGGGTTCTCTTTCTTCCTGGTTGAAACAGCCAGAGGGAAGTCTCAGGAGTGGTGATGTCAGGGTGGCCCCGCCTCTTGTGGTGCCACCAGCAAAGCACATGGGAAAGACACCACAGCTATGGACGTTATACACACAGCAGGAGAAATAAGTACTCAAGACAGCAACATTTCTCTCATTAAACATATTTTCAGTGAGGCTATGCACATTAAATTTAGGCCAGACATCGGTATAAAAATGAATTAAAAGGCACAGCCAAAGAAATCATAAAATTCTAATCCATGAAAAAGTGATGTGCAATAAAGAAGAATTACATAGGAAAAAACGTGTAACACACAGTCAGAATAAGCACTAAAGTAGTTGATTCCACTAAGACGTTCTCCTACCTGTGCTCATAAGAATCAGCTGCGTTAGTCTATGTTGGGAGGATAGTTTTTCGACTCACCAATGAATGTGAATTAACAATCATTTGTTACCAAGCTGTCACGCGAGAAACATCTCATGATGGGTAGAGGCAACAAGCTCTCACGAGACCTTTACGACAAGATGGTTGTGCACTGGCCACTGATGGATTTCTCAACTCCTAAATGTTCCTATGAACACCACTGGGGTCATTACCTGCAAGTGGAAAGAATATCATTCCATCATCAAGAGCTCCTTGCAAGATTTCCAACTGGGCAGTCAGAAGATTATTCAGAAGAGTATCCCATGAGCCATGGACCATTTGAAAAACAGCTCCAGAAAAGACCTGGAAGCAGCAGGTACAATTATCACAGAGAAACAATTAGCAATGATATTCACCACCCTGGTCTTCATGCACAATCACCCCAGATGACTCCATTACTAAAGAAAACCCATGTTGAAGCTTGTTCAGAGCTTGCTAAGCAACAGCATGAGAAGCCTGTAGATTACTAGGAGAATATATGTAGCAAGGGCGGAGTACAAACATCTGACTTTTTAGTAATAGTATGACACACCACGATTGGAGGAGAAATGGCTCTCCATATGACCCTAAAATACCTACAGTGAAATTTGGAGGTGGAAGTGTCATGGTATGGGGTTATTTCTCTTCTCATGGCACCTGCAGATTCCATATCATCGAAAAGAAGATGAACAGTGCCATGTATGAGCAAATGCTTGAGAAGATTCTGTTGCCATCCACAAGGATGATAAGTATGAGACAATGATCCTAAAAAACACTGCAAAGGAGACTTTCAATTGGTTCTAGAGGAAGAAAATAAAAGTGTAGGAAAGGCACAATCAATCACCAGACTTAGTCCCCATATGACATCTGTGGAAGGAACTGGACATCAAGACTCACCAATGGGCCCCTGAATCTTCAAGACTTAAAGATTGTCTGTGGAGAGGCATGGGCCAAAATCCCATCTGAACATTATGAGAGACTAATTTCTTCATACAGGAAGTGTCTTGAAGCTGTCATTGCAAATAAAAGCGTTTCCACCAAGTATTAAATGCATGGCTATTCAAAATGAAAGAGCAGAAATTTCAAAAATGTATTTCAAGCAAATTCTATAAGACGGTAACACATTCCATACATCACTGGACAGAGGGAAGTTCAAAGTTTAAAAATTCAACTTCAAGAAGATTCAGATGACTTCATTTTCATGCAAGATGGTGCCCCGGCTCATTTCCACCTGGAGGTCCGGTGTCACCTGAACGACACCATTCCAGGATGATGGATTGGAAGAGGTGGACAACAAGATCTTGCTCATTGTCTATGAACTCACAGGTCTCCAGACCTTACCCCCTGCGATTTTTATCTATGGGGATATATTAAAGAAAGGGTGTTTGTTCCACGTATGCCTGCTAATCTTCAAGATTTGCGACATCAAATTGAGGAAGCTGTGAATTCAGTAACTAGGGACCAGATGACTCGAGTGTGGCTAGAAATGGTCTACCGTTTTGATGTTTGTCACGCTACACATGGTGCTCATGTTGAGTTCATGCAACCTCAAGGACCACAGGACTTTCAACTTTCCTCTATCCAGTGAAGTGCGGAATATGTTTCTGTCTTAT
This sequence comes from Polypterus bichir lapradei, assembly GCA_026402145.1. NCBI lineage: Eukaryota > Metazoa > Chordata > Cladistia > Polypteriformes > Polypteridae > Polypterus > Polypterus bichir. Next base: position 21,081,234 of record JANRMT010062835.1, read on the forward strand.
ACAGTTTGTTTGAAATAAATTATTGAAATCTGCTCATTCATTTTGAATAGCCCTGTATATTTCAGTTAGTGTGCTCAAATATTTTTTAGTTTGTCATTCCACTTTATTGCACATAACTCTTTTTGATTACTATCACCACTAGCTAAATTGGTTCCAAAGATTCATAGAGTTTGTCACATTCTATCCAAACCATCTGCATATGAGATTCATCAAACTCTATAACGTTATTCCAATCTTCAGTCCTCCAGTTTTGCTGATCATTTTACTTATTTTTAACTGACGAGTGTGATCTTCGTCTGCTGTTATATGACTTCCATTTCAAAGTCTGATGTGCTCAGAGATAACCTTCTGCATACCATTGTTATTTGAATATTCATGGTATTTCTGGTCACTTCAACAAATTTAGCCCTTTTCCTCTGTCAAGTCTCTCTTTAACAAAGTGCTTTAGCCCACAGAACTGCCATTAGCTTGATGGTTTTGTTCATCACACCCTAGGGAATAAAACGTGTGAAAATTTGAGAAGGGCACCTGAGATCTCACATCAATTATACCTCTGGAAAATTCAGTTAAAGGTGCCATCACATCACACAACTTCTCCAGCCATTTTCGGTCATAGACTTCATTTATATAATCTCAGCACGCTGGGTACAGTCGTGATTTGGTCCGAGTAGTCTGCAACTCTCCCCCAAAAAACCAATCACCGGGCAGTATAATGCATCTAATACCATTACGAGGAATAAGTAATTTAGGTATTTTGGATTTGACACACAGAAGAGAGGCTTGTCTGATTAATGTTGCTTGTTTTACATACCGCGGCAGAATGAATCCAATGGTAAAGGCCCAAATTTACTGCATCTGTAAAACCTGCTAATGGATACAGGCAGCAGTTTACCGGCTGTCATAAAAAGGAGTGAGCTCAATACTTCTGTGCTGGAAAGTCGTCATGTAGTCATCTAATTAGAGATTCTGAGTAATTTCTACTCAGTAATCTTACTCTGTCTCTTTATTTTCAGGACTCTATGATAAAGGAATCAAAGGAAAGTACTAATTTTAGAGCACAGTTTAATTATAACCTCTCGTGACTTGAGATTGTCCATTATTCGCTAATTAATATTTATAGTGAAGTTGCCGAATTGCCCTTTGGGTAAGGGTTACACCTGAAATCCTAACTAATTAGCAAGTAACCTATAAAGAGGAAAAGTAACCTGCATTTATAATGTGAAGGACGGCCACGGCCGCTACCAGGCCGGGACGCCAGCAAGGTGGAAGGACTAGGGGAGAGGGATGAGGAAATACCTCACCTGGGACACTAGAGGGCAGCTCTCCTGGGTGGCTGTGGCACCACGGAGTCCTGCAGGGCATGTTGGGAACTGGAGTTTGGTGAAGCCCTGTTGGGTTCCTTGGGGGCCGCCAGGGAGAGCTTCAGAGTCCTGTAGAGGACCTCCAGTGCACATGGGAGTGATTCCAGGTAATAGTGATGAGCCACCAGGAACACTCCCAGGACCTGAATAAGATGCCAGAGTCAGGAGGAGGAGGACTAAGCTTCAAGGAGGAGCGGTGGTGCAAAAGAGGAATTGTGTGTTGGTATTTTTGGGTGTACTTGGGACTGTGTTGTGCCTGTGGGGGTCACGGGGAAGACGTGACCCACAGGTGAAGAAAAATAAAGAGTTCTTTTTTTTTTACGTGCGTCTGGTGTGAGTCTGTGTCAGGTCTAGCACCTATATAGCACCTTGTTACAATAAACAACCTCAAATGCTTATTTGGCTGCTGTTCATTCCATGAATTTAATAACCGCTACCAGTATGTATTAAGCATCTCAAAGTAGAAAAGTCCTAAGTGGTTGAAAAATCTCTGGGTGACATAAATTTGGTCCTAATATTAAGAACTGGAGTAAAACCATTAAATCACTTTTCCTAATTTAGGAGACTACTCCTAACTTCAACCAAGATTTAGGAGAGCTTGTAAGTTCTCCTAATTCACTAGGAGTGCCAGAAGATGGTATTCAAGCAGAGACCAGCATGCATGTCCCACAAATGGTGGAATGTTTTTAAAACTCTGGACAACAATGAGCAAAGATGGAAAACATTCATAAAAAAATTACATGATGGATCCATCTGCGTAGAGAAGCCATGCCAAAATTAAACTGTTGGTTGCATTACTTTTTGAGGGGGAAATGCAGCTTTGCAACACCAATGACTTGGATATGTCCCAACCAACCATTTCTCGAATTCTGCACCAAACTTACGTCCTTACAACACATGAGGTGATACGTAGATTTATTCATTTCCCCACCACTCCACATGAGTTAATATTTATGCAAATCGGCACACACATAAAGATCTTTGAGGCAAATGTGGATGAGCATGCATGTGTGAGTCGCAAGTGACTTCATAGTATCAACAAGTAGCTAGTCATGGATGCAGACTGTACTATAGTAGCCAGCATATTACCCTGGACTTAGGAGTGGCTCGATGGGTGATTGATGACAAAAATGTCACACAAGTTCATTGAGCTCTGCATTCTACAAACCCCTGTGAAATTCGCTTTGCACCTTCAAGTCCAGGACAGTTCAAGAACGCAGGTGAAGACTCCTGGGGGATTGAATAAATAGAGCCTCACACAAGATAAGGGGTAGGGGGGAGATCACAGATAGAGCAACGGCCTGGCACACAAATTGGAAGATGATTGGAAACACTAGAAGATGAAAAAGGCTAGCTTCAATAACTGTTACTTTACGAGGTACTTCCCATGGCCACAACAGTGGTAGACGATTCTTCTAATCGTACGGTTGTGTATCATTCATTCCTAAACAAACATGTCGATTATCAGGCTTAACTGCCATTTGGGGTGCCATAAAATCACAATATCATTCACTCTCAGACGTGGCCTCCTACTCCTTGCTGAGAGTTTTTACAACTACTTCTCATATCCTACTCTGAAATAGGACAGATGCTTACCCTATTCAACTGTTTAGTGCAATTCTAAGGAGTTATTTAAAGAGCTTCTGTAAAAAGCCAAGTTTCTCCCTGGGGACAAAAAAAGTTCTATCTATCTATCTATTTCTGTGATGCTGTTAAATATGAGCCAGATTTTAAAATTATGAAACAATGATGCCACCAAGTGGTAAACATAAAGTCTGCAGGTCCAAATTACCTCATAGAAGAAAAAAAAGAAGTCTGGACATCCTGCCACTCATTAATTCTTTTTCCATTATGGGGTTGTAGGGAGCAGGACTCTACCCAAACAGAACTGGGTGATAGTTAATAATGATCTCCAAGCTGGATGTTAGTCAATCACACATCCGGACTTAGGACCTTTACAATCTCCAGTCCACCTTAAGTGCAAGTCTTTGAATGCAGGAGCAAACAAACAAATTTATTGGATACAGGGAGGGCATGAAAACACTACATAGACCAGGATTTGAACATCTGGAGCTAGGAAACAGCAACACAACCTGGTGCACCACTCTGCTGTCGTTCTTTCTGTTGATCTGCATGTGCTCCGCTCCATCAATTTTTCATCATAGTGCAAACTCTGGAGATCTGGGCTATGTCTGGTCGCTCTCCTGCAGACATTCTTCTGCACTGCTGTATTACCCTCAACTCTGCCCACATCATTCCAGTTAAAAGATATAATTTAAGTTAACTTCTCATTGCACAAGGGTGCATAAAACTCAACATTCTGTTAACCTTTCTGACTACACCTGCACCTGATTGTCGATATGGAAGAATCCAACACTTCTCTTTTTATGAGAAATACTTTTCATTCCAATGTTTAACATAAGGAATTATTCACCTAGAAATGATATTTCTTTATAAGTTACATACCACAAGTAATTTCTAGTGATGAACAGTAGAGACACTGGAGATAACAAAACTTCTTATGTAATAGGGGACTATGATGACCAACACTGGACAACAGCAAACAATATCAAAAAGTCCATGAAAAATGTCACATTACTCGGTTCACATAGTCTACATGTGAATCTACAAAGGCTGCAAAGAAACTCTGCCGATATTCACATTTGCGCTCGATGAGATCCCTCAGTGCCAGGATGCGGTCGATGGTAGAGTTTTTGGGTGTAAAACCAGATTGCTCTAGTTGCTGATAGGTGAACAAGTGATCATGGATCCTGTACAGGATGACCCTAGCAAGGACCTTACCCAGCACAGTGTAGAGCAGTGTCATCCCCCTGTAGTTGCTGCAATTCACCTTTTTAGATAGGGATGACAAGTCCCATTTTCCAGTCAGCTGGGATGATGCCCATTTTCCAAATGGAAACAAAGATTGCTTGCAATGCCAGGAGGACAGCCTTACACCAGCCTAGAGAAGTTCACCCCGGATACCACAGGTCCCTGCAGCCTTCCCACCACCTGTGCAAGCTCAGTGAGACTGGGCAGTGCACAGCTAATTGGAGGATCAGCCTCAAGAAACGTGAACCCAGAGATGTCCAACGTCCTAGCCAAAGGATCAGCTTTAAACAGCTTCTCAGAGTAGCCAGCCTAGCGGGTCACAACTGCAGTGTCATCCATAAGGAGTGTTCCATCAGCCACCCTGACGGCAACTCTTTGAGGAACCGATTCGAATGTGTGTAATGCTTCTTTTCCTCTGTAACCAGGACGTGGGTCACTAGACCATAGATGGTGTGTCACTTACTCACAGATTCCTCTAACAAATGCCTTCTTATCTGCCCTCAGAGCCCTCAAAGCTGTCCTTCTCAGTTCCCGGTACAGACCAGAGTTGCCATCAAGCCGTGCATTGTGACTCCTCTCGATGATATCCAGTGTGCCCTGCAAGATGAAACACCTTCTTCTGAGAACACTGGTAACACCAACATAACCCTCATCAACCTTTAGGGTCTTGCCATGGAAAGTATCCCACATCACATTAGGATCAGCAGTCACACCCAAATCATACCCTCACACAAACTGCATGCAAACTCATTAGAAACAACCTGATCTTAGAGTCTAGCCAGAGTCAGCCTCATTCTCCTAGTAGGTGGCAGCCTACTGGACCTAAGCTGGAACTTCTGAGTAGTAAGAACAAGTTTGTGGTCAGAGTCTACAAACTGGGCACTTCTGTAGACCCTGCAGTTTTGTAAGAGTCTTCCGTGTCTGCCCACAAGGATGTGATCTTCTTCACTGCACCCCCAGTATTGGAGTACCAAGCCCACCGATACAGCTCAGGGCGCTGGAAGCAGGATCAAGTGATCTGCTGCACCTGACCGTTTGCAAAGTCAAGGAACGTGGAGCCACTGTCACCATACCCATGGGCACCGACATAGTCCTCATAAGCCAGCCCTTTCAGTGCCAGCAGTCGCTTGGAAGTCACCCATGACCAGAGAAGCGTCACCTTGCAGCCATCCATCAACCACAGAGTGAAATTGTGAACAGAATGTCTCCCTTACTGAGACATCACTCACTGTGGTCGGAGCATACACCGAGACAACAAACAAGGCACCCACAGAGTGCCTTAATCTGAGTCTTTTAATATACGTAATGAAAGGAGTGGCATCAGACACCATCAGAAGGAGCTGATCTGCCACAGCAACAGCAGCTCCTTGAGTTGACACCTGACTATAATTTGAAATCAAAGTCAAGGCTATCTTATGTACCAATGTGTTACCTGTGCTAACTTAGGACTACAAAATATTAACTAAAATTCAGAAGCAATATCTCTATGACCAAACAGTGAACTTTGTGAGCTGGAATGTTAAAGGTCTCAATCACAAATTAAAGAGAAAAAAAGTATTATCTCCCCTAACAGGTCTTAATGCCAAGAAAGCATTTTTACAGGAGACTCACTTAATAAATAAGGACCAGTTTTGGTTGCAAAGAGAATGGAATTGCCAAATTTTTCACTCCAGCTATACAAAGAAAACTAGAAATGTAGGAATCTTAATACACAGAACAATTCTATTTGTAGAATCAGATGTAGTATCTGATCCTGCTGGGTGATATCTCATGGTGATGGGCAATTTATTTAATACTAAACTGATTTTGATAAATACAGTATCTATGCACCTATTGTGGATTATAGAGATTTCATTCAAAATTAATTTGCAACTATTCCTAATGTGAACACTCATAAAATTATAATGGCTGGAGACTTTAATTGTGTTTTAAATACAGACCTACAGTACAGTAGATAGGTCTTCAGCTACAGTGGTTGATGACATCTAATACTGCAAAAATAATCACACAGTTTGTAATAAATCATAACAGACCTATGGATATTTTTAAATCCAAAGTTAAGAGCCTATTCTTTCTTCTCACCAGTACATTATTGTTACTCAAAAATGGATTATTTCTTCATAGATAATAATTTTTGCCCACCATCAAATCTTGAAAGTACAACACAATTGTTATCTCTCACCACATCCCTCTAATTATGGAGCTTAAGTTACTATGTCCTACACAGTCATCTCGTAGATGGTGTCTTAACCCCTTTCATTAGCTGATGAGCACTGTACAAAATTCATGCCCAAGCAAATTGATTATATTCTGGAGACAAATGCATCCCCAGAGGTCTCTGCAGGAATACTCTATGAAACACTGAAGGATTTTAAGAGGACAGATTATTTCATGTCTTTCTCACAAAAATAAATTGGAAACCAAGAAGGCATCTGAGTTATTCTGTGAAATTACCAGAACAGATCGAGAATACACCAGATCTCCAAATGAAGCACTTTATAGGAAAAGAGAGGTTTTGCAATTAGAATTTAACCTCTTGACAACTAAAGAAATGGAACAAATTATCTTTAAATCATGACATCATTATTATGAACAAGGAGAGAAGGCTAATAATATTGTAGCTCAACAAATCCACAAGCAGGACATCCGCAAAGCAATAACAGAAATTACCAATACACATTGAGATAAAATCATTTACCATATAAATATAACCCACACATTTAGAGAGTATTGTAAGTCACTATATATTTTACTCAGATAAAGATAAAGAAGCTAATACACAATCTAATTAATTTTTGATGCAGTACAGCTACCACTGCTAAGATACTCTTAGTGCTGTGGAACTGGATAGACTTCTGACACTCTAAGAACTACTAGACGCTATACACTCACTTCAGTGGGAAAGCAGCAGGCCCTGATGGCTACCCAGTGGAATTTTATAAAAAAAAAAAATTAAATAAGTTAGCTCCATTATTATTAGTAATGTTCATAGAAGCTAGAAACAACAAAATTCTATCAAGTATTAAATACCATCTTTTCTAAGAAAAATAACTTTCTACCATGTGCATCATACAGACCAATCTCACTTCTGAATAATGATGTTAAAATACTCTCCAAGGGCCTTATGCATAACGCCCTGCGTAGAATTCGCACTATAACATAAGCACAAAAGCCGAAATGTGCTTATGCACAGAAAAATCCAGATGCAGGAATCTGTGCGTACTCCAACTTTCACGTTCATCCGCTACATAAATCCCGGTCAGCGTGAAAAGTAACGCTTGTGCAGGCGTCTTATGTCCCGCCCCAACTCCTCCCAGAATTACGCCTCTTTGAATATGCAAATCAATATAAATCGCCCTTAAGCTCGGCCTTCAGTGAAAAGATAATGAGAAAAGCATGATTGAAAATATATGAATTTCAGCGAATACCAAGTGGAGGCAAAGGAAAAAACATACTATTTATTTAATTAAACCGTGGTATAATCAACAAAAGGAAGTTGATCAAGTGACACAGTGTGTTGGAGAAACTTGAAAGCTCAGATATCAAAGTCGCCGTTAAAAGGCAAGTCGTAGCCCACCGTCTGAGTGTCATATGAAAGCTTATTAAGGTACAGAGAAAAAAAAAGGCACACAGTGGGGAAAAAGTACGAAATGTCAACTTCAATCTCAAAATTTCCACTTTAATGATGTAGTTTATTTTGTCATTAAAGTAGAACATCATAAACGTCATCTTAAAATCATTTAATTAACCAGTTTCTCAAATCACATCGTAATTAAAGTAGCACGTTAAATGCTTTGTTTTGAATGTGATCTTCTATGTGCTCTATGTGCGTGAATCACTACTTGCTTCTTAAACCGGCTCTCTTCCTCCGACTGGACACAGAATCCATTACATTTGTGATATTACAGCTCTCTGAATAACTAAAATACTGAGATGTATATGTGATATCATTTTCATGATGATAGGAGTTAAAGCACGTTATTAAACATGGGTTTCACGGCGCAGTGATTGTGCGCGACCTTCGATGAAATTATTTATTGCAGCAGTACTCAGGGGCGGCTCTAGGCTCGTGGCGGCCCTGGGCGGAGAAAGAATCGGTGGCCCCCTCGCCCTCCAATATCAATATGGTATCTTATGCACGGTGGATGGCCACGTCCGTTGTGGTCATTGTATAGCCACCTCGTGCTCATGACATAAGCGTTTAACTTTTGTCGAAATTTGCCGCTGCGTTTTCAGCTGTCGTTATTTTCTCTTTCTTTTTTATATTCAATATATATTGATGTGCCCGCCCCTGCAGTCTTTGCTTTTCTTTCTCCAAGTAACTGATCGCCACACAATCAGCTCTGTAATAGACGTTAAGCCATCTGTAAGCTTAGAGCACCGATTCTTCAAAATGTTTAAGGAACATTGAAATATCTTCGTAGTACATGTTTAATCATTATATCCTTCATGCCAGTCCCAGTGAAGAATATAGATTATTTAAATGAAGTTAAAGTTTTACCTGTATAATATAATAAACATATTTTGCTGCATTTCATCTTAAAAATTATATCGTTATCATATGTAAATACGGGCTTTATAAAGTGGCTCAGGTTGTGTGATATTATAACTGTAGTGCAAGTTTACAGTGAGGTAATTCTACTTATAAGTACAGATAGTTCTACAAGGAGCAATTGATTGAGTGCATTTAGCGTTCTTGGGATGAAACTGTTTCTGAACTGCAAGGTCCATACAGGAAAGGCTTTGAAACGTTTGCTGTATGAGAGCAGTTCAAATAGACAGTATGGCTGAGGCAGCGTGTGCTTGATGCTGTATACCGATAATTCTCTTTCCGATCAGCTGCTGCTGTGATTCACACTCAGATACAATGATATAAATACTCTGAGTGGTGCAGTGAGAGTAATATGGAAAAAGATGATCCACTGTGGCAACTCCTAATGGGAGCAGCTGAAAGAAGAAGAAGAAGGTGGTGCAGTGAGAGTAACAACGCTAAAACAGTTATGGTATTTGGAATACTATGGCTATTCCCTGGACCATTATATTGTTACAAGTTAATTACAATCAGATGCATTACACTAATAAACAATATGTGGTTAGTTTCAGTGTATTTATAAAACCGCATCAGGAAAATAAAGAGTAACCACACAGGAACAGTAGCATTGTTTTGACGCTGGGTGCCGTCAGTCTGCAAAACCGAGCGGAGAACTTGCAAACGACAAGGTATGAGGTACCGTGGAAAAGTGCGTGGCTTTACGCCAAGTATAGGTTTTATACATCGCTATTTGAACGTGGAAAAGTTCTTAAGCAAAATTTCTGTGCATTCGCACAGTTTATACATGAGGCCCCAAATGTCTACCTAGAAGGATTTAGAAAATGCTTCCCTTAGTAATATCACAAGACCAAACCGGATTTTTTCAGGGCAGACACTTAACTTCAAACTTTCAAAGCTTGCTTAATGTAATATATTCACCCATTAAATCTAACACCCCAGAAATCGTATTATCTTTGGATGCAGGAAAAACATGTGCTTCTCATGTACTACTATCTACAGTATACTCTATACTCCATATCTATACTCTGTACTACTATAAAACTACTCTGTACTAGTCCATTATTTCAGACTAATTCAGAGTAGAACGCAGTGTTTGACAAGGATGCCCATTATCACCATTGCTCTTTGCAAACACCATTAGCTGTTTATTTTCGAAATGCATCGGAGAAAAAGAGGATTATCAGAGAAGGATTGAAAATAAAATATAACTATATGCAGATGGTGATATGGTACTATATATATCAGACCTACAAAATCCCATGCCAGCAGTCCTAAAAATACTAGCAGCATTTCAAAAGGTATCTGGACTCAAAATTAATTTGAATAAAAATGTGCTTTTCTAGTGAACTCTCTAGCACACAATATTAGACTGGACATCTTCCCATTTAGCTTAACAGATCAGTCTAAATATCTACTGTATGGCTAAATATGATAAGTAAACATAAGCTCTTTTTCAACAAAATTTTGCTGTCTGCATGGAAAAAAATAAACAAGATGTGAACAGATAGTCTTGCCTCTATCTCACATTAGCAGGGAAAATCAAAGTTGTTAAAATGGCCATCTTTCCCAAGCTTCTTTTTCTATTTCAAAGCACCCCTATATATATTAACAAATTGTTTTTAAGAAATTAGATTCAATCATAACCTCATTTGTTTGGAATTCAAAACATCCAGGGATCCAAAGGGCAATTCTACAATGACCTAAAGCAAAAGGGGGCATGGCACTACCTAACTTTCAATTTTATTATTGGGCAACAAATATACAAGCTATAAAGACCTGGGGCCTCATGCATAACGCCATGCATAGAATTCACACTAAAACATGCCGTACAGACAAAAGCGGAAATGTGCATACACACAAAAAAATTCAGATGCATAAATCTGTGCATTTGCCAACTTCCACATTCTTCCGCTACATAAATCCCAGTCAGTATGAAAAGTAACGCACATGCACACGTCTGCTGCCACTCCCCAACTCCTCCCAGAATTACACCTCTTTGAATATGCAAATCAATATAAATAGCCCTTAAGCTCAGAATTCTGTGGTAAAAGCACAGGGGAAAAAAGTATTTCAGCAAATACCAAGTGGAGGCAAGGTAAAATGTACTATTTGTTGGTTTAAACAGTGGTATAAACAACAAAGCGTGTTGGAGAAACTCGAAAGTTCAAGTTCAGAAAGGTGCACAGTGCCCAAAATAAATAAGAAGTTGTCAGATATCAAAGTCACCGTGGAAAGGCGAGTTGTAGACCACCATCTGAGAGTTATAAGGAAGCTTATTAGTGTACAGAAAAAAAATAAGGTCACATTGGAAAAAAAGCTCGAAATGTCAACTTTAATCTCGAAATTTCAACTTTAGTCACGTAGTTTATTTTGTCATTAAAGTAGAACATCATAAACTTCATCTTAAAATCGTTTAATTTACTAGTTTCTCAAATAACATCGTAACTAAAGTAACACGTTAAATGCTTTGTTTTGTATGTTCTTCTATGTGCTCTATGTGTGTGAATCATTATGTGCTTCTTAAATGGGCTTTCTCTTCCTCCGACAGGACACAGAATCCATTACATTCGTGATATTACAGATCTCTGAATAATTTAAATGCTGAGATGTATACTTGATATCATTTTCATGATATAGGAGTTAAAGCATGTTATTAAACATGGGAACACGGTGGCTCAGTGATAGTGATGAGCTGGCACCCCCTCCAGAGATTGTTCCTGCCTTCCACAAGATGTTTGCTGCACTGTGTGCGACCTTCGATGAAATAATTTATTGCAGCAGTACTGTCTCTTTCAAACATACTAACCTCCAATTCCTGTCCTTCCTTTACTTTCTCCAAATACCCAATCGCCACACAATCAGCTCTGTAATAAATGTTAAGCCATCTGTAAGCTTACAACGACAATTCTTCAAAACTTTTAAGGAACATTCAAATATCTTCATAGTACATGTTTAATTATTCTATCCTTCCAGTGTCGTGCCGGCCCCAGCAAGAATACAGCGTGAGGCAGGAACAATCCCTGAACCAGCTAGCGCTGCAACACCGTGTCCTCACATGTTTAATTATTAATATACATTATTTAAATGATGTTAATGTTTTATCTGTATAATGTAATAAAACATACTTTTCTGCATTTCATCTTAAAAATGATATCGTCATCATATGTAAATACACGCTTTATAAAGTGGCTCAGGTTATGCAATATTATAACTGTAGTGTAAGTTTACAGTGAGGTAATTGTACATATAAGTACAGACAGTTCTACAAGAGGCACTAGATGGACTGAATGATTGCGTTTATAGTTCTTGGGATGAAACTGTTTCTGAATCGTGAGGTCCGTACAGGAAAGGCTCTGAAGCATTTGCTGTATGGGAGCAGTTCAATAGACAGTGCGCATGGTTGAGGCAGTGTGTGCTTGATGCTGTATACCGATAATTCAATTTACGATCAGCTGCTGAAGAGCTGTGATTCCACACTCAGATACAATGGGATAAATACTTGAAAGTAACAACGCTAAAGCAGCTATGGTATTTGGAATAGTTTGGCCATTCCGGGAGCCATTGTATTTTTACAGGTTAATTGCAATCAGATGCCTTAAACTAATAAACAATATGCGGTTAATTTCAGCGTATTTATAAAGCTGTGTCAGGGATGTGCATCTAAAAAAGAAAGGAAACCACACAGGAACAGTAGCACTCCTTTGACGCTGGCTGCTGCCAGTTTGCAGAACCGAGCTGAGAAATTGCGTACGCCAGGGTTTGAGCTAGCGTGAAAATGTGCGTGGCTTTACGCCAAGTTTAGTTTTTATACTTCGTGATGTGAACGTGGAAACGTGCATACGCAACATTTTTGTGGGTATGCACCGTTTACACATGAGGCCCCTGGACATTGACACAAATCAATGAATATGCACAAGCCTGGTCTGAAATAGAAATAAAATTTTGCAGCACTTCTTTATATTCCTTGCTTTGTGCTTCAGTAAATACAAACTATCGTCTTTACACTAATAATCCAATTGCCCGCCAATCACTCAGCATATGGAACCAAGGTAGGAAGCACTTCAAGACAGAGAAGCTTTTATTTGTTGTACCTTTACATGACAACCACCCTTTTCTACCCTCTCAAACCTACACAGTATTTAATGTCTGGAAAATGTCCGGGTTTAAAACACTTAGAGAACTGTATATAGATAATGTTTTTGCATCCTATAAATAATTACGCTTCAAATTTAACTTCTCATCAACACAATTTTTCCATCCATCCATCCATTTTCCAACCCGCTGAATCTGAACACAGGGTCACGGGGGTCTGCTGGAGCCAATCCCAGCCAACACAGCGCACAAGGCTGGAACCAGTCCTGGGCAGGGTGCCAACCCACCGCAGAACACACACAAAACTTTCAAATTAGAAACTTTCCTAAATGGAACCTTCCTAGTTTTCCTCACCTCCCACCTATTTCTATTCCTGAAGAAATATTAATCAGTCTTGAAGACTCAGATAGTGTCTCTATCTCCTATAAAAGCATTATAAAGTCCCTTCCTTTCAAAGATCCCAGGGTGCAGTGGGAAAAAGTTCTTTCACTTAATATCTCAGAGAAGGAGTGGAAGGCAGTCATGCACAGAATACACTCAAGCTCCAAAGCACTCAAATACTCAGCTTAAAATCTTCTATCATGCACATCTGTCTCAGTTAAAATTGTCCAAAATATATCCAGGGCAAGATCCAACCTGTGAACGATGCAATCGAGCTCCAGCCTCACTGGGCCACATGTTCTGGGCGTGCACCAAATTAACAAAATTTTGGACAAAAATCTTTGCATGCCTGTCTGACAGCCTTGGTGTTACAATCGCTCTGAACCCACTTACAGTTGGGTTTGGTGGATTCCCAAATGGGTTTAAAGTGGAGAAGGACAAACAAACTGTAATTGCCTTTATTACAATACTAGCATGTAGACTTATCTTGCTCAACTGGAGTAATTGAGGCGAGGGTGTGGTCTGTCTCAAATAATTCATTGGCTTCCTGTGGTGCGTGAAAATGGGAGAGAGAGGGTGCATGCAGACGAGACAGAGAGAAGGCAGACAGCCAGGAGGAAGTGTGCGGCTGACACTTAGGGGCATAACGAGGTCACTCCAACTGAGCGACCTAGAAGCTGGAGAGTCACGTGCTGCTCAGTTGTAGCGACTTGCTGCATGAGGCCACCTGAGAAGGGAATTCTCAGTAAGGTGTCCTGCGGGTGGAACCATGGACCACAGACACCTGAGCCTGGCAGTGGGAATTGGAGACTCGGGGATGGTGCCCTGCTGGGAGCCAGACACAGCTACAGGAACAGCATGGAAATTTGGCAAAACTGCTGGTTAGGCGCCTCCTTGTCTACAGTTCAATCAAGGAGATGTCAGCTTTTAAAGCATTGCACCAGGGCTCATATTTTTTTGGACAGCTTTCAGCCAATTAATTTTAACCTCACCTTTATTGGATTATTTAATGGATTGTTTTAACCTCCATCAACACCTTGATTTTATGGATTAATTATTAATTGAATGCACTGCACTTTTGAACACTGTTTGATTTTGGCTGTTTTTAATAAAAGCACTTTGATGCACTAACCCCCTGCTTTGTGTGAATGTCCTCATCCGCTGGCTCATCCATCAGGTATGTTATCTGTGGTAGCGGGTTCAAGAGGCTCCCCGGACCCGCACCATCACAGTTAGGGAATCCATTATATAGCGTGTAAAAGTGTAAAAATCAATCAAGAAATAACAGAGTTATAGTTGAAAACTGAAGACTTCATTGACGTCTGTCAGACAACAGCTTTGAACAGCAACTTGAGATTGCAATGCGTCAGTCTGTTGCATCCGCATTATCTGTGTCAAGAAACTTGCCATCACAGAATGATGACAAGAAAGTGGATGCATCAGTAAAAGCTGAAATGGCGGTGTCTTTAGAGCAACGGCAAGCACGAGCGTTGTTTAGAACAAGTGTATCAGTATCTGATGACTGTGCTGCCTACTTCAGTGGAGGCAAAGCGTGCTTTCTCAGCGACTGGCAAACTCCGCACGAAGTACGCTCTCGCCTGGACACGTTGTGCTTTCTACGCTCTTATTACCGCAACTAACTAGATCAGGGGTGCCCACAGTTTTTCGGCTTGCAAGCTACTTTTAAAATGACCAGGTCGAAATGATCTACCTACATTAAAAATGAACTAGATACATGTACTTATATGACAGAATGAACTGCTTGTAGATAAGGTTAGTCTTTTATTGGTGTCAACATATTGCAGTAGTTTTATTAAAAATAAGTGTTGGTCGTTCTAAAACCGTTCACATGTGAGATGCCCATGCACTGTGTCATCCCCGGGATTCCCGGGAATGATATGCGGGATTCCCGAATTCCAGGGAATGGATAAACCCATCCGGGAATGGATTCCCTAGTCACAGTCTTCCTTTCTAAGGCTTCATGTGTCCTGTAGCACTTGACGTCTCTTGATATGCAGTTTTGATTTTCACTTCCAATTGATTACTGCTAATATAACGTCCACACGAGAGAAAAGATGATCTCTTTCGGGGTCCAAAGTCTACATTGTAAATTGAAGATCCGCTTTTGGTACATTCACCTAACAGTTGTCTACTTCCACCTCCAAATCAGGAGATACTGACCAGCCTGAGGAGCCCTGCCTGCTACCGTTAATCCTAAATATATAATGCTAGAAAGCAGGAGGCAAAGTTTTCTTATGAAAGGACTAGGGGAAGAGACAAGTCATTTAGTCTAAAAGTCTAACTCAAAAATAAGATGAGATTAGATGAACTTTATTATTCCCATGGGGAAATTCAGATGCGTGCAGTAGCAGAAATATAAAAATCAAGAAAACGGACTCACAGAACAAATAATGGCTTCTCTCTTCCTGCCTCTGTGGAACAAAAGATTGACGGCCATCCATCTCTTTGATGCTGTTTTGTCTCCTCTTCATCTATATATATACTGTATATATATAAAATCCAATGTCTGTCTGCCTGTCTGTCTGTCTGCTTTTCACAAGAGAACTACTTAACGGATTTAGATCTTTTTTTTTATTATAATTTGCTTGCTTCTGGTTGATTTTGCAACTTCTCTCATCACACTAAGTATCAAGTTTCAGTTGCGGCACCGATTTATCCACTCAAATCCGAGAGAGATGCAGTGGGCTGAGAAGAGGGGATCTCAGGAGTAGGGAGCTGAGCAGGGCCCACCTCACTCACGCGCCAGCCTCTGTTCGAGTCGCTCTACCTCTCGCCACGTGTTAGAGTGCACCTCGCCTCCGCTTAGCTATCAATACCCGTTAGTTCAGCAGACATTATCATCTACAGATTGTTAAGGAGTAATGTTTGACGTTTTTGAGAGAGAGATCAGAGCTATGTGTGTTTTAGATGGTGGCAGCTCATTACCAGAGGTATCACAGCCACATGCAACACGATCAGATACATCACGTTTCATATTGCAGTGTACCTACCTTCTGCTTGGCCAGAGATATCTTGCCAGCTTTTTACATTTTTGGCAAAAAATTACAGCTAATTTCTCACCCTGATACAAAACTAAAAATATTGTATATCAAGAGGCCCTCGGATATGAAAGCTATCAATATAAATTCTTCTCAATACAGATTATTACATTTTTTTAATTGATTTTTAAAGTTTGTCCTGTTTCACTGCTACAGGGGGCAGCTAGTATATTATAAAATAAAATAAAATAATATATCCTTCCCTAGTGGGTCAGCGGTGATTCTAAGATGAAGAAAAATAAATATTAAAGAAGGAATACACTTAGCTCCTTTTCATATTGGCCAGACTTTCACAATGATACAATTCTCAAACTTGAGCTTCTGGGGAAAGCATGATGCAGTCCTGGGGTTCCTGCAGTTCCCACAGTTGGCTCTGCGGGAGGCATGGCTGCTGGCACAGGCAGGTGTGATGTCTTCTATTTCCTCCATAGGTGAGGTCTAATGTTCAGTGCAGTTGCCAGAGCTTTACACTTTTCTCATGGTCTTTATTTCCAAAATAAGAACGTGCACTTGCCAAACATGGGATTCATTCTTTGCTAACACAGGGAAACTTTAAATATCAGACTGTAACCTGTGGCCATGTGTTGACCCTCACCAAACAGGGAGCACATCAACACTTTTTATTAGTGCACCTAAGTGACCTCCACTTGTCTCCCCCCATCTCCGTTGTGTCTTCTCCCTGTCAGCCTGCTTGCATGGCAGTAATGCTTTCTCTCTGTCAGATGGTTTGCGTGGCTTCAGCTGTATTTATTTATGGCCTCAATTGCTCATTTTAAATAAAATAATATCTATGGAATAAACCTCATAGATCAGAGCGGCACACTATAACTTTGGCTATACTGGGATAGACTCTTGGACCCCCCGTGACCCTGTTCTGGATTAAGTGGGATAGAAAGGGTCATGTATGATCTAATGTTACATTATCAGTATTATGTTCACTGTAATATGTTTATTTAGTTGTACACATACAAAGTTTATATTTGATGTTGTGTTCTTTGTTGATGCTTATTTAATTATATGTGGTGGTCTCCCAGTAAAAACTGCTGACAAATCAAATTTCCCTCTTATAATAATAATAATAACTAGCCGACGCCCGCCACAGCATACGGCGATGTAAGAATAGGAACGGAAAATGGTGAGAAAGGAATTCAGAAATCAAGAAGAAAGAAATACTTCTTGAAAGACTCAGTTGTGAATAGGTGTTTTGCTGGAGACGACAGCTAATGAGTCGAAAGATCTAACCCTAGAAAAAGTCACGTACAACTGACCGTGGCTGAAGACTGGTTGTTGTAGATTAATGCAAATCTCTGCAAACGTTTGTCCTTGGGACTTGTTGATAGTATATTTCTCTTTTGGTTCATCCTGCTTCCTCTTCAAACCAGGTCCCCACCACACACACCCCACACAGTATTTCTCGATTCTTATTCCTCCATCTTCCAAACCCTTCCCCACCTGGTTCGTCCTGCTTCCTCTTCAAACCCGGTCCCCCAAACACACAGCCCACATGGAATTTCACGATTCCTATTCCTCCTCTTCCAAACCCATATACCCCCACGCTGCTTTTCTCAATTCCTTTTCCTTCTTCGGACTACCGCGTTCCCCACTCCTCTCTCATGACACCATTGGTGTCACGTCACAGCCGAAGTGAAAGGTCACACGGTCAGGCTAGATATAGGGCTGTGACGTGACGTGAATGGGTTTGTAGAGGAAGCAGGATGAACCAGACGAGAAATATATATGAGATAATAATAATAATAATAATAATAATAATAATTGTAGCTGCTGGTAAGTAAGGCAGAATCAAGCACAGGTCAAACGCGTGCCGAAACACATCTCTCAGTCCAGAAGTTTGTTTTAAAAGATTTAGTGAAAATTCAAAGCAAACAGTCGACACAGGAATAAAGAAAAAAGGGTTTTACACACAAAGAATAAAAGGCAAAAAAACTGGAAAAATGTCTCTTCTGTAAACTTAGCCTTTTCTTGTTAAACTTTAGTTGTTTTCTATACTAAAGAATGCTTTACTTCACCTTCAGTACGTTCTATATGTACGGCAAGTTGCGTTACATACTATTGGACACTTTAAGGCTTTGAAACAGTGTGCCCTCCATGCCTCACTTACAGCAAGGCAGGACACTAACTGAGGCTTACCTGTAGTCAAAGTGACAAGAAGTAGTTAGAATATACCAACTCAATTCAGCTTTTGGGGGTTATAAGACCCTCTCACAGATTAGGCTCATTTTAATAGGCAAAAATTAAATATAATTAAATAACTAATGGCCGAAGCCGGAAGTGACGTCTTTCTTGAGGCCGAAACCGGAAGTGGTGATGTTAGGGCTGAATCGGGCAGAATTTCCTGTATTTGGTCTGCAGAAATAACAGAAGAAGGTTTAGTGTAACCCGACACCCCCTGGTCTGGCGTGCAATTACCTTCATTAGGTCCATTCAGCTTCCTCCTTAAGCTCACGTGTGTGACAATGGTTATCTAAATTAGTGTAGCCTTTCTGTCACCCTGATCCAGTCTGCCAATTCGATCAACAAGGCATTTCAGTCTGCAGAACTGTCATTCACTGGATCTTTTTTTGTTTTTTGCACCATTCTGTGTAACTTCTGAAGAAAATCAGCAGTTACAAAAAAACTCAAACTGGCCCATGTGGCACCATGTGGCACAATCCAGCACGCCACGGTCAGAATCATTGACATCCCATTTATTCTCCATTCTGTTGTTTGATGTGAACTTAAATTGAAACTCTTGACCAGTATCTGCTCTTACAATAATGAAAAAAGATAACATACATATGTTTTTGACATAAATAAATTTCTTTATCTTTTGGACCTGCAAAAGAATGGCACCCTTTCCAGGGCTGATTCCACTGACCGTCCAAGGCCTTGAATTGGGTTACACAGGTCGGTTGTTATCTTTTCTTTTTTTTAAGGACCGCCACACGCTTGGAGTTCCAGTTTTTGTCAGCAGAGGGCAGCATTACTCTACTTCGTTTCTCTAACCTTGTTTGAATTTTGCATTTGGTCACTGCATTCAACTCCAGGAAAACTGCAAGATAATGGACATGTAACCAACCGCGCCTAAATGTAGTTGTAATGTTTAAAATTCAAATGAAATAATTTTCAAATGTTTTACAATTCAAACACAAGGAGGTCAAGTGACTTCCATAGAGTCACACTATGAGTCAGGGGCAGAAATCAAACTGACAAATGTGGGTTTTAAAGTTAAATTGGGGTGTGCTGTTAGAAGGGTCCCAGCACGAGCCTGTGCTCAAAAAATGAATAAATATGATAAACAACAATGTATTGCAAACAGTAATGAGCATATCTTTTAAATATGTTTTAAAATATGAATAGAAAACTTGTCAATCAAATCAGTTTTAATTCCGTTCACTTCTATACCACATCCCCAATTAAATCAAATGCCACTTTTTGAAGATCTCTTTGTATAGATGTTCATTTTAGGGTGTACTCACACTAGGAATTCGTTCCGTGTCCGAGCACGTTTGCCCGCATGTAATGCCCCCAAAGTCTAGTTCGTTTGACTAGCATGATCGCTCCGTGCCGTGCCATGGCCCGCTTCAAAGAGGTGGGCCCAAACACGGTTCAGTAACATTCGGGAACAGTGTGATCACTAAATGTGCCCAAGCACGGAAGACAGACATGATGTCAATGATGCGACAAGTCAGAGAGTGCAATTCTCATTTCATTCAATATCATTTGAGTTAAAAACAGGTTTTTATTTTCATCTTACACATGAACATGAACTGTAGTTGGCAAGAAAAGCTGCTTAACATCATTCGTCTCCGTTAAAATCTTCTCACCCTAACCCTAACCTTAACCCGAACCCTAGTTCATTTGACTAGCTTGATCGCTCCGTGCCGTGGCCCACTTTAAAGAGGTGGGCCCAAACACAGTTCACTAGCATTCGAGAACAGTGTGATCGCTAATTGTGCCCGAGCATGGAAGACAGACATGACGTCAATGATGCGACAAGTCAGAGAGTGAAATTCTCATTTCATTCAATATCATTTGAGTTAAAAACAGGTTTTTATTCTCATCTTACACATGAACATGAACTGTAGTGGGCAAGAAAAGCTGCTTAACATCATTCGTCTCCGTTAAAATCTTCTCGCACGTGCAGCACGATTAACAGCAAAACGCTGCGCTGCACACTCAATAAATCTATAAGAGGGTAGAGTGACTCCAAAATAACCACAAAATAAGGAAAATCATTTGGACATGCGCGCTCTCACTGCATGTTCGGATCTTGATTTGGCTTTACACAAAGTCGCACTGTCATGACGAAAACGTGCCCGGGCCCAGAACGTTAAATGCAGTGTGAGTGCAGGTCAGCAGGGGAGTAGAGAGGAGTGACAGTACGGAACAAGCAGGCCTAGTGTGAGTATAAGACTCGCTGTGTGAGAAGGGCCAAAAACATTCTCAAGGACAAAACTCATCCTGGAAATTTTTTGTTTGAGCTCCTCCCATCAGGAAGACACTTTAGGTCAATCCGTGTCCACACAAACAGACTAAAAAAGAGCTTTTTCTCATCTGCCATAAACTTTCTGAACTCTGAATCCTCAGTCTGAGATCATTTTTAATTGAACATATGCAATAAGCTATATTGGTAACGTGCAATATACAGTACTAATGTATTACAATATAGAATATGTAATGTACTATTCATTAACAGGTGCAATAACAATTTATGCTGCTGTACTTTAAGCAATAATAATTTGCTCTGGTTACTTGATCACTTAACACTGTATACGACATATTTGGAATTATTTGACTTTTCTTTAAATGCACCTTGGGGCCGTCACAAAAAGTAATTTTGTTGTGTTACACAATGACAATAAAGTGCTTGAACCTGAACTTGAGTACAGCCAAACTTTAAGAGTTAGGTTTAAGTCTTCATATGCATTGGTTTAGTTGTTTTTGCCTCCTTTTTCGTTTTCTCTGTCACTTTCCTAGCATCTGCATATTTAATACATACTGTACAGGCTGCTGTCGTTGGACAGGCCACACTCTGTATCTCCTGAAAGATGCTGCATTCACTTCATGACGGGTGTTTCAGGGATTAGTGTATAACTGTATACTTTTTATTAAGAATCTCTTCAGTTCTTATGTGTTTATGTGTTTCTGTTTCATTTACCCTTTGGTTTTGTGTGTCTGATATGCTGGGTTTTTATTGTACAGCACTTTGGTCAGCCTTGATGTTGTTTTTAAAGTGCTTTATAAATTTATTTAATTAATTAATTAATTTAATTAATTAATTAATTATGTCTGGGATGCCATTTTAAGTTTTTCCAGTTAGAGTTTTATCAGAGAATCAAAGTTGCTGTTGGCTTATGTCTCACTTTATACAGTCAGCATTCGGTAAAAAGCAAGACGTGATGCCGTTTACTTTGTGAAAACGTTAGGCAAAGAAAACCCAGTGGATGGTTTTTATGCTTGGTCACGGTACGCAAACCACCGTGTGCCTAGTGTGAGTACATCCTTACACTTCTAGTGTACACAGTTGAGTCACATGGCTTCCTGTTTCGCCCTCTGCTGCCATTTATTTGACTGTCATGCATTACTTAGTCCAGCTAAGCTCACCGGTTGCCCTCGATCGTGGAATTCTGCTGGCAAACATGATGAGGCTGATCAGCGATGTCTTTGAAGTTCTTTGCCCCTCGTATGAAACTTCTAGCACCCTTACAGATACCTTCAGAGGTACATTAGAGCTGAATGGAATTTCGCAAGAAATGCAATCAATGCATGCTGTCTCAATAGTACGTTCTTCTTAGCCATTATATAGCACGGAAATAAGACAACTGATGCTATTTTTCATTTTGGTATGGGATAATAAATTATTCTAATAATGTGCATTTCAATATTATCAGTATTATCAGAAAGAAAGAAAGGAAGTGTTGCTCATCATTCCTCCCTTAATAAAGTGTCCGCTGTTGCAGCATCACTTTCTGTTCTTGGCTGACAGGAGCGGAGTCCAATGTGGTCTTCTGCCATTGTAGCCCATCCGCCTCAAGGTTCTACATGCTGTACTTTCTCAGGTGCTTTTCTGCTCACTACAGTTGTACAGAGTGGTGTGAAATAACGACACTCGACCCACTCAAAAAGGTTTGTGGTAGCCACCCGTATAATTTTGATGAATAGCACTGATGTGCGTGGGTTGGAGTCCAAAACTGAACTGGTTAGTTAAGCCAAAGATGGCAGCTTTAAAGGTCTTTAAGGGAAGTGATGTCATTTAGGTCAGAACTGGAAGTGATGTCACTCTTGAGGCTGGAACCGGAAGTGACATCTTTCTTGGAGGGGCCCCGGAACCATAAGTGACGTCGTCGAGGCTGAAGCAGAATTTCCCATATTTGGTCTGCAGAAATAACAGAGGAAGGTTTAGTGTATGCTGCCACCCCCTGGCCTGGCGTGGAATTACCTTCATTAGCAACCTTCATTAGTGTTGTGCATGAACCAGTTCAAAAGAATGTGTTCATTGAACAAGCTAATTTTTCTAAGAACGGTGAACTTAACGTAACGTATTTGCAAGTGAAGAACTTGAACGTGAGCTAGTTCAGTTTTATGTGACATTCTGGATCTGGTTTAGGTTCATATTAAACGTTTTGCCTTACCCTGTAATGTAGGGGTGGAGCTAAATCCGAATACGGTATTCAGATAAGCACAAATAGTGGATTTTTATGAATATTTATTTCGTAAGAATTTTTTGCCATTTATTTGTATTCGGATTTTACTCAATAATGTAAAATCAGCAATGTCTGTGTCTGCCGGCTTGTGCTTACGCTGCTCGCGCGTTGATATGAGCATGTGGTGAAGCTCAGCTTTCGCTTTTAGGAAAACGTTGTACTTCGTGAGGCCACTTTATATTTTTCCCTGTTGGACATGCAATATGTGACACGAATTTTGACTGGCAGCGTAATGGGTTAGTTCACCTACACGCTGGCTCCACAGTCACCATTTGTGTCATACGGTTGGAAATAGAGCGGTAATTCATATATAAACTTTGTCACAAAATCCACAAAGAGCCATAGCAAGGTTTGGGGCAGCCACCCGTATATTAATTTCCTGGCTGCAAATTGCAAACAAATGACAGCACTGATGTGCACAAGCTGGCCAGGAACCGGAAGTGACGCCACTCTTGAGGCCGAAGCCGGAAGTGACGTCTTTCTTGAGGCCGGAACCGGAAGTGATGTCATCACGGGTGAATCAGGCAGAATTTCCCATATTTGGTCTGCAGAAATAACAGAAGAAGATTTAGCATGCCCCGCCACCTCCTGGCCTGGCATGGAATTACCTTCATTTGATCCATTCAGCTTCCTCCTAAAGCTCACATGTGTGACAGTGGTGATCTAAGTTAGCGTAGCCTTTCTGTCACCCTGACCCAGTGTGGCCATTCGATCAACAGTCTGCAGAACTGCCATTCACTGGATCTTTTTTTGCACCATTCTGAGTAATTTCTGTAGAAAATGCCAGGAGATCAGCAGTTACAGAAACACTCAAACCAGCCTATGTGGCACTACTCAGCACGCAATGGTCAGAATCATTGACATCCCATTTATTCTCCATTCTGATGTTTGATAAGAACTTAAATTGAAGTTCTCCGTGATTTTTATGCATTGCACTCCTGCCTCATGATTGGCTGATAAGATAATTGCATGGATAGGCAGGTGCCCAGTTATTTCTAATTATTGGTTTAGTGAATATACATCTACTCTCTATATATAAAAGTGCGATGATTTTGTGCAATGATTTTATGTCACGCTTTTATGTCACTTTTTTTTGTCACGCTTTAAATCGGGCTTATTTTAAAACCTACATAAATATGTTTGGTATCATTCTTTTCAGAATTTATCGAACTTTAATGTAATGTTGTTAGATTTTCAGATTCTTATTCCATTTTTAAATTATAAACTAAAATATCAAGAAAGTAATTGTTTTTAATATCAAGAAAGTTGTGGTTTTTATTTTTGATTGAGTAAAGTTTCTTTCACAGGAACAAACTATTAAAAAAAATATCTATTCATAACACCAATGTTTGTATTTAGGTGATTTAGTTAGCTGAAGGTCGAGTTATGATGGCCCATTGCATACCACTTTAGTTTTCATGTGATTTTTCTTGTTATTTAAATGAGTCAGTTTGTCAGTCAGTCATTATCCAACCTGCTAGATTCTAAAACAGGGTCACGGGGGTCTGCTGGAACCAATCCCAGCCAACACTGGGCTCTAGGCAGGAATAAATCCCGGGCAGGGTTCCAGCCCACCTCAGGGCACACACACACACACACACCCCAAGCACACACTAGGGACTATTTAGGATCGCCAGTGCACCTAACCTGTATGTCTTTGGACTGTGGGAGGAAACCCACACAGACACGGGGAGAACATGCAAACTCCACTCAGGGAGGACCTGGGAAGCGAACCCAGGTCTCCTACCTGCGAGGCAGCAGCGCTACCACTGTGCCACCGCACCATCTTTAAATAAGTCATTTTTGTAAATAAAAATAATAAATGAAACAGTAAACTGCAACATTTTTTATGTTTATAATTTGTTTTCATGCAAATGTTTTGTGAGGGAAAATTCTTCTGATTTATTCAAGCTGCCAGTCAAAGTTGCTGGCATCTTTTCTTTTCCCTCCTGCTGTTTGCCATCACTGACAGAGAGGACAGTGAAGGACACCCTATATATATACAGTACAGGCCAAACGTTTGGACACACCTCCTCATTCAATGTGTTTTCTTTATTTTCATGACTGAAGGCATCAAAACTATGAATGAACACAGGTGGAGTTATGTACTTAACAAAAAAAGGTGAAATAACTGAAAACATGTTTTATATTCTAGTTTCTTCAAAATAGCCACCCTTTGCTCTGATTACTGCTTTGCACACTCTTGGCATTCTCTCGATGAGCTTCAACAGGTAGTCACCTGAAATGGTTTTCACTTCACAGGTGTGCCTTATCAGGGTTATTTAGTGGAATTTCTTGCTTTATCAATGGGGTTGGGACCAGCAGTTGTGTTGTGCAGAAGTCAGGTTAGTTGGACGATCATTTATTTTTCAACAGGACAATGACCCCAAACACACCTCCAGGCTGTGTAAGGGCTATTTGACCAAGAAGGAGAGTGATGGAGTGCTGTAAATGGTCATGAAAATAAAGAAAACACATTGAATGAGGAGGTGTGTCCAAACTTTTGGCCTGTACTATATATATATATATATATATATATATATATCCATCCATCCATCCTCTTCGCTTATTCGGGGTCGGGTCGCGGGGGCAGCAGCTTAAGCAGAGAGGCCCAGACTTCAATCTCCCTGGCCACTTCTTCCAGCTCTTCCGGGAGAATCCCAAGGCGTTCCCAGGCCAGCCGGGAGACATAGTCCCTCCAGCGTGTCCTGGGTCTTCACCGGGGTCTCCTCCCGGTTGGACGTGCCCAGAACACCTCACCAGGGAGGCGTCCAGGAGGCATCCTGATCAGATGCCCGAGCCACCTCATCTGACTCCTCTCGATGCAGAGGAGCAGCGGCTCTACTCTGAGCCCCTCCCAGATGACCGAGCTTCTCACCCTATCTTTAAGGGAAAGCCCAGACACCCTGCGGAGGAAACTCATTTCAGCCGCTTGTATTCGCGATCTCGCTCTTTCGGTCACTACCAATAGCTCATAGTTTTGATGCCTTCAGTCATGAAAATAAAGAAAACACATTGAATGAGGAGGTGTGTCCAGACTTTTGGCCTGTACTGTATATATACTTGACAAGTAAGTGGATAAGAAGGATTAATGTTAGGGAGCGCTCAGTGGTCTCAGCATTGAAAGTAAGATCATGGACTGACTTTTTCAAACATAAAATTCTTTTTTTAGAGTCTCTTTAGGTTGTTTTTAGTAATTGTTGCAGTTGTTAAGTTTCTCCCTTTAGGTTTTGATCTTCTCATTAATGAGAGCGGCCATTTTATTTACCTGCTGCAGGGCCATCTCAGATGGACGAATCATCAAGTCAGAAGATGGTGAAGCCCTGGAAGAACAGAAAGTCAAAGTGCCTCCTTAACAGCAACGGTGATGTTGAGGACCCATCAGAGTTCCTCAATGATGTATAAAGCTACTTCACTTTATCCCCATTTACCATTAAACACCCCATGAGCCCCTCCAATCTCCTGAAGTCCATGTTCAGCCAGCTCCTTTAAGGGACAGATTGCTGTCATCACACCATCAGTAAGACGTCCGGCCTCCTCCTCCTCCTCCTCCTCCTCCTCCTTGGCTGAATGATCTGATACACGCACTACTGATTAAATCTGCAGTCTCCTGTGTTAGCACGAGAGAGAACCAATCATCATACAGAGAATATTCTGTCCTTAACTTGAAAGGCGTGAGATTATAAGAGAATTCGGTCTCCGGAGAAAGTCAGCTTTAGTCTGTGGTGTTTCATGTACATGAAAATATCTTACTTTAAATGCATATTTGATTTAAAAAAATGTGTAGGTACTCTTGCCAGAATACTTTTTGAGCGTAGCATACAATGGATACATGAGTGGATTATTAGCAGATATATGAAAAATAGATAGTGTAAAAAGGAGCTATATTCACACCTGACTCGACAGAGACTCACACCAGAGGCATGTATAAAACAAAGAAACTTTTATTTTTCTTCACCTGTGGGGCACGTCTTCCCCGTGTCCCCCACAGGCACAACACAGTCCCGAAACAGACCAATAAAGCACCAACACAACACACTCTTCTTTTTCACCACCACTCCTCCATCAAGCTTCATCCTCCTCCTCCTGACTCTGGCCTTTGAGTGGTGTCTACTGGGCCCTTTTATCAGGCACCTGGAAGTGCTCCTTGTGGTTGATTGCCGAGTTCCGGCTGCATTTCCCGGTGTGGTGAATACGCTGCCCATACGGGCTCAGGAGTCCCAGCTGCAGCACCCCCTGCCGGTGCCTGTGGGACCCAACAGGGCTGCACCCAACTCCAAGTCCCATGGAGCCCTGCGGAAAACCGAGGCACCACTCCAACCCAGGGGGGCGGCCATCTAGAGTCCAGTGGGAAGTATTGCACCGTGTGGACCAGCTCTACACCCGTAGCAGGGTCCTGGAGGGTGCATGGGACTTTGCCCAACCAGTCTACATGTGTTTTGTGGACTTGGAAAAGGCGTTCGACTGTGTCCCTCGGGGAATCCTGTGGGGGGTGCTCCGGGAATATGGGGTACCGGACCCCCTGATAAGGGCTGTTTGGTCCCTGTACAACCGGTGTCACGGCTTGGTCCGTATTGCCGGCAGTAAGTCGAGCCCGTTTCCGGTGAGAGTTGGACTCCACCAGGGCTGCCCTTTGTCACCGATTCTGTTTATAACTTTTATGGACAGAATTTCTAGGCGCAGCCAGGGTGTTGAGGGGGTCCGGTTTGGTGGACTCAGGATTCGGCCACTGCTTTTTGCAGATGATGTTGTCCTGTTTGCTTCATCAGGCCGTGATCTTCAGCTCTCTCTGAATCGGTTCGCAGCTGAGTGTGAAGCGGCTGGGATGGTAATCAGCACCTCCAAATCCAATACCATGGTCCTCAGCCGGAAAAGGGTGGAGTGCCCTCTCAGGGTTGGGGGAGAGATCCTGCCCCAAGTGGAGGAGTTCAAGTATCTCGGGGTCTTGTTCACGAGTGAGGGAAGAATGGAGCGCGAGATCGACAGGCAGATCGGTGTGGTGTCCGCAGTGATGCAGGCTCTGCATTGGTCTGTCGTGGTGAAAAAGGAGCTGAGCCATAAGGCGAAGCTCTCAGTTTACCAGTCGATCTACGTTCCTACCCTCACCTATGGTCATGAGCTATAGGTAGTGACCGAAAGAACGAGATCGCGAATACAAGCGGCTGAAATGAGTTTCCTCCGCAGGGTGTCTGGGCTTTCCCTTAAAGATAGGGTGAGAAGCTCAGTCATCCGGGAGGGGCTCAGAGTAGAGCCGCTGCTCCTCCGCATCAAGAGGAGTCAGATGAGGTGGCTCGGGCATCTGATCAGGATGCCTCCTGGACGCCTCCCTGGTGAGGTGTTCCGGGCACGTCCAACCGGAAGGAGGCCCCGGGGAAGACCCAGGACACGCTGGAGGGACTATGTCTCCCGGCTGGCCTGGGAACGCCTTGGGATTTTCTCGGAAGAGCTGCAAGAGGTGGCCGGGGAGAAGGAAGTCTGGGCCTCTCTGCTTAAGCTGCTTCCCCCGCGACCCGATCTCGGATAAGCGGAAGAGGATAGATGGATGGATGGATGGATGGATGGAAGTTAAATACAAACATTTATGTACAATTACTACACAAATAAGAAATACTGTACAAAACATGCAATCACAGTACATGAGATGGTACATACAATAATGCCAGTGCAGGGAGAATTGTGCCAATAATACTACTACCAAAGTGGCAGGTGGCACATAATATCATAAGTGACAAATACTAAAGTGACTTAATTTCAAAGTAAAATTAAGTTGACATGGCTTTTGCTGGTAGGGTAATAATGAACAAAAAAAGGGGGTTATACAGTAATGACCAAGTAGTGAGATATCAGATATACGTAGTGCATAGCGAAGCCATCTAATATAGCTTATGAGCAGAGAAGGAGTATCAGGTTGAGAGCTCAATGACCCAACGAGCCTCATGGTTCTGTGAACAAAACATCTCTTGTATCTGTCCATATTGCAGTTCTTTGATAGCAGCCTACCACTAAACTCTCTTGCTTAATTATGGTGGTATATAGTAGGTGATGTTCATTGTCCATTGTTGATAGTAGCTTGCATAGTGTCTTCCTCTCTGCCACTGTTACTGAGAGTCCATTTCCATTCCAACCACAGATCCTGCACGCCTGATCACCAAGTCAATGCACCCAGCATCCCTCTTCTTCAAGCCTGGGTTCGCTTCCCGGGTCCTCCCTGCGTGGAGTTTGCATGTGTCTGAGCGGGTTTCCTCCGGGGACTCCGGTTTCCTCCTACAGTCCAAAGACATGCAGGTTAGGTGCATTGGAGATTCTAAATTGTCCCTAGTGCGTGTGTGTGTGTGTGCCCTGTGGTGGGCTGGTGCCCTGCCCAGGGTTTGTTTCCTGCCTTGCACCCTGTGTCAGCTGGGATTGGCTCCAGCAGACTCCCATGACCTTGTAGTTGGGATATAGCAGGTTGGATAATGGATGGATGTTGAAGCAATTCATAAGCGAAACTGAGATGCTAAACTCAGGTGGCCACTCTGCGCCTGCCCATAACTTCCATCCATTCTATTCAAATCGATATCTGAACCAACTTACCGTATATACTCGTGTTTAAGTTCTCCCACGTATAAGTCGGGACTTGATTTTTCCAGATAATTTCTGGGATTTTATAATGTTGGTCATATAAGTCAAATACGGAAAACTCATGCTATTGGTCCAAGAGATTATGATATTCTAACGCCCACCTGAGAGAGTAACCACGGAGCACACGGCCTTTTTTTAATGTATTGTGCCTACGTAACCACACGGTAATACCTGAACTATTCCAAAGCGTTGGAATAATACACACTGTTTTGTGTATTTTGTATCTCACACCCTCATACACCTTTATCATAAGAGCATCCCTTATCTATGATGGAGCGTTCGATCAGCAGAAAATATGAAGCTGGTTTTAAATTAAAAGTCATTGATGTGGCAAAAGAAATTGCACTGCTGCAACAAAATTTGCTGTGTTTGAGAAACTGATGCAAGATGATGTAAAAAAAATGGAAGTGTTGTATTTTTGAATGGGTGTATAAGTCGGGGTCTGATTTTATGATCGATTTTTCGGGTTTCAAGACCCGTCTTATGCACGAGTATATATCCAAATGGATGTACAGTATTTTGCAATTTCTACAAATGAAAGGCCCACACTTCTAAGCGTAATAATGTTCTGTCGCATTTGCTTTGTTAATTGCCGTTTTCTTGCCATTCTCACTGGAATTTTATCCACGTAGTATTTCGGGGGTGTACTAACACAATCTGTTCCGACTCTGCTTTAAGACACACAGAGGGTTTTGAAGTAATCAACACAACTTGGGACACCTGTCCAAAGGAATTTCAGGAGAAACATCTGTGACAAAGTTGATTCTTAAATGAAACGTAAGTGAGAATCGCTTTAAAGTCTCACAAACCATCAAAGATCAACCTTTGAGCAGTAAAACGTTCCTATGGGAGCAATCAGCCCTGCATGTGCTGCCAGTCCATCACAGGCCATCTTTGGTCACACTGGGCAAATCTGAGCCATCAGCCAACCTCATATGGAAGTTTCTGGTGTCTGGAAATAACGTGGAATAATTGGTGGGTCGCATATTTTTCTAAATTTGCTCAAACTGCATTCTGGCATTTTTCAAAGGAACGTGAAAAGATATTTGTAGCGCACCTTTTCATAACATTTTTAACATCTGTATTAATTATTTATGAAATATTACCATTGAATGAAATATCCCTCATGTCCGCCTGGCCACATTGAAGTGATTTAGCATGCCACCATGCACGAATAGCTACAATTTACTTATGGAGACACACTGCTGAAGTCAGCAGGCCCTAAAAAGCCTTTCCATTTACAAGGAAAACCCAGCGTAATGAGAATCAAATAAAACATGCTAGTTAAACTAAGTAGGCATTCCATTAAAAATTGGAAAATCAAGAAGCAGATTGTTTCATTATTCCTTTGCATTGATTTCAGTTAATAAGAATATATCCCTGCTAGATCAAATTAGAACACGTGTCTAAATTGTAGTGCTCAGTTGAAAAATCTTTACCTCTGCCGTCTTTTTGCCTTTTGCTGTTAGGAGGATTGAAAGCGACACCTTTAAGTCTTATCAGGTTATTTTCACATTACAGGCCCAATGTTGTCATTTGTAACTCTTAGTGGTTTTTGTAAAGTTTGTTCAAAAAGTTGTCTTTTTGTTTTTTGTAGCAGCTGTGAAGTATAAAGAACACAGACAGAACAGATTAAGGGTTGGGGAACCGTCCCCGTACAGTGTGAGTGTGTGCCACTCATGCAGGGAAAACAGCACTGAGGTACCAGACGTAGGCCTACAAACTGCACAAAAGACAAGGAACAGTTGACAGAGGGAGGTTTTATGAGTCGGAAACGGAAGGATTATAGATGTAGGGGAAATGAGGGTGACGTAAACAGAGTGGGACGGAGGTGACGTCACAATATGAGGACATCAGTGAGGGACCGGAAATGAAGTCATCACAGGAGGACTGTGAGCTGGTGCGGAAGTGCATTGAACTTTGTTGTCGGGAAGTTGTCTTCGAAATGTCCGTTTACGTCTTATCGGATCTGGGATCTTCATGTTTTCTGGTAAGGAAGAGAAAAAGGCATTAGTACGCTGTCCTGTACTCTCATCCCGTGTCTCTTTACGCTCTGTCGGGTCCGTTGGCTGCCCCCTAATCGCATGTGTGCGACACGGCTTATAAAGTTACTTTTCTGTTAAAGTACATCTTTGTATTTAACTATATGGGAAAGGTGCTATATAAATAAAATTTATTATTATTTTTATTATTATTATTATTATTATTATATGGCTCTTACTAGTATTATTTAATGAATGCTTGCTTGTAATGGAGCTAATGTAGTAGGCAAAACACAGTAATGTTTAGATAGATAGAGCTTTATTTTTTCCCAGGGGGAAATTTGGCTTAATACAAAGGCTATTTAAATATATAAATAAATAGATAAGTAGGTAAATAAATAAATATGTACACACACATTGGTCTGAACACAAACCAGAATGATTAAAAAAGACGAAAATTCAAAATAAAGAAAACTTCTGACTTGTCTGCTCTAGTCCCAGTGAGGCATTATACAGACACTGCTATCGTGGGCTGCATCAGGAGTGAGCAGGAGGAGGAGTATAGGAAGTTAATCAAGGACTTTGTTAAATGGTGCGACTCAAACCGCTTACAGCTGAACACCAGCAAGACCAAGGAACTGGTGGTGGATTTTAGGAGACCCAGGCCCCTCATGAACCCCGTGATCATCAGAGGAGACTGTGTGCAGAGGGTACAGACCTATAAATACCTGGGAGTGCAGCTGGATGATAAATTGGACTGGACTACCAATACTGATGCTCTGTGTAAGAAAGGACAGAGCCAAATATACTTCCTTAGAAGGTTGGCGTCCTTCAACATCTGCAATAAGATGCTGCAGATGTTCTACCAGACGGTTGTGGCGAGCGCCCTCTTCTACGCGGTGGTGTGCTGAGGAGGCAGCATAAAGAAGAAGGACGTCTCACGCCTGGACAAACTGGTGAGGAAGGCAGGCTCTATTGTAGGCATGGAGCTGGACAGTTTGACATCAGTGGCAGAGCGATGGACGTTGAGCAGGCTCCTGTCAATCATGGAGAATCCACTGCATCCACTGAACAGTGTCATCTCCAGGCACACTATGCAACTCTTCAATTCCCACCCCATGGGTAAACGTTAACATTATACGTTATAAGTTATTGTCTGTTTTTACCTGCATTTTTATTACTCTTTAATTTAATATTGTTTTTTTTTGTATCAGTATGCTGCTGCTGGAGTATGTGAATTTCCCCTTGGGATTAATAAAGTATCTATCTATCTGTCTATCTATCTAGATGTAATGTTGTTGGCATAAAGGACGCCCGTAGCAATTCCAGAGAGGCATTATACATATTGCCATTGGTATTTAGTAGCTCCCATAGTGTTTCTTCTGACTTGCCTGTCCTAGTCCTAGTGAGGCATTATACAGATGT
Organism: Polypterus bichir lapradei; assembly: GCA_026402145.1. NCBI lineage: Eukaryota > Metazoa > Chordata > Cladistia > Polypteriformes > Polypteridae > Polypterus > Polypterus bichir. The sequence goes on from JANRMT010062835.1 coordinate 21,114,243, forward strand.
AATGTTGTTGGCATAAAGGACTCCCGTAGCGATTCCAGTGAGGCATTATGTAAATGTAATGTTGTTGGTATAAAGGACCCCCCCATACAATGTCCAGTGAGGCATTATACATATTGCTGTTGGTATTTAGTAGCCCCGCTAGCCCCTCTAGTATTTCTTCACACACTTCTGCTGATTTGTTGTCTGAAAGTCCTCAGTGTGTCAGAGAGAGGATGTGCAGCATTGTTCATAACGGCACTCGGTATTGTTTTAATTTTCTCTTTTGCCACAACCTCCGGGGGTCCAGAGTGTGTCCCATACCTGAGCCTACCCTTTTAATTAGCTTATTAATTTGGTGGGCCCTTCTTGAAGCTGTCTAAGAGGAGTAGGTCGTAGATAGGGTCTGCAGACAAGGCATGACACTTTGCACTACAGGACACCAACTGAGTGTTATGGTCAGAAGTTGGAGGTTAAGGAATAACATTTAGGACTAAAATAATTATATTATCAATAAAGTAGATCCAACCAAATTCTATCGACTAAATGGTGAACACCAGTAGAAATTAAGAACTGAAGTCAAGAAGCACTTCTTTACACAAAGAGTTGTGAGAATCAGGAACAAACTACCAACTTATGTACATCGTTGAAGCAGAAACTTGACAACCTTTAAGAAGTTTTTGGAGGAGTCGCTGAGGCAGCTTAGGGATTGGATTAGCATGATGGACTGAAAGTTCTCCTCTCGTTTACTGGAATTTCTTAAGTTCTTATGAATAGCAGGCAGAGGTCTGGTAATATTCTGTACCACCTCTACCACCCTTTGTGGGGCTTTACATTCCTGAGCCAAGCAGATGCCATTGTAACCAATGAAGATGGACTCCATCCACTGTGCACCTGTAAATGTTTCTGAGAACAGATGAAGAGAGACCCTCAGATGTCTGAAGAAGTGGAGGTGCAGATGAACCTTTGGGACAAGAAATGAAATGTGTTTCAGTCCACTTCAGTTCATCAATGATAGTCACGACAAGAACTTTCCTCTCAGATGTTGGTCTGCTTTTCGTTTTCTGAAGTCTATGACCAACTACTTGACACTCAAATCACTTACGTACACACATCATGGCTGCCACGCATCTCTTTTGATGTGTCCTCTGATCGCATTGTCAGAAATGAACACAACGCATGTGTGAGTTGCAGTACCAGCAAATATTTGGAGGGATCAGGTTGTTCAACTTGCCAAGTGACATCAGCATCGTTGTTTACTGTCAACATCTCCATGGTGACGGACATGCCTGTCAGATCAGCTGGTATTAAATCGCCAGCTCTTCGAAAGTGGATGTGGAAATGTGCAAAATGGAAGCAAATTTGAGACAAATACATCTGTGCAAAGCAGAAAATGGATAACTGAAGAAGTGGGGATTCGGAAGTTGCAAGATAACACGGTGTGGCGACAAGCAGCTCCAACAGGATCAATGTGCGTCCTTCAATGTTTGATGAATGGTTTGGTGCGGTGAAGCAAATCATCAGTTGTAAATGCTGAGATGTGAATGTCTTCATGGTGCTTTTCTTCATCCATTTCTCGCTTAGGCAATACAAGCGTTGCATATTCCCCATCGTATTGACGGGACACATTTAAGGCTCTCACATATCATCTTCTTTGTTGATGTTGCTATATTTTTTTTTTGCATCTTCACAACAGCATCAGAATGCAAATAATCTTAATTTTTAACATCCTTCTTCCCTCAACTCACACCACAGAGAAACCGGATGTTGTTTTCTTACCGTGATGATTTCTCGCACTGCCACCTGGTGGAATCCTCCAGATTTACTTAAAGTATGCACACAAGTACAGTCAGCACACTGTTTGTGCAGGATCAGCGTCCTCAAGCACACACGTCGAGTAGCGTTAAGTATATCCTTGGCCTTACTGGCATGATGTGCAAGGATAGAGCAGAGTGCAAGGAATATGGCAATCATTGTTGAGCGACTAGGGCGATACACAAACTGGACGTGGGCATGACCTTCTGGAATATTTTGTTTAATGTGTTCAAGTACCAGCTACTCAAAACACTACATCACGACGGGAGCGAGTCCCACCAGTCTGTGGATATTCACACAGTCAGGCTCAGGGAAAATACAGGGTGTGTCAAAATTATGTTAACATAAATGGATTATCTTTATCTCGACCACACTTTTTCAGGTCGATGGATAGGTCATGGTGGACCATTGCCATGGCCTCCACACTCCCCTGATTTGACACCCTGTGATTTCTGGTTACAGGGTATGGTGAAGGAGCGCATGTATAGCAGGAAAGTTCGTGATATCAATGACCTGAAAGACAGAATACGGACTGTGGTATCATCTATTCCCCGTGAAATGTATGTCTGGGCTTTAAATGGTACTGTTGCTCATTGGTTTTTGTGTGTTGAACGTGATGGCGAACAGGATGAGACATTCCTGTAAATCATCTTGCACATATGAAGTATGTTTTCAGAATAAATTGTTTCTACCATTCAAATGTTAACATAATTTTGACTCACCCTGTAGTTGTCCTGTTGAAGCTAGCAGGGACCACGGGTGATCTAAATAACATATTAAAGACATTGCTGAAGAAACCAGCTAATTGTTTCTAAAACATGCTTGGTCATTGCATACAGTATGTGGAGTTTGCACCTTCTCCTCATGTCTGTGCAGGTTTTCTCTGGGTTTTCAATTTGTCCTCCCACATTCCAAAGACGTGTTTTTTCGTTTATTTGAAAACTGTACATTTGCTCAGTGTAAGCGAATGTGCTCTTCACCACGTGATGCCTACATTGACATTTGCGCTATGTAACCCTGAGCTGAATAGGTGGACAAGTAAGTGGATAAGAACGATAGGGAGCGCTCAGTGGTCTCAGCATTGAAGATCAAGGACTGATTTTTTTCGGACACATACAATACTCTTTTTAGAGTCTGCTTAGGTTTCTTTTTAGCAATTGTGGTAGTTGTTAAGTCTCTCCCATTAGGTTTTGATCTTCTCACTCATGAAAGCGGCCATTTTATTTACCTGCTGAAGGGCCATCTCAGATGGATGAATCATTGAGTCAGAAGATGGTGAAGGTCTGGAAGAACAGAAAGTCTTTGTGCTTCCTTAACAGCAAAGGTGATGTTGAGGACCCATTAGAGTTCCTCAACGATGTATAAAGCTACTTCATTTTTTCCCCATTTACAACAAAAACAACAACATTTATTTATATAGCACATTTTCATACAAATAATGTAGCTCAAAATGCTTTACATGATGAAGAAAGAGAAAAAAGGATAAAGTAGGAATTAAAATAAGAGAACACTAACTAACATAGAATAAAAGTAAGGTTCGATGGCCAGGGAGGGCATGAGTCCTGAAGTCCATGATCAGCCAGCTCTATAAGAGACAGATTGCTGTCATCACACCATCAATAAGAAGTCTAGCCTCCTCCTCCTCCTCCGCTGAATGACCCATCTTGCCAACGACCAAGCTGAGAATCAATTCCAAGTCCATGGGCTGTGAGGCAACACCCTTAACTTCTGTGCCAACATCTTCTAACAGTTACTTCTCATTCTTCACTAATTTCCTTTGCAAAGGTTGTATTGCTATTAGCGTTTTGTCCGAATGAGCATTTTGTGCTTGATATTTTCATTTTTTGTATGCTCGTTTGAGTTCTGTTTTCTTTTATGTGCCTTGAAGTCTTATTTCCTAATATTACTGACACTTGGCTATTTTTTTTCCTGTTCACACAAATAATTCCCAATTTTTGCATGTAAGATCTAGCTAAATTGTTGTGTCTGTTATCTCCTTCTGCCAAAATGGTTTCTGCTATTCCATTTTCATATGCAAATATGATTTCAATACAGTTCCAAGGAAATTTCTAAGCATCTTTCATTTAAATATTCAGTATGTTCATTTACAAATCCTTAGGATCTGGAGGGCAACCAAATACCAGGAACTGTGCATATCCTTTAGTCTTTGATGAGAAGAGGTGCATCAAAATAGATAGATAGATAGATAGATAGCATAGTTGGTAGGGATAGATAGACAGATAGATAGATAGATAGATAGATAGATAGATAGATAGATAGATAGATAGATAGATAGATAGATAGATAGATAGATA
>JANRMT010062835.1:21118358-21188360 GCA_026402145.1 Polypterus bichir lapradei
ATAGATAGATAGATAGATAGATAGATAGATAGATAGATAGATAGATACTTTATTAATCCCCAAGGGTAAATTCACTTACTCCAGCAGCAGCATACTGATAAAAAACGATATTAAATTAACTTATAACGTATAATGTTAACGTTTACCCCCCGGGTGGAATTGAAGAGTCGCATAGTGTGGGGTCTCCTCAGTCTGTCAGTGGAGCAGGACGGTGACAGCAGTCTGTCGCTGAAGCTGCTCCTCTGTCTGGAGATGATCCTGTTCAGTGGATGCAGTGGATTCTCCATGATTGACAGGAGCCTGTTCAGCGCCCATCACTCTGCCACGTATGTCAAACTGTCCAGCTCCATACCTACAATAGAGCCTGCCTTCCCCACCAGTTTGTCCAGGTGTGAGGCGTCCTTCTTTATGCTACCTCCCCAGCACACCACCATGTAGATGAGGGCACTGATGTTGAAGTACGCCAGTCTTCTAAGGAAATATAGTCGGCTCTGTCCTCTCTTGCACAGAGCATCAGTATTGGCAGTCCAGTCCAATTTATCATCCAGCTGCACTCCCAGGTATTTATAGGTCTGTACCCTCTACACACAGTCACCTCTGATGATCACGGGGTCCATGAGGGGCCTGGGCCTACTAAAATCTACCACCAGTTCCTTGGTTTTGCTGGTGTTTAGTTGTAAGTGGTTTGAGTCGCACCATTTAACAAAGTCCTTGATTAGGTTCCTATACTCTTCCTCCTGCCCACTCCTGATGCAGCCCACGATAGCAGTGTCGTCAGCGAACTTTTGCACGTGGCAGGACTGCGAGTTGTATTGGAAGTCCGATGTATGTTGGCTGAACAGGACCAGACAAAGTACAGTCCCCTGCGGCGCTCCTGTGCCACTGACCACAGGACGCACATACTGAGGTCTGTCTTTAAGATAGTCCACGATCCATGCCACCAGGTGTGAGTCTACTCCCATCTCTGTCAGCTTGTCCCTGAGGAGCAGAGGTTGGATGGTGTTGAAGGTGCTAGAGAAGTCCAAAAACATAATTCTTACAGCACCACTGCCTCTGTCCAAGTGGGAGAGGGATCGGTGTAGCATATAGATGATGGCATCCTCCGCTTCCACCTTCTCCTGGTATGCGAACTGCAGAGGGTTGATGGCGTGGCGGACCTGTGGCATCAGCTGGTGAAGCAGCAGCTGCTCCATGGTCTTCATCACATCACATTCCAAAGATTTGTGAGAAGCTAGGCCTTAAAACTGGAATCGATAAAAAACTTTTAAAATCTTTAGACTCAGATGAGGATCAAATGGATCTGTCTGAGCTGTAATCCGTTGTAGGCCACAAACAAAACCCTTGTAGAGGTGCCAGTCCATCACAACCCATAGGAACATTTTACTGCTCAAAGGTTGATCTTGTAGCGGGTGCCACATGTGCTATTGTCCCTTTGTTAGTTTGCATCTCCTTAACTATTTTGAGGCGGGTATTGACTTATAACGACATAGAGTGGTACACAGCTGCTGGCCACTACACGAACGCATTCAGCACTACAATCAGCTGATGTCCGATCAGCTAATGCTGGTGCATCGCTTTCGTTTTCGATCTCCCGATCACTTGCATGAAAATCGGAGTGTGATAAGTCCGATTCTGGTTCAGTAATAATACACAAATATTCTCCAGATCATCTTTTAGCTCTGGCAGCTGGCAAGTACTCTGCTGCGCATTTCTGCCAGCTGCCGACCAAATACTCAGCCTTTAAAGAGTTATGGTGGACCTCAGGTAATGGGTTGGTGAGGGTTCACCCGAAAATGGGGAACTGCACCTTTAAGGAGAAGACACAGCGCAGACAGGGGAAGACCATTTAACCCAGAAAGGATGGGAGTGAGAACGAGACATCAAGTGTAGAAGCGAGGAGCAACAGCGTGTTAGCGCTGAGAATCCACTTGCGAGCCACCTGCTGGAAGAAGTTTTATTTTACCCAGGGTCACAAGGGAGACACGTCTCTAACGACAAACTTTTTTTGTAGTTTCACTATGGGCCAGTGGGACAGAACACTTATGCTATTGGCATCAGCTGCCAGTGCACTCCATTGTGCTGCTGGCATTTCATCGTCCTCTTGAACTGTAAGGACAGTGGACCAATTTGTGATCATTTGGGGGAATTGGGTTATCTCTAGCGAGAGCATCTCGTGCCCTAATTTGTGAATCCATCCATCCATTTTTTAACTCGTTGAATCTGCACATAGGGTCACTGGGGTCTGCTGGAGCCAATCCCAGCCAATACAGGGCGCAAGGCAGGAACCAATCCTGGGCAGGGCACCAACACACTGCAGGACACACACACCCACACCCCAAGCACACATTAGGGACAATTTAGAATCGCCAATGCACCTAACCTGCATGTCTTTGGACAGTGGGAGGAAACTGGAGTGCCCGGAGGAAACCCACGCAGACACGGGGAAAAGATGCAAACTCCACGCAGGGAGGACCCGGGAAGCGAACCCGGATCTCCTAACTGCGAGGCAGCAGCGCTACCACTGCGCCACCGTGCTGCCCAATTTATGAATGTTTGTCGTTAATTTTTGTTATGTACTTGTTATTTGGGGAATTAAGTTTAAACTGTCTTGGCTGTTAGTATGTAACTATATTTTTTTACGTTTTCATTGCTTTAATGCCTTTTATTGTATGCTGATCTGGAGCGTGTGGTGCAAGGCTGTCTTAACACCATTATAGGCCATCGGGCAAAGCAGTGCACTTGGGGCCCTACCTATACAACCACTCAGCAAGTCACAACGTACATACAGTGGTGTGAAAAACTATTTGCCCCCTTCCTGATTTCTTATTCTTTTGCATGTTTGTCACACAAAATGTTTCTGATCATCAAACACATGTAACCATTAGTCAAATATAACACAAGTAAACACAAAATGCAGTTTTTAAATGATGGTTTTTATTATTTAGGGAGAAAAAAAATCCAAACCTACATGGCCCTGTGTGAAAAAGTAATTGCCCCCTCGTTAAAAAATAACCTAACTGTGGTGTATCACACCTGAGTTCAATTTCCGTAGCCACCCCCAGGCCTGATTACTGCCACACCTGTTTCAATCAAGAAATCACTTAAATAGGAGCTGCCTGACACAGAGATCACCAAAAGCACCTCAAAAGCTAGACATCATGCCAAGATCCAAAGAAATTCAGGAACAAATGAGAACAGAAGTAATTGAGATCTATCAGTCTGGTAAAGGTCATAAAGCCATTTCTCAAGCTTTGGGACTCCAGCGAACCACAGTGAGAGCCATTATCCACAAATGGCAAAAACATGGAACAGTGGTGAACCTTCCCAGGAGTGGCCGGCCGACCAAAATTACCCCAAGAGCGCAGAGACGACTCATCCGAGAGGTCACAAAAGACCCCAGGACAACGTCTAAAGAACTGCAGGCCTCACTTGCCTCAATTAAGGTCAGTGTTCATGACTCCACCATAAGAAAGAGACTGGGCAAAAACGGCCTGCATGGAAGATTTCCAAGACGCAAACCACTGTTAAGCAAAAAGAACATTAGGGCTCGTCTCAATTTTGCTAAGAAACATCTTAATGATTGCCAAGACTTTTGGGAAAATACCTTGTGGACTGATGAGACAAAAATTGAACTTTTTGGAAGGCAAATGTCCCGTTACATCTGGCGTAAAAGGAACACAGAATTTCAGAAAAAGAACATCATACCAACAGTAGAATATGGTGGTGGTAGTGTGATGGTCTGGGGTTGTTTTGCTGCTTCAGGACCTGGAAGGCTTGCTGTGATAGATGGAACCATGAATTCTACCGTCTACCAAAAAATCCTGAAGGAGAATGTCTGGCCATCTGTTCGTCAACTCAAGCTGAAGCGATCTTGGGCGCTGCAACAGGACAATGACCCAAAACACACCAGCAAATCCACCTCTGAATGGCTGAAGAAAAACAAAATGAAGACTTTGGAGTGGCCTAGTCAAAGTCCTGACCTGAATCCAATTGAGATGCTATGGCATGACCTTAAAAAGGCGGTTCATGCTAGAAAACGCTTGATTGCAGTTATTGCTGCTAAGGGTGGCCCAACCAGTTATTAGGTTCAGGGGGCAATTACTTTTTCACACAGGGCCATGTAGGTTTGGATTTTTTTTTCTCCCTAAATAATAAAAACCATCATTTAAAAACTGCATTTTGTGTTTACTTGTGTTATATTTGACTAATGGTTACATGTGTTTGATGATCAGAAACATTTTGTGTGACAAACATGCAAAAGAATAAGAAATCAGGAAGGGGGCAAATAGTTTTTCACACCACTGTAAATGTCAGGTCAGGTCAGGTTGGAGAGCATGCACTGGTACAGCACATTGCCATACCCAGAACATGATGGAACAGCTCGGGATCCTGGTTGGAAACCCCCCCACGGTCCAGTCCCACCATCCAGAAATGACCCTCTATCTGCTGCAGCCAGGTGTTACGTGGGTGTCCCCTTGGCCTGGTCCAGTCACTTGGGTCCTCCTGCGAATCGGATAACCCTTGGAGAATCGCGCCACATGACCGTAGTGCCGTAACTGATGTTCCCTCACAATGCAGGTCATGTGCCTCATTCGGGACTCCATGAGCAACACAAAGTCAAACCCACAGTACCCAAGGATTTTTCAGAGAGACACATATGAAGGAGTCCAGTCTTCGTCTCAGGTCACTGGATAGCGTCCATGTCTCACAACCATATAGCAAGACAGGAAGCACCAGGACTCTCAAGACTTGGACCTTCGTTCTTTTGTGTGGATATCAGGAGCGCCTCACATCCCTTTCCAGCGACCTCATGAACCCCCATGCTTTCCCAATCCGTTTACTGACTTCATAGGAAGAGTCACCAGAAACATGAATGCCACTGCCAAGGTAAGTAAACCCTTCGACGAGGTCGACACTCTCTCCGCAGACAGACACACTGCTGATGGCCGTGCCCAAGAGGTCATTAAAGGCCTGGATCTTGGTTTTTATCAGGACACTTGCAAGCCCAGACACTCAGACTATATTAAATGGCATTATATATAAATATCATTAAATAATAATCCTTACATTAGGCAATGTACTTTTAAGAATTTAAAAATTATTTAATTTATAGCTAGTAAGGCATTTTATACCATTTGTTAGCACATTACTCATGTTGAGACTGCATTCACTAATGTCTACCTAATTAGTGACAAATATCTTTAAATATTAGTTACACATGTTTTATTTATCATATGCAAGTCTGCTGTTCATGAGCTGTGCAGTCTGTAAAACGGCTTCATGTTCTGGCCTGCTTGTAACACTGCAAGAATTTTTGCTTGCTTTCACACTTGTGTTTAAGCAATGCGATGTAAGGAGTATCATTTTCTCCTTGGATCAGAAATGAACGGCAGAATGTGGTAAAGTCAGATTCATAGCTGATTGGCACCTTTAAGGATGTACTCACACCGGTAATTTGTTCCGTGCCGAGCATGTTTGTCTGCATGTAACCAAAGTCTAGTTCGTTTGACTAGCGTGATCACTCCATGCCATGCCCTGGCCCGCTTGGAAGAGGTGGGCCCGAGCACAGTTCAGTAGCATTCGGGAACAGTGTGATCGAGCACGGAAAACAGACATGACGTCAATGATGCAACATGTGCAATTCTCATTTCATTCGATACCATTTGAGTTAAAAACAAGTTCTTTATTCTCACCTTACACATGAAAGTCATTTGTAGTTGGCAAGAAGAGCTACAAATTCCTCCCTTAACATCATTTGTCTCCATAAAAATCTTCTCGGACATGCAGCACGATTAACAGCAAAACGCTGCGCTGCACACTCAATAAATCTGTACGAGGTTATCCTGCACTACACGACTCCAACACAACCACAAAATAAAGAAAATTGTTTGGACATGAATGCTGCCACTCCATGTTCGGATCTTGTTTTAGCTTTACACGAAGTCGCATGGTGATGACGAAAATGTGTCCGGGCCCAGAATGTTAAGCGCAGTGTGAGTGCAGGTCACTGGCGGAGTAGGAAGGGGGGACAATCGCTCTTGGGCACGGTACAGAAATAAACAAGCCCAGTACACCCGAGTACACCTTCATTTATTCATTAGTTGTAATTGTTATTGCAGTACCCAATCTAAAGTTGAAACTCTTCTTGCAGTATACAGGTTTGCACATGTTTGTAAACCATTTCTTCTTTAGTTGTGGAGGTCATTGCAGTACCTAATCTAAAGTTGCAACTCTTCATGTATTATTAAGGTGTGTAAAGAGTTCACTAATACATTAATAGGCACTGGGCTTCAACATGAGCAGGTCTGAAGAGAGCGATGTGACATAAGGAGTAACAACAACAACAACCTTTATTTCTATAGCACATTTTCATACAAATAATGTATCTCAAAGTGCTTTACATGATGAAGAAAGAGAAAAAAAGACAAAATAAGAATTAAAATAAGAGAACACTGATTAACATAGAATAAAAGTGACATCACTTCCTGTTCCTGCACAGTGACATCACTTCCGGACATCTCCGATGACATCACTACCATCACTTCAGGCCATTCCTGATGACATCACTTTCGGCTCTGCCATAATGACGTCACTTCCAGCCATACCCGATGACGTCACTTCCCGGCGATTCCCAATTATGTAATTTCTGGCCATTCCTGATGGCATCACTTCTGGCCATTCCCGATGACGTCTCTTCTGTTATGTCACTTCCTTTCTCCATGTTTTTTTGTTTGCTATAAAAACAACAACAACATTTATTTCTATAGCACATTTTCATACAAACAATGCAGCTCAAAGTGCTTTACATGACGAAGAAAGAGAAAAAACACAAAATAAATAATTAAAATTAGGGAACACTAATTAACATAGAATAAAAATAAGGTCCAATGGCCAGGGAGGACAGAATAAATAAAAAGAAAACTCCAGATGGCTGGAGAAAAAAAATAAAGTATCTATCTACCTATCTATCTATAAAATCTGCAGGGGTTCTGAGGCCACGAGACCACCCAACCCCCTCTACGTAACATAAATGACCTCAATCAGTCCTCATTGTATTCAGGGTTCTCATGGAAGGACTTGATGATGACGGTCACGTGGACTTCTGGCTTTTAATCCATCAATGTAGGGACATCACTGTGCTTTGATTAGGTGGTGATGGCGCAGGTCGCCACCACAGAAAACCAGAAAAAGAACAGAAGAGAAAGTAGGGGTGAGTACGGATTTTGGAACCACCATGAATAGTAATGATAATTAATTGAATATACAGAGCATCAAGATTAAATTAAAATGAAGTTATGGGAAAGTTATGTTAAAGTAATTTGTTTTTGGCAGTTTTTTAAAGTGCTCCACTGTATCAGCCTGGCAAATTCCTATTGGCAGGCTATTCCAGATTTTAGGTGCATAACAGCAGAAGGCCCCCCGCCTCACCTCTTCTTTTAAGTTTAGCTCTTAGAATTCTAAGCAGACACTATTTGAAGATCTAAGGTTACGATTTGGAATGTAAAGTGTAAGACATTCTTAAATATAAGATGGAGCGAGATTATTTAAGGCTTTGTAAACCATAAGCAGTATTTTAAAGTCAATCCTGAATGACACAGGTAACCAGTGTAGTGACATCAAAACTGGAGGGATGTGCTTGGATTTTCTTTTTCTAGTTAGGATTCTAGCAGCTCCATTCTGCACTTGTTGCAAACGATTTATGTCTTTCTTGGGTAGTCCTGAGAGGAGTGCGTTACAGTAATCTAGACGACTGAAAACAAAAGCGTGAACTAATTTCTCAGCATCTTGCAGTGTTATAAGAGGTCTAACTTTTGCTGCATTTCTTAATTGAAAAAATGCTGTCCTAGTGATCTGCTTAATATGTGATTTAAAATTCAGGTCAGAGTCAATAGTTACCCCTAAATTCTTTACCTCCATCTTGACTTTTAATCCTAATGCATCAAGTTTATTTCTAATAACCTCATTATATCCATTATTGCCAATCAGTAAAATTTCAGTTTTTTCTTTATTTAGCTTGAGAAAATTACTACTCATCCATTCAGAAACACAAGTAAGACATTGTGTTAGTAAAACAACAGAGTCGGGGTCATCAGGTGCTATTGATAAATACAGCTGCGTGTCATCAGCATAGCTGTGGTAGCTCACATTGTGCCCCAAGATAATACGACCAAATGGAAGCACGTAGATCAAAAAGAGCAGCAGACCCAGGATAGAGCCTTGTGGAACACCGTATAGAATATCATGTGTCTTTGAAATATAATTACCACAACTAACAAAGATTTTCTACCTGCCAGGTAGGATTCAAACCAATTTAAGACACTGCCAGAGAGGCCCACCCATTGACTAAGGCGATTTCTAAGAAGTTAAACAGTTTAGTTTTATTCTTGGAACAGAAATGAACAGCAGAAACAACTTATATTGAATCAGAACATCATGTTTATTGTCTTAATAACAGATTTATGATAAAACATTACATTACTGTGGTATCGACAAGTAATTATTTTTAGCACTGGTATTTTACAGCTTTTCCTTAATCTTTTCTCAATTATCAAAATTGCAAGGAACAGCAAGTACAATTTAAAAAAATCTTTCAATGTTTTATTTTTCCTAAATATATTTAACATTTACACTGACACACAAACACATGAATACACAAATAGAAAACACAAAATTATTAATTAATAATAAGTAGTATTTGTCAGTCGGTGTTAGATCAAATGTTACTAGTCTATGAAATACTATTACTTTGATGAAAATAGGCAAAATAAATTTTTATGAAAAAATGTACAGAATACTTAAGTTTAAGAATGAACAAGCGAATCCCTAGACAATCAGAACAAAGAAATTGGTGCATTTAATCCATCCAATCCAAGATCCAACCCGCTATATCCTAACTACAGGGTCACGGGGTTCTGCTGGAGCCAATCCCAGCCAACACAGGGCGCAAGGCAGGAAACAAACCCTGGGCAGAGCGCCAGCCCACCGCAGGCATTTAATCCTTATTTGTATTTTCTTGAAATAGGCTGCCCAGTGTTCCATTATAATACATAATACATTAGGTAATGTATGAATTATCATTTAATGACATTTATAACTTTTTACATGAACATGAACTCCTGATCTGTTAAACATTACATAATGCTTGTTAATGCTTTATCAATGAAAGTTATTATAAAGTGTTACCCAGGTCTTATTGCTGGAGATGAGAGAAACAAGTCACATAAAATTGAGTTTGAGGTGTACCACAATGTTTTCCACTTTGCAAAATAAATTGCTTTTCACTTCCAGCGAAATTTGTACCATTCAGCCAAGAAGAACTTGCCCAGCAAGTGTTTTCATGTATTTTCCATATGTGTCTGTCTGTGCCCTAATAGTATTTAAATAAACAAAAAATCTAGATAACAGTGGGTGGGACGGGGCAGGGGGTTGACTTTCCGCATACTGAGTCTTCTTGCAGTCTTGTTGATTGCATAGTTACTATTGGACAGAACCGCCTATGTGTTAATTTTGATCGTACAATAATTGTGTTATCATTAGTCCTAAAGATGTAATTTGCTGCCATTATGATTATTGTACTAGTAGCACTGCACCAGAGCTCACCTGGGCCAAGCACCAATGGTTTCTCCCACTCCACATGGCTCTTTTAGGTAGCTCACTCTCCTTTGGACCACTTGCTGCTGCAGCACTAACAGTAATTATCTTTGTCAGCTACACTGTATCCGGCATTAAACTGCTCATTTGTGTGATGGAATGCCACAGGCCCGCACCTGGGCGGGACGGTGGGTCAACCATGACACTTGTCAGGGGCCCGAGCTAGATAGGGGCCTGCCCTTTTTCGAGTTTTTTTTTTTTTCTCGAAAGGTCCTTTATTATCAAAAAGGGGCGCGTCGACGTCATACAGCGGTCGCCGGTGGGTACGATCTCGGATTTAGCTGCTTTGAGTTTGAACTCCATTTCCGTCATCCGTCGTACTATGGGAAAATGCAAGACCGAGAGCTTCAGCGGCATTCTCATAAAGGCTGTCCCGTGTCCGTCATCAAGATAACATACACAAGTCGGAATGAGTGCCGGTGACGGTGCGGCAATGTTTATGTTTAGTCTCCACCTTTTGCCTTCGCGAATCGCGGAAGTTATTCTTTCAATGCTGCGACTTTCAAAGATTTCAAAGATGGTAACAGTTGTCTTGATTTACTAAACTCGATATTTGAGCTTGGACTTGAAGGCATATATCCAGAACTATGCGTAGCGTTGAGGATATTTTGTTGTCTCCCTGTCTCTGTGGCACAAGGGGAAAGATCATTCAGCATACTAGCAATTATAAATAATCATTTGCGGTCGACTATGACCCAGCAGAGGCTGAATGGTCTCGCACCGTTATCCATTGAACATGAACATGCAAATACCATAAGCTTTGATAAAGTCATTGATGATTTTTCAAATATTAAAATTAGAAAATGGTCAGCAAAGCGTTAAGGGATTAACCCACTGGCCAGTAACTGCTGATTACCATGATGTTTACACAATATGGAGATATATTTTATATTCAGAATGAGTTTTTCAGAATAAACTATTCCTAGTTAACCATTGACTTTCAAAACCCTTTGTCAAAAACCAGGTTTTCGAAATTAAGTGGCATTTTAAAATATACGCACATATTTGAAACACAAAAGGGGCCCGAACTCTGTCAGCTGCCTGGGGCCCAGAATTTCCTAGGTGCAGGCCTGAATGCCAACTAATACTGGAGGCAATTCATGCCCAGGCTGATGCAGCTTGACAGCTCTACTACTATAGCAGTATAAATAACAAAAATGCACCGCGCTCAGATCAAGCGAGCACCAGTGAGATGCAACACTGATTCATAATTATGTGACTACTTTACCACATCAGGATTTTTTTTTTCTATGAGGCAACAGAAGATTAATACATTAATATTTTTCCATTGGTACCCAGGGAATAATTACCCTAAGGGGCAAAAAGAATCATAACAGGGTTTAAGAAATGTACTTGTGGAACTAGACACACATAACAAAGTTTAGAGAATGTGCCTGCAGTAGGCCCAGTGTATTAATGACACGTTATAAGTTCCAGTACAGAGGAACAGTTTAGCATGTTTCATGGACACCAAGCATGGACTGGCATCCTGGCCAGGATGGTTTTATCAAGGTT
The DNA here is from genome assembly GCA_026402145.1 of Polypterus bichir lapradei. Lineage (NCBI taxonomy): Eukaryota > Metazoa > Chordata > Cladistia > Polypteriformes > Polypteridae > Polypterus > Polypterus bichir. The sequence continues at coordinate 21,129,525 of JANRMT010062835.1, forward strand.
CCTTACCTGGCTGGAAGAGCAGTTTAACAGAAGGATGGAAGGAGACCACCACCTGGAGCCATTTGCTCCCACAGTGGCAGCAGCTCCAGGTGGGTCTCCCATATACACTCCCAAAGGGCTTCATGGGAATTTGATTTCCAATAGACAGCTCTGCTGGGTCTCGTGAGAGCCACCAGAAGGAGATGACCCAAAAGTGCTTTCTGGATGCAATGTGGAAGCATCAGACGTAGTCCTGGGTCCAAGCCACTCCTTATAACTCAGGGAGTCAGAGTCGGAGGGGAAGGAGAGTAAAGACAAAGAGGGGGAAGAAGATTATTATTTGAATTTTGTGCATTGTGTAACATTTGGGAGAAGCCAGTGAAAGGTACAGTATTTATGGAAAATAAAATCTTTATTTGAACCTGGAACCTGGTATTCGTGTTAGTGTGTTTGGGGCTTGGGGCAGAGTGGTGCCCCTACTGGTCACACATGGTATTTACTTTATTGTCAGATAACAGATTCAAACACTTCTGGACTCCTAATTTAATTCAATATTGTAACTAAACATCTGTTTGTTGGCTTAGAGGTTGGTTGTTAATAAAGTAACAAAACAGACTGGCGCGAAGAGTACTCTAAGTTTATTGCCAGTGTGAGCCCTGGTCCAAACACCATCAGACAAACACTGTCACTTTATAAAACACACGTTTATTCACCATAAAATCTGCACAGCACACAGTGCTTCCCGCACCAATCACCCTCTACACAGGCCTTTCTCTCAATGTCCATGGGCCGCCTTTCTTCCTCCTGTCCCGGGAGCTTTATCCTGCCTGGCTGCCTTATGACCAGAAGACCTGACATCTTGGGCAGTCTGATTAAGATCTTGCGTCTGCAAAGACTTTTTTGCATTGTTTCACATTTTTTTTAATTAATATATATACTTATACAGGGTTTTCCTCACTGACAATCTCTGTCTTTACTTCTTACGGCCCCCAACAGTTTACTGTCTACCAGGACATTTCTGACTGGAGATTTTCTTTTCACTCTGCTGTTAACTGGCCAGAGTTCAACAATCAACTGGACAGACATTGCTGTGTCCCATCCACATTAATCAGTTTCAAACTACTCTATTCCCTGTTTGTTTAAAAAAATAAATTGTGAAAAGGTACAAGACAAAAGAAAACATTTGGCAAAGTTTAAAGGCTTTTCAGCAAAAAAAGAATGTCCCTTAGGACACGAGTCTAAAACCAGACTGACAAAGATGATGACACTTCTTGTTAAGTGCAGGCCAGGATGGAAGAGGTGAGTCCTGGGGGACAGACACAGGAAGTGACATCAGAGGTGGCTGTCAATCATCTGGGGCCTCATGCATAACAGCATGTATAGAATTCACACTAAAACATGGCATACGGACAAAAGCGGAAATGTGCGTACGCACAAAAAAATCCAGATGCATAAATCTGTGCGTACGCCACTTCCACGTTCTTCCACTACATAAATCCCAGTCAGCGTGAAAAGTAATGCATGTGCATGTGCCTGCTGTCCAATTTCTCCCAGAATTACGCCTCTTTGAATATGCAAATCAATATAAATAGCCCTTAAGCTCAGCCTTCTGTGAAAAGGCAATGGCAAAAGCAGGAGGGAAGATAGAAAAATTTCAGCGAATACCAAGTGGAGGCAAGGAAAAACGTACTATTCATTAGTTTAAACAGTGGTATAAACAACAAAAGGAAGTTGATTGAGTTACATAGAGTGTTGGAGAAACTCAAAAGTTCAAGTTCAGAAAGGCGCACAGTGCCCGAAATAAAAAAGAATTTGTCAGATATCAAAGTCGTTGTGAAAAGGCGAGTCGTAGCCCACTGTCTGAGTTTCATATGAAAGTTTATTAGGGTATAGAGAAAAGAAAAAAAATAGGGACACAGTGGCAAAAAAGTTTGAAATGTCAACTTTAATCTTGAAATTTCCACTTTAGTCATATAGTTTATTTTGTCACTAGCAAAATACCCGCGCTTCGCAGCGGTGAAGTACTGCCTTAAAATTTTTATTAAGAAGAAAATTAAACCTTTTTAAACTGAGGGAAAATATACCAATAATTATTTGTTAAAGATCTCTTTGTATGCCACGTTGTCAGTTCGGCCCTCCAGTTGCAATATGACCAAGCTGTAGCTGTGCGCTGAGCTTACTCTTGAGCATGCAACGTACAGTTGGCCATGTGAACAGTAATCTTGTTTCAAATCTCACAGCTTGGATTGCTGCTGTCATAATCGGTTTGAGTTTCATGGTTTGTTTCAGTTACGACAGTATTTGTAGGACTTGTGTTGAAGAGACATTCGGCATCTGTCAAGCGTTGTAAGTATACAACCAGTTTCATTGATAACTTCACATCCAGCTTTTGAGAGTTTAAACATTTCTAAACATCAAAGTGTCCACTACTGAAATCGTCACCTGTGAAGCTAAGATGTTTAAGAGGCATTGGCGGTTGTCCAAAGGTGTAAAATATTTGGCCATTTCGGTACACTTAAGCATTTCACTCTTCTAGTGCTCCTGTGTAGTATAATTATCTCCTGTACCGTCATCAGTCCACACCTTGAACCTGTCCCAGTCATTCAATACATAAGACACAATGTTCCTCCGGATATCAATAGTGAGCCTGATATGGCTGTGCAATATGTAACAAAGAGAATGGAAAGGCAGGTGCTATCTCCGGGCATGGAAACCACTTGGTAAGTGACAGTTCTTTGATCGATGGTGATTATCTCGATAGACATGTTAATGGGGGTACGGTTGGAATGATAAAGGAAATGGGTACCTGAACAATGTAAAGTAAGTCTAAAATACCTATACAATAACTATAATCGTAATAAATGAACAATAAAACAGCGGAGAAGCCGTGGATTAAATAAAAAGGCTGTAGTTATCAGCAGGGAGACGTGAATACCGTGGCGAAGCAAGGAAGGGAATGTAGAGACTGGAGCGACAGACGGCCTTATATAGGCAGGCAGCCAACAACGTGGGAGGCGTTGGGATGGGGGACCCAACGCCGCCTCACACGGTGACCGAGCTGCAGGCTATGGACGTATATATGTACGTAAGTAGGATTCAGTTAGCGTTGGGAACCCGCGTACCAAATTTCTTGAAGATGGGCCCATAAGTAACAAAGACCGTTGAAAAGTTCAATATGGCAGCCGACAGTGGCATCATATCAACGAAATAAGTACCAAATTTCAGCCTTCTACCTATGAATAAGAAAGTTCAACATGGCGGACGTTGTTGACCGTTACGCGTAGAATTTTGAAATGAAACCTGCTCAACATTTGTAAGTAAGCTGTAAGGAATGAGCCTGCCAAATTTCAGCCTTCTACCTACACGGGAAGTTGGAGAATTAGTGACGTTGGAAACTTCAATATGGCGGCCGACAGTGGCATCATACCACTGAAATAAGTATGTACATCGGTTTTGGTTAGCGCAGGGAAGCCACCTACCAAATTTCGTGAAGATGGGGCCATAAATAAGAAAGTTCAACATGGCGGACATTGTGAAAATTAGTGACATTGGAAAGTTCAATATGGCGGCCGACAGTGGCGTCATACCATCGAAATAAGTACATACATCGGTTTCGGTTAGCGCAGGGAATCCGCCTACCAAATTTCGTGAAAATGGGGCCATAAATAAGAAAATTCAACATGGCGGACATTGTCGACCGTTATGACCGTTACGTGTAGAATTTCGAAATGAAACCTGTTTAACTTTTGTAAGTAAGCTGTAAGGAATTAGCCTGCCAAATTTCAGCCTTCTACCTACACGGGAAGTTGGAGAATTAGTGACGTTGGAAAGTTCAATATGGCGGCTGACAGTGGTGTCATACCACCGAAATAAGTATGTACATTGGTTTCGGTTAGCGCAGGGAAGCCGCCTACCAAATTTCGTGAAGATGGGGTCAGCCTTCTACCTACACGGGAAGTTGAAAAATTAGTGACGTTGGAAAGTTCAAAATGGCGGCTGACAATGGCGTCATACCATCGAAATAAGTACATACATCGGTTTTGGTTAGCGCAGGGAAGCCGCCTACCAAATTTCGTGAAGATGGTGCCATAAATAAGAAAGTTCAACATGGCGGACGTTGTCGACCGTTTTCGTCCGTTATGACCGTTACGTGTAGAATTTCGAAATGAAACCTGCTTAACTTTTGTAAGTGAGCTGTAAGGAATAAGCCTGCCAAAATTCAGCCTTCTACCTACACGGGAAGTTGGAGAATTAGTGATGAGTCAGTCAGTCAGTGAGTGAGTGAGTGAGTGAGTGAGTGAGTGAGTGAGTGAGTGAGTGAATGAGTGAGTGAGTGAGGGCTTTGCCTTTTATTAGTATAGATTAAAGTACAACATCATAAACTTCATCCTTAAATCATTTAATTTATTAGTTTCTCAAATACCATCGTAACTAAAGTAGCATGTTAAATGCTTTGTTTTGTATTTGATCTTCTATGTGCTCTATACGTATGAATCACTACGTGCTTCTTAAACCGGCTTTCTCTTCCTCCGACAGGACACAGAATCCATTACATTTGTGATATTACAGCTCTCTGAATAATTTAAATACTGAGATGTATACTTGATATCATTTTCATGATGACAGGAGTTAATGCATGTTATTAAACATGAGAACATGGTGGCGCAGTGATAGTGACGAGCTGGTGCCCCGTCCAGAGATTGTTCCTGCCTCCTGCAAGATGCTTTCTGTGCCAAGTGCGACCTTCGATGAAATAATTTATTGCAACAGTACTGTCTCTTTCAAATGTACTAACGCCCAATTTCTGTCCTTCCTTTTTTTCTCCAAATACCCAATCGCAACACACAATCAGCTCTGTAATAGACGTTAAGCCATCTGTAAGCCGAGAACGCCGATTCTTCAAAACTTTTAAGGAACATTGAAATATCTTCGTAGTACGTGTTTAATTATTCTATCCATCTATCCTTCCAGTGTTGCACCAGTCCCAGCAAGAATACAGCGTGAGGCAGGAACAATCCCCGCATTAGCTAGTGCTGCGACACCGTGTCCTCACAGGTTTAATTATTAGTATACATTATTTAAATGATGTTAACATTTTATCTGTATAATGTAATAAACATATTTTGCTGCATTTCATCTTAAAAATTATATCATCATCATATGTAAATATGTGCTTTATAAAGTGGCTCAGGCTGTGCAATGTATCGCAAGTTTAAAGTGAGGTAATTGTGCTAATAAGTACAAACAGTTCTACAAGGAGCACTTGATGGACTGATTGAGTGCATTTAGAGTTCTTGGGAGAACTGCGAGGTCCGTACAGGAAAGGCTTTGAAACGTTTGCTGTATGAGAGCAGTTCAAATAGACAGTATGGCTGAGGCAGCGTGTGCTTGATGCTGTATACCGATAATTCTCTTTCCGATCAGATGAGGTACAGCTGTAATTCACACTCAGATACAATGATATAAATAGTCTGAGTGGTGCAGTGAGAGTAACAACGCTAAAGCAGCTATTTAGAATTTAGAATGGTGTGGCTATTCCGTGGACCATTATATTCTTACAGGTTAATTACAATCAGATGCCTTAAACTAATAAACAATATGCGGTTCAGTGTATTTATAAAGCCATGTCAGGGATGTGGATCTAAAAAAGAAAGGGAAATCACACTGGAACAAAAGCACTGCTATGATGCTGGGTGCCGTCAGTTTGCAAAACTGAGCAGAGAACTTGTGTATGCCAGGGTTTGAGCTAGTGTGAAAATGTGTGTGGCTTTACACCAAGTTTAGGTTTTATACAACGCGATTTGAGCCTGGAAACAGGCATACGCAACATTTTTGAGGCCCCTGGTTTGTAGAGGGAGGAAGAGAAGAGGTGTTAGAATACAGTGCCACCTTGTGGATCAGTGTTGAATTACCTCCACTGGAGCCTTTAAGCTGTCCCCAGGACGCATGTGTGTGAGACAATGTCTTTATGTGAACTCATTATGTAATTAGTTTGTAATGTTATTGTTCGCATTTTAACTGAGAACTTATCACAAAGTCCCATGCTTGCATTCAATAAAGAAAACTACACAAAAATAAACCGAATAAAGCTAATCAACAAATATTTTTCGAGAAGCAAAATATTTTGAAAATATTTGTTTTCTAGTGAATAGTGAATTGCATTAAAAGTAACATGGATAATAATACTAGAGAATATTTTAAATATATTAAAATACAAATCATGTCACCAAAGTCTGCTGTCACAACCTGAGCTATAGTCTTTACTTTCAAATTAGGCAATATGGCTGTGTATGCAAATACATTTAAAATGTACTGCAGTGAGTGTCTTCATTCAGTTTGTCGCCTAGGGGTGCGATATGACATGATGGGTTAGTCAGGGCACAGCAGGTTAGTAGAAGATTAATGTCTCAACTTTCATCACAAGAACAGAAGTCCCATAGCCTTGAATTTTATCTTATTCTGTAAAACTGTCCTGAATCTATGCTTTCACCTCTTGAGATTTTGTCTTTCATTTTTGAAATTTTTTATATATTTTTATGGATGCTTCCCAAAATTACGGCCATATATGTCTTTGCCAATCTTTGTTCAGTTTTTGGGATAATGCCATGGTCACTTCTATTTTGTGGAGGTCTCTGCATGGCTGTGGCCTTATTTTCACTGTCATCTGTTTCTTGGCATGCGACATGAAAGTCACATGGTGTGATTGTCATGAATTGAGATGACTTTATTAGTATTTTATATTTTACTAGCTGTCTCTCACAGCTCTGCCCGTGTAGTAGTGAAGCAGGACAAACTTTAAAAATCAATAAACAAACAGGTATCGCTAGCTAAGAGGAGGCAAGTTATGCTCCAAAACACAGAGGTAGACCGGCTCCCCACTCCTGACATCACGCTTCCCCCTCCCCTCGGCCCGTAGCCTCTGTCTCGGATTAGTGCAAGCGAACTATGATTCTTAGCGCAATGAGATAAGTCACAAAATCAACCAGAATGTTCAAGCAAATTCTAGAAAAAAACCTGACCTAAATCTGTTAAGTAGTTCTGTTGTTCGCTAGCTAAGCAGATGTAAGGTACGCCTCGAGGCTGGGTCATAAGTGAAGGGCCCAACCAACTCCTGTTGGCCTGCTGTGTCTCTCTTGGATTCGCGCTAATAAATCGGCACTGCAAACAGACTATGATATGTAGCGTGATGAGAGAAGTCGCAAAATCAACCGGGATGTTCAAGCAAATTACAGAAAAAAACCCAATCTAAATCCGTTAAGTAGTTCTCACGTGAAAAGCAGACAGACAGACGTTGGATTTTATATATATAGATATGAGTGTTATTATTTAAGTTATTCTTGATGTCTTTACGTTATTTTTTTTAGTGTTATATGCGATTATGTATTGGCCTACTGTGTCTTTAAATGTGAGTATGTCCCATGTGCTTTGTGGGTGGAAAGCTAAGAGGTGGGGCAACTTGTCCATCTCCATTTTGGAACAGCCCGAGCCCTATAAAGACTGTGGAGACAGGCAGGTCATTGGAAATCACTGTTGAAGACATTTGGAGTTGTAAGTTGTTTGAAAATTTGGGGTTTTGATTTTTTTTTTGCTCTATTTATTTGATTGTGATTGCTGGACTGTTTTTTATGGTATTTATTTGCTGTAGATTGCCTTGTTGGCAGCTGCTTTAATGCTTCACTGGGTGGAGTGGTGGCTCTGAGGCTAGTAATCTGCATCAGCAAATGGATGATTGCCTGTTCAAATCTCGTAAATGCCAGAAGTGACTCTACTCCGTTGAGCCCTTGAGCAAGGCCCTTAACCTGCAATTGTAATCTTGAATGAAATTTTAACAATTAGCCCAGTTTAATGCAAGTCCTGTTGGATATTGGACTTTTTAGATGATGGCACAGAGGAGCCAGTTGTCTATGTGGGCTACATCTGCAGGAGATGCCAGCTGATCCTGCACCTCGAGCTCAGGGTCGCTGAACTTGAGGAGGAGTTGGCTGGCCTGTGTTGTAGTAGAAAATTGGCAGACCTGGCCCAAGTGTCCCTTATAGAGATAGTGTGCACCCCTAAGGAGGCACGGGATTCCAGAACAGACAGGTAGAGATAGGTGGGTCACGGTCACATGGCATAAGGTAAAGGGTGCACACTGTTCAGGGACATCAACCCCAGAATTAGAAGTGTCAAACCATTTTCGGGCCCTTGTGGAGCTGGTCGGTTTCTCTGATGATTCTGAGGTGGTAGGCAGGGATGAGGAGCTCCAACAGGCCACCCCAAAACCAGTTCCCAGAAAGAGGCAGGTAGTGATAATTGGGGATTCAATTATTAGTGGGATTAAAGTGCAGGTTTGGTCCAGAGACAGAGATTCTTGCACGTTGTGCTGTCTTCCAGGTGCATAGGTGGGAGACCTTGCTGGAAGGGTGGATAACCTCTTGGCAAGAGCAGGGGTGGATCCAGTCAGTTGTCATTTTTCATGTTGCAACAAATGACATACATAAGGGTAGTCTGTCAGTTCTGCGATCCAAATTCATAGAGCTAGGTGCCAGGCTGAAGAGTAGACCTGACAAGGTAGTCTTCTCTGAGGTTCTGCCTGTGCCATGTAAGACTGTGGAGATTAGAGGGCTTAACGCATGGCTCAAATGTTGGTGCAGAGTAGAAGGGTACAGGTTTATGGAGCATTGGGACTCCTTTTGGAACAGATGGGACCTGTTCCGCCGCGACGGGTTACACCTGAACCGGAGGGGTACCAAATGATTTGGGGAGACGTATGTGTAGGTTAGTTGAGGATTGATTAAACTAGGGAATGGGGGGGGGGGGCCGGGAGTTTAGGACAGGCCAGGTTTAGAACTATACACGGAGGATCAAACAACAGTGTACAAATAAAAATGCGTAGTAATGTAAATTCTAACCCAACATTTAAATGTAGAAGGAGTAACACATTAAAAATAACTTGCCTTAAAACTAGAAGTATCAAAAATAAGGTAAGAGAGTTGGAGTTGTATGCAGCAGAGCATAATTATGATATTATAGCAATAACGAAAACCTGGCTAAATAAGAAAGATGGGAATGAGTGTAACATAGAGGGATACATATTATTTATGAAGGATAGACAGAACAGAAAAGGAGGTGGGGTTGGTGGTTATGCCAAACAGGATTTAAATGTAAGTCCTCTTCAGTTGGATGATGAGCCCCATCTTAGTGAGGACATGTGGCTTCGCCTGGAAAGCATTAAGGAAAGAGATCCTTTCAGTATTTTAAAAGATTAAAGAACAGTCAAGGAGGAGGTGAAGTGCATCAGGAATAGTAAAAGGGAATTAAAAGATATGGACATTGAAATAGCGGACACCCTAAACTTGCACTTTTCTGAGGTCTTCACAAGTTAGGAAGTGGATAACCTCCCAGAGGTAACGGGGACTACTAAGGAGGTACTGAGGGATTTAGATATTGTAGAAGGAGAAGTGCTGCTCAGATTAAATAAGATGAAATCAAACAAATCCCCAGGACCACATAATATTTACCCTCGAGTTCTTAAGGAGGCTAACGAGTACAGATATAACAACAACAACAACAACATTTATTTATATAGCACATATTCATACAAACAGTAGCTCAAAGTGCTTTACATAATAAAGAATAGAAAAATAAAAAACACAATATGAAAACAAAATAAATCAGCATTAATTAACATCGAATAAGAGTAAGGTCCAATGGCCAGGGGGGACAGATATAAACCCTTGACACATATTTTTAGGAATTCCAGGGCACTGGGGAGATTCCGAAGGACTGAAAAATGGCAAATACCATCCTGTTATATAAAAAGGGTGACAGGGCAGATCCAGGCAACTATAGGCCAGTAAGCTTAACATCACAGGAAAATAAATGGAAGGAATAATTAAGGATAAGATTGAGCAACACATGGTGAGTACAGGAGTTATTCTGAGCAGTCAGCATGGGTTCAGAAGAGGGAGGTCGTGTTTTACTAACATCCTGGTATTCTATGAGGAAGCAACAAAAGGAAATGAATGGAGCAGATTATATTATCTATCTTGACTTTCATAAAGCATTTGATAAGGTGCCACATGAAAGGTTGGGCATCAAATTAAAAGAAGTGGGAGTTCAGGGTGATGTTTTTAGATGGGTGCAGAATTGGCTCAGACACAGGAAGCAGAGGGTGATGGTGCCAGGAACCTCATCAGAACTGGCTGATGTTAAGAGTGGTGTCCAGCAGGAGTCAGTGCTGGGGCCGCTGCTATTTTTAATATATATAAATGATTTAGATAGGAATATAAGTAACAAGCTGGTTAAGTTTGCAGATGATACCAAGATAGGTGGATTAGCAGATAATTTGAAATCTGTTATATCATTACAGAAGGACTTGGATAGCATACAGGCTTGGGCAGATTTGTGGCAGATGAAATTTAATGTCAGTAAATGTAAAGTATTACACATAGGAAGTAAAAATGTTAGATTTGAATACACAATGGGAGGTCTGAGAATCGAGAGTCCACCTTATGAGAAGGAATTAGGAGTCATAGTGGACTCTATGCTATCACCTTCCTGTCAGTGTTCAGAAGCCATTAAGAAGGCTAACAGAATGTCAGGTTATATAGCGCCCTGATGTGTGGAGTACAAGTCACAGGAGGTTCTGCTCAAGCTTTATAACACACTGGTGAGTTATATGTTAAAATGAGTTCATCAAGAACACTGGGACACAAACATTAGGATGTTTTTCTTTACACAGAGAACCATAGACACATGGGATAAGTGACCAAGTAGTCTGGTAGACAGTAGGACTTTAGGGACTTTTAAAAGTAGACAATGTTTTTTTAGAAGAATTAGGTGGATAGGACTGGTGAGCTTTGTTGAGCTGAATGGCCTGTTCTCGTCCAGATTGTTCTAACGTTCTAATTGCTTCGTCCAGGGCATGACATTAATCTGCATCCAGCCCTGCAAGCATATCCTCCAACTTATAGGGAAAACTTGGGGGTTGGTGGCAGGATTGGTACACCCTCCACCATAAAAATCCTCACACTGTTCCATTGTGTTGCTGAGGTGTCACCGCTGCACTCGGGTCCCAATCCAGGTGGTTCGCGATCTGGTAGGTGCAGCAACATGCTATCAGTGCATGCTACCAACCTCTCTCTCTGTTTAATGTTTATGTTAGCTTGGTGGATCTTTGGTATTGTTCAAATAAAATCATCATTTTTTATAAAGACTCTTTTGTTGGCCCATCTCTGCACAAGCTGAGGTTTATGGTTACCCTCCTCTTTTGGGAATATATATTTATTTAAGCCATTGAAGGGTATTCTGGTGTAGTGGTTAAGGCTATGGACCTCAAACCCTGAGGTTATTGGTTCAAATCCTTCTACTGACACAGTGTTACCCTGAGGGAGTCACTTGACCTGTGTGCGCTCCAATTGGAAAACCAAAAGAAACGTAACCAATTGTGTCATAAATGTTGTTGGATAAAGGCGTCAGCCAAATAAGTACAAATGTAAATATTTTGGGTCTAACATCCTTTTTAGGCCTGCAAAGCCTGAGACAGGCCCTTTGAGTGTGAATTAGTCCAAAAGAGTGAGGTTTACTGTAAGCAGGCAATGAAGGCCTGGCCTGGCCAGTGAAGTCTGGGAGCATTATTTAAGCCTCACACCCTTTTTCATTTATTGAGCCTCCAAATTATGACAAAATGTTTCCCCAAACAAAAAATAAAAAATGTTTCTTTAAAAACTTCTCACTATAATCAGATTTGAAATTTTTGAACAAATCTTTGAGGGAGGTAGACAAGTTATTCCTGACCAACCATACAGCATTAAAAAATCCTCTACCTTCCCTTTATCTTTAGTATCACTATAAATTTTTACAGATTGCTGAAAATTAGCTGCTGGAAGCATCAACCTTTGGAAAACAACCAAAAATTGTTTCATCATTAGTCATGCTCACATCCTTTATGTACTGGACCAGTATGTTACAATACAATACAATACAATTTATTTTTGTATAGCCCAAAATCACACAAGGAGTGCCACAATGGGCTTTAACAGACCCTGCCTCTTGTCAGCCCTCCAGTCTTGACTCTCTAAGAAGACAAGGAAAAACTCCCAAAAAGCCCCAGTAGGGAAAAAATGGAAGAAACCTTGGGAAATGCAGTTCAAAAAGAGACCCCTTTCCAGGTAGGCTGGACGTGCAGTGGGTGTCAAAAAGAAGGGGGTCAATGCAATACACAGAACAGAACAAATCCTCAATACAGTATAAAAATAAAAATTTTAGAAGTACGAAGCAGAATTTAACAATGGATGACATTACATAATATGATTTGGATTTGTTTAGAGTCCTGGAGACCTCAGCCATCAAGCTGCCTCCCCCTATTGGCCATTCCACAGCTGAAACAGTGCTGGGACAGCCAATCCGATAAAAGGACCCCTCTACCCCGCGATTCCTGCGATCCTCCATCAGGGATGACTTTACCTTAGGCAGGCAAAACAACTTGGCAGGTGGGCCATGGCACCAAGTGCCACATTTGAGTACCGAGAAGAGAAACAGAATAGGTGAGGGTTAGTATCAAATTAGAACTGTCATGTTACTTATGTTTTATTGCTAATGACTAACAACAGAGATGCAGTCTGCACAGTTAATCAGCAGCTCTAGTCAGGGTGTGCTAAACTGAAGTAGTGAGTCTTCAGCCAGGATTTAAAAGCTGAGACCGAAGGGGCATCTCTTATAGTAGCAGGCAGACCATTCCACAGTTTAGGGGCCCTGTAACTAAAAGTTCGACCTCCCACTGTTATTTTATTAATCCTTGGAATCATAAGCAGACCGGCATCTTGAGGTCTTAATGTGCGCTCTGGTTTGTAAGTCATGATAAGTTCAGAAAAGTAGGCTGGACCATGGCCATTTAATGCTTTATGTGTTAAAAGGAGGACTTTAAAATCTGCCCTAAACTTAACCGGGAGCCAGTGTAAGGATTTAAGAACTGAATTTATGTGTTCGTATGTTCTTGTTCTTGTGATAATTCTTGCAGAAGCATATTGGATTAACTGGAGGCTGTATAAAGAACAGCTTGAACATCCAGTGAACACCGCATTGCAGTAGTCAATCCTACTACAAATAAATGCATGATTTAATTTCTCAGAATCCTGTTTATTTAGAAAGTGCCTTAATTTCCCAACATTTTTAAGATGGAAGAAACATGATTTGGACAACTTTGGACAAATATGTGCTTTAAATGACATACTAGAGTCAAAGAGAACTCCAAGATTTCGGGCTGATTCAGTAAAATTAATGGGGATTCCAACTGAGTTAAATGATGACAGAATATTGTTGTGATCTGCGTTATTCCCTCCAACAATTAACATCTCTGTTTTATCTGTGTTTAAAGTAGTTCTCCTCCATCCACTCCTTTAATTCACTAACACAACTAATTAAGGACAACATTGGAGAAACTTTATTTGCTCTAAATGAAAGGTATAACTGGGTGTCATCTGCATAGGAGTGAAAATTAACATTATGTTTCCTAATGATAGATCCCAGTGGAAGCATGTAAAGTGAAAACATTTAAGGTCCCAGTACTGAGCCCTGCGGGACACCATATTGAACTTCTGTGTATAATGATGGAGTACTGTCAGCACATTTCTGTACATATTGGAATCGATTTGATAAATAAGAACTAAACCAAACGAGCACGGTGCCTGTAAGGCTAACATCGTTTTCTAGCCTGTGCAGTAAAATAGAATGGTCATTGGTGTCAAATGCTGTACTTAAGTCTAACAACATAATTACAGTGGAGTTTCCTTCATCAGAGGATATCAGAATGTCGTTTACAACCCGCATTAGTGCTGTTTCTCTACTATGACCAGTGCGGAAACCAGACTGGAATTTCTCAAATAAATTGTAATGCGTAAGGTGTGACTGAAGCTGACTGGCGACTACTTTTTATAGTATTTTAGAGAGAAACGGTAAATTTGAAATAGGCCTATAATTATTAAGTAATGTTCAATAAATAAGGATAAATTCTTCAACATCTTCAACTAAATCTCCTGTTTTCCTACCACCTCGATTCAGTCATCCCTTCCAGTTTTTGTTGCTGCTACATTTACACCACCAGCCCCAAGGCACACTAAAATTGCCATTGAATCTCCTATCTGTACACACGTGATAAAAGATCCACTTTCTCCTGCTTCTATAGCTTTTTCTCGTAAACTTCCACCACCAGTTTCTGCCTTTCCTTGTCTCATCCATCTGTGGAACTTCTGGCTGTTCCTGAGCCAATTGGGCATAAGAAAGCTTTGCAGCCTGGGCCCTCAGTTTTGTTTTCATCCAGCCACCCAGTGTCTGAAGATTATGTCAATGTTGCCCTGCTTGGGACTACCTTTATTCCTTCCTGCTGTCAGCCTGTGTCTGATGCATCTCCTAGAGTAGGTAATTCTGAGCTCCAGTCTACTTTACCTCCAAAGTGCTATTGTAAAAGTGTAACCCATTTCATGACACACACTTGTTTTGTTATACATGTACCTTTTGTGAAAGTGCTTATTTGATATTTGAACTTCAGTCTTCACACATTATATACTTCATGTCTAGATTTGGTCAATTATTACAAAAACATGAAAAAGATTTCTGTTTTAGTAATGTGTTCAACAATTCCTGCCTCGCATGTCCTGTCATCCTACATTTACATAAATTGTTGTATACACGGAACACACATGAAATACATGTGTTCCAAATAATGATATATTATTTACTCAATACAATTCCAAACCTACCTTACACCCAGATAAACAGACATGGGCTCTGAAAATCTTCTTTGCGATTTGAGCTGTGTGAGGATGGGCTAGAAGGCTGCTTGCTGCTTGTGCTGATTGATCATTTACAACACAAAAGACGCTGATGGAGAGGTGCAAAGGAATTTAAGGTGGCCCAGGATTGCTAGTTTTTTCGTAGGCTGCAGGGATTCTAGTGTTAAATTGCTCCTATTTATGGACAAAATCCTCACTCTTAGCCACAGGATGGGGCATGGCGGCACATCAGAGGTTGTATTTGTGACCATGAATAACAGAAAAAAAAATTCTGAGAGGCCTATTACACATAAGCGTCATGTGAGATTGACCAATAATAGGTCTATGATGTCCTTAGATGTCCAGTGCTGCTCACATGGTACACTAAATGGATCGACTTGTGTCTACTCAGTGCTGAGAGGTGTGTGTAAGCCATTGAATCCCATTCATGATGGGGACTGCAAGTGTTCTCCACAAATGAGGAATTCCCAGGTAGTGCGAGTCATAAACTCATACTGATTGATTCCCTTCCCTTTGAACACACTGCCCGTCGCTACTACTGATTGGATGGTTTAGTGATGTCCTCAGATTGGCTCCACTGCTCTGACTCGCATCTTCTGGCTGAGTGTCTACAAGATAAACACACTTGACCACAGTGGAAGTAAAATTAATAACAATGTTTCTGTAGATGAACCTGCAGAAGGAACCTTACCATCTAAGCCTGAAGGATCGAGAGCAGAGGACTGGCTTGGCTGCATGGCCCAGTACTCCCTACTGGTCCCATCCCACTGGAACCTAACCCCATTTTCCCCATAGGATCAATACTTCAGTATTCATATTTTCTGTATCTGTGTTGTATTTCCAGAATGAACCCCCATGGATAATGAGAATTGACTAATTAGTGATGAAAGAAAATGAATTTACCATCCCTAACAACAAGTTCAATGTGTGAATGGCTGAAAAGCATTCTTGAACTTTGACCTGGAAACTTCTAGGCTACGCCCCTTGTCACACACAGGGCTCTAGTGATTGCAATTACCTGCTGAGCCATGGGTTGGCGCTGTGTTTTAATGTGTACTTTCTTCCTCTCTCTGCAGAGTTGAAGATTGATGGCTGTTCCACCATTGACGTCACTTCTGTTGTCCGCATTCCTGGACCCATCATCTCTTCTTACCAGGAACCAAAATGACTGAAAGTCTGGCCATTCTGAAATCGATTCTATTTTGAACTCTCGTCTGAAATGATGCATGTGCATCTTGTGCGTAATTCAAGCTTTCAACATTTGTAATTATAAGTGGTCACTAGGGTGGTGCCCCAACTCTTAGACATGCTTTTGTCATTTCTTTAAACTGTATTTATTTCTGGTGTCTGGAATGGCCTTGGGGACCCCTGTGGAGGCTCTCCTAGAACTTCTCCTTATGGTCCTAAGTGTCCCTTCAAGCGCCACACTATCTACAGTATGCTTAAGACCCTCCACTCCATGGTCCCTTTCTGTCTTCCATCTATATTTATGGCCCACCCATCATATTGAGTCACGGTGCAACCTGTTAGTTGCAGTCTTGTGTCACAGCATTTTGTTGTCGCTGCAAGTGTATGTCAGGACATCTTATGAGCCAAGTCCTGTCCTGAATTACCACATCTTGGTTGTGGTTGAGGTCCCTGCTGGCTACTATATACATTATGAGAGGGTGCCTGGCTAGCAAGAGGGTCCCAAGAACACGGCTACCACAAGGATAACACAAAGAAGCACATTTGAGAAAGGCTATTATGTTAACCCAGTAACACAGCTTCATGCTAATGAATATTTTATGTGATAATTCATCAAACACATGCTAATTAATAATGGAGTCACTTTTCAAAATTGTTCCGACAATAGCAATTCTGTCTTCATACTGGCCATTTCAGAGTCGCGTGGTGTGAGTGATTTTTCCTGTCCTTCCACATCCTGAGACCCCTTTATATTTTTAATACAATTAATGTAAAGATTTTTCAGATGTAAAAGCTAAGCTCCTACTCAATTAACAGCATGACAATAAATCACTGCCCTCTCCGTAAAAGAACACTGCTCTCGGCTTGACTTCACATAATTGTTTCAAGCACACACAAACCGAAGGGCAAGGGGGAATCAAATAAATTTCAGTTTTTCGGACATAATAAATTTCACAGGTAAATCATTTCATACGACTCAACATTTTCGTAGGCTACAAACTGGAAAAAGTCCAGGTATTGTAAAAATATTACAGCGCCTATAAAGAGCAGGATCCCACATTGAATTGTTACACAGTATTGAATCAGAGTGGATTTAACGTGGCTTTTTTGACACATTGATCAACAGAAAAAGACTCCTTAATGAGCACAAACAAGGCGCAGCAGAAATCAGGCTTTGGAAAAGTGCTGTCTTTGTTAACTAGACACTGTAGTGAAAAGGGGCTTGTCTCAGCGGGTCAGTCACGGTGAGTCCCCATCATGCAGAGGCTTCCCCTGAAGTGAGACACCCTCCTCTGTAATTGTCTCAGTTTTATAGCATCCCCGTCCAAATGGGTGGGGCATCTGGGATGATGGGGGCAGAGTTCATTTACCCTTAAGCAATGGCTGCTCGGTGCTGCAGAGATTTAAAGAGATGACATGGTTAGTGAAAAAGAGATGAGATGGTTGTCATCCTGTGGTGACATTGCACACTTTAGTAGAGTCCGGACGGGCTTCCTCAGACGCCCATGCGTGATAAGAGCAGATTTCAAAATCCTCCTTTTAACATATAAAGCATTAAATGGCCAAGGTCTGGTTTACTTGCCTGAACTTATCATGACTTACAAACCAGAACATACATTGAGATCTCAAGATGCCGGTCTGCTTAGGATTCCAAGGATTAATAAAATAACAGTGGGAGGTCGAGCTTTTAGTTACAGGGTCCCATAAACTGTGGAGTGGTCTGCCTACTACTATAAGAGATGCCCCTTCTGTCTCAGCTTTCAAATCCCGGCTGAAGACTCACTAATTCAGTTTAGCACACCCTGACTAGAGCTGCTGATTAACTGTACAGACTGCATCTCTGTTGTTAGTCATTAGCAATAAAACATAAGTCATATATTTGATAATTATAATTTGTTACTAACCTTTACCTATTCTGTTTCTCTTCTTGGTACTCAAATGTGGCACTTGGTGCCACTGCCCACCTGCCAAGTTGTTTTGCCTGCCTAAGGTAAAGTCTAACCCTGATGGAGGATCGCAGGAATCATTGTGTAGAGGGGTCCTTTCATTGGATTGGCTGATCCAGCGCTGTCTCAACTGTGGAATGGCCAATGGGGGAGGCAGCTTGATGGCTGAGGTCTCCAGGTCTCTGAACAAATCCAAATCCTATTATGTGTTATCATCTACTGTTGAATTCTGCTCTGTACTTGTAATATTTCTATTGCACTATGGTATTGTATTGCGAATTACTTGTGTTCTGTTCTGTGTTTTTTGTTGTATTTACCCCGTATTTTTTGACACCCACTACACGCCCAACCTACCTGGAAAGAGGTCTCTCTTTGAACTGCCTTTCCCGAGTTTTCTTCCATTTTTTTCCTACAAGGGTTTTTAGGGAGTTTTTTCTTGTCTTCTTAGAGAGTCAAGGCTGGGGGGCTGTCAAGCAGCAGGGCCTGTTAAAGCCCATTGCGGCACTTCTTGTGTGATTTTGAACTATACAAAAATATATAATATATTGTATAAGATTAAAATATATTGTATACAATATATATATATTGTATAAGATTAAAAACAGAATTGTAGAATAGCTGCTTATCTCAACAAAATTGACATAGGACTATTTTATTCTGTTTGTTTTAAATATTAGCTGCAAGTAGTATCGTCTCCACAGAAAGTAAAATCTGGAAATAATTATTTAATTCTTGAAGCCCTAGATGCAGTTATCCTCAGAAAATAGACCTAAATTGAGTGACTTTATGTTTATTATACATAATCAGATTGCTCTTAATATGACATGTATCATAGTTCCATAGGATGCTAGTTGAAATGTTCACCTTCCTCAACCTTCTTAATAAATAGCCATTTCATTCAGTCAGCGACTTAACGTGGTGGAGTGGTTTGCTTAATCAATGATCATCTGATCAGACACGAGACATCAGAAAAGTATCTGTGAAGCACAGAAGGCATTGGTATGTCATGAACTTTTAGTAGGGCTACCCATGGTGGTAAGGTCAGAGGTGAGGTCCTGACTAAGAATGACTCAACCAACCCCCCCGGTCCCACCAAGGATCCATCCAAAGTGGTGAAACTTCTTGTCGTCTTCCATTGTGGATACCCTCACTATCATTGATATCCACAACTCCTTTGCACAGGCTCTTCCTTTGTCTTCCTAATAAATAGCTGCCATTTTTTTGTAGATGTACTTTGTGATTTCATTAAAGATCAAGCTATTTATCCAATGTGGTTCCCAGTTACTTGTGGTCTAAATTAATTATAATTATAAAATAGAAAATAATTGATCACACAAGTATTCACGCTTTGAATTCAGTATTTAGTAGATGCTCCTTTGTCAGCCATGGCCGCCTTGAGTCTGTCTACAGGTCTCTCTCAGCTTTGCGTGTCTGGATATTGCAGTTTTTCCGCTGAATTCTCCAAGTTGTGGTATAATAATGACCATTTATCTCAATCAATTGTATCAAATAATAAATATAACCTTGGTCAACCAGAAATTCAACTTTTGTAGTTGAATTGTCTTTTAAGCAAAATGATAAACATTAAGTAAATGGTTTTATTCAAAGCGACTTACAAAAGAGGTCAAAATAATTGAGTAAACTTCAGTTTGGTAGACTGTTTGGGAACAAGTGTGACAGGACAAGGTTACGAAATTGACCATCACAAGTGAAGAGCGCAGAACAAAATGCTAGTCAGTTACACTTCCTAGATTATAAAAAAACTAACATCAGTTAGAAGAAATTCACCAAACAAGAGTCTTCAACAACTTTTTAAACACATTGAGCGAGTCAGAATTTC
Organism: Polypterus bichir lapradei; assembly: GCA_026402145.1. NCBI lineage: Eukaryota > Metazoa > Chordata > Cladistia > Polypteriformes > Polypteridae > Polypterus > Polypterus bichir. The sequence continues at coordinate 21,149,249 of JANRMT010062835.1, forward strand.
AAATGGAGGTGGGCAGCTCGTTCCACTGGCCAGAAGCTACACATGAAAATAGTCAAGATTCAGATTTGATGCCAGGCAGAGGTGGCATCAGCAGACTGGATTGATTGAGAAGGAGCACAGGAACTCACAAGTGTCTCCATATATTTGTGTTGACCCTTTCGCTAATCTGTAGGCAAGCACCAAGGATCAGAATTTAATCCATGCTGCTACAGGGAGTCAATGAAGAGAATAGTGAAATGTGCTCACCTCAGCAGGTTGAACACCAGATGTGCCACTGCATTCTGAATTATCTGCAGTGGCTTGGTGACAGATGGTGGTACTCCTGCCATCAGGGAGTTGCAGTGTTCCAGTTGTGTCAGGGCTAAAGCCTGGATTGGAGTTGTGCTGCATACTCTGTTAGATCTGGTCTAATTTTGTGAATGTTGTATAGAGAGAAGGCCTTCTGGTCATTGATCACCACCCTAAGGTTGAGTACCGACTTGGCGGGTGTTAGTGATAATGAATCAAGCTGAACATAGAGGGGGTGCTGTACAGGTGGGCGAGCGGGGATGACAATAAGGTCAGTCTTTGTCATGTTGGGCTGGAGGTACACCTTCATTCAGATTGCAATATCAGTAAGATATGCAGAGGTTGTAGCCGATACCATGTGGTCCACTGGAGGTAACGACAGATATATCTGTGTGTCATCAGCATGGCACTGATAGGAGAAACCGTGGGACTGGATGATAGGACTCATTGAGGACAGGTATAAGAAGAAGAGGAGAGGGCCCAGCACTGATCCTTGGACCCCCCATGTTTGCATGTTTTCCCTTGACATCTCTCCACGTAAGGACACATGGTAGGATCTCCCCAAAGTGTAGGAATCAAACCACCTGAGGGCAGTCCCATTGATGCCAAGGCCAGAGAGGTTTTCACATTTATTACGTTAATTTTGCTTTTTATTTTCATGGTAAAAAAAACTCCAATTTTTTCATAATTGCCCTTTTTTCAGACCAAATAACAAATTAACAACAACCTCACTGTCACACACGTGCATATAGAGGACGGTCAAAGGGCCCGATAGCCTGTGAAAGAATGAGAGATGGAGAACTGGAACGAAGGACTAATGCTTTTCTCTCCTTTCATCTACAGAAAAACATAAGAATAAGACGCTCTTACCAGACTTAACTTTCCCATTTCAACCTCCACAATAAATAAGACTTCTCTTCCGGCTCTGTGGAATCACCTCACTTCCGGTCCTCTCCTGATGACTTCAGTTCTGTTGCTGCGCTTCTGATGTCATCTCCGGCTACTACATTCTACATCACTTCCAATTTTGATTTCATTTCCTCCCTATTAATTGTACTTACCCTATCAACTACATAAAAGCTCCGAGAACCCATTTTGTTTTGTCAGATGTCTGGTTTACTTTGCTTTGATCCTCATTTGGTTAACTGGATCCTACAACCAGTATATGGAGAGGATCCCCAACTCTTAATCTTTGTCTTTGTGCTCTTTTATTTATCACACTCACATTTCTCTGAAAAGTCTAAGCAGAAATTCACGTGACCAACCAATGAACTCAAAGCTGCTAGTTGGACAATTTGTAGAAAACAAGGCCTCCCGAATTCTCTAAGTTGTGGCATAATGCTGATCTTTCACCTTAGTCAGTCTAACCCCGTCCACCAATGGTTTTCTTCCTACCTCACTGACAGGAGGCATTTTGTTCAAGCAAAGCAGCAGTTACTCAGGGAGTTCCACAGGGCTCTGTGTTGGGGCAGCTTATTTTTCTCATCTTCATCTTCCCAATAGGCAATATCTTTCAAAACCACAGCATTAAATTTCATTGTTATGCTGATGACACACACCTTTATTTACTCACTAAATCTACTCCCATTTTCTCTTCAAATACTCTTACGTATAAAGTCATGGATGACTCACAATTTGTTCAAACTGAATAGCGATAAAACCAAGGTGCTCCCCATTGGTTCTAAATCTTAATAGTTCTTCCATTTTGATTAACAACACTATCACAAACATCTCTTCCCAGGTCAAGAGCCTGGGCGTCATTCTAGACAGTACCGTTCCTTTTTCGTCCCATATAAATAATGTTTCTCGGACTGCCTTCTTTCATCTCCGAAACATTTCTAGACTCCGTCCTGCTCTTACGGCAACTTAGCACTAAAGTATTGGTGAACAGCTTAGTCACGTTCACATCCAGATTACTGCAATTCCATTCTATCTGGCATCCCTAATAAAAACTTACCCATTGCCTTCAACTTTGACAAAACTCTGCAGCCAGGATAATAACCTGTTCTAAGCTGTTTTGTCTTGGTAGAGCAACATATTGCTCTACTTTCCCCTTTTGTATTATTAATGTGATGTCTTTGTCAGAATGCCTCAAATCTCCCAGACTTACCACTGTTTATAAGGTATCATACCATATAACTTCTCCCCACCTTCCCTCCTACATTTATAACTTTGGGCAATTAGGTGTAGTAAAAGACAAGCAGGAGTTAAGTTACACTTTAAATAATGTATTATTGATAATATTAATAAATAATAACAATAAGCAAAGTACAAGTGAATACAGGCAACCATACAACCTGATAAATGCTGATGTGTAGTTTCAGGTGGCACACAGGCTTGTAGTTACTTTAAATGTCTCTAGTTCATTTCTGGCCAGCTTTCTTCAGAACAGGCTGCATGCCTATGTCAATATGGCTGCCAAGCTGTGCTTTTCACTGTGTTGTCCTTTTCAGTTCATGGTGTGTGAGGTGCTCCTTCATCAGTTGGTAAGAGGGAGAGGTAAAGCAAGCACATTTATAGGCTCTCTGTCCAAACCCTACAGCCAATAGTGTGTTGTGGTACTTGATGGTTTCATTAGAACATTAGAACAATCTGGACGAGAACAGGCCGTTCAGCCCAACAAAGCCTGCCAGTCCTATCCACTTATTTCTTCAGGCAACTTTAGACCTACAGAATTCTGCTGCAACACAATGGTTTCACACCTTCCCCAATACTACTTGTTAAGGTGAAGCTTGCCAACTAGATAGCTGGCCTCCATGCGGGGGTTGACTGAGAAAGTCCTGCAGAAAATCACTTCCTAAACTTACCTGAGGCACTTCCTCCAACCCTGTCATAAAATTACAAAGAGATTCAGATTCACTCAATGAGAGCAATGGGAGCACGAGCAATTTCTCTTAGTGCCCCTCAACTCTGGGATTCTCTTCCCTCTCACAATTGTCAACACAATTCACAACTGCTCTCAAAACCTCTCGTTTCAAACTGGCATACCAACTATGACTTTACCACAGTTACAGCCAACTATCTTTTTTGTTTGTGACTACTTTTGTACCCTTATTGTTTTTTTGATTTTATTGTTATTTTTGCTTTTATATTTTTTACTGTAGTTTTATTCTTTGTAGGGTGACCTTGAGTGCTAAGAAAGGTGCCAAAAGTATTATTATTATAAAAAATGCAACTGCTATGGTTGGATTGCATTAGTTTGCTCTTTATTTCCATGAAAACAAATACAGTTTTATTGATTTTTTTCGCAGAACAAATCAGCTGCGACCTCGCTTTTCTCAGAAAAGTTGAACTAGAAATTCATGTGAACATACCGAGGTGGCAAGTATGAAAGGTCACAAATCAGAGCTCCAAAACCTCTGATAGCACGTAAATGCAGAATTAGTCCTCTCCTGAATAGACAGCAATAAATGATTGTAGGCATCCGGAGTTCTTCGTCTATGTTTTATGTTGTGTTCTCATCCCTTACCTCATATGCAGCCCGAGCAAGCTGTGGCTCCACTTAATAAATTTCATTGCAGGGTACACAGTAAGTAAAATTGTGCAGCATGATAACATTGCATAAGATAACATAATATTCTCAGATCCTCTGTTCAAAAAAGACTATAACACCGAGAAAGGGTAGGCATACCTCGAAAGTATGCCCAGATATAATGAAGAAGAAAAGAGAAATTAAAGTTGGAGATATATTAAAGCAGAAATCTTACCTCTGAATGTTAGAAACCAGGCAGGAGGAGACTTGTCCTATGCATCTTTAAGATCTCTTCATGAAGAGGGAGCATTCATCACAAGCAGTCTGCTACAGGATGTTCGGAAGGGTCACAATATTAAGGGTACAACTGAATTTACATAACGGTGTCAATCAATGCATACGTTTACTCCGGTTGGTTCATCAGCTTACACCCAAATAACTTATCTACTCTCTATATATAAAATCCTAAGCCTAAAAGTGCAACGATTTTATGTGACGTCTCGTATGTCACGTTTTTTGTATTGCTTTAAATCTGCCTTATTTTAAAACCTACATATATATGCTTGGTATCATTCTTTTCTAGAATTTATTGAACTTTAATGTGATGTTGTTAGATTTTAAGATTCTTATTCCATTTTTAAATTATAAAAAAAAATTAATTGAAAAAATATCAAGAGCTCATGTCCCGCGTGGTGAGACTTTGTGCCAAGAGATTTATCCACCCTACAACTGCCAACCTTTCTGAAAACCAGTGACGTGCGGTGAGGTTCATGGCTGGTGAGGCTCCTTCAGAGTGAGATTTACAAACATATGAACCCAAAAGAGTATCTTATTCACTATTCCATTGGCAGCATGCACGTTGACTACTGGTTATATTTCATATCTCATCAACATTCTTTACACACACATAGGTAAGGTATACATTTGGCTAAGAAAGAACGTCACATTTATAGCGGCAAAAGAGAGCGGAGAGAGCGCATTTGCTCCTCACCCTCTATGTGTTGTAAATTTGCCATTGCAATTCCTCAATTCATACTCATTCAATACAAATGAAAATATTGAGTGATGTACAAAGAAAAAGGGATTTAAATTTTGACCTTGAATTGAAATATTTAGTTGTTTAATTCTGATGCTTTAATCAATTTTAATACAGACTGCTCAACAAAAGGATAACAAGAAAAACAAAAGGATATTTTATTTAAGGGCAAAATGAAGTTTTTAAATGTTGGATTGTTTTTTTCTTAGTCTGATCCCATTTTTTTATAAAATTGAAAACCGTTTATGGTCCTACTTGTAAATAAAGTCCATGTACCTATCTTTCTCCACAAAAGTTTCCGTCACTTTCTTGAAAAAGTTCTCCTTATATTCCTTTATTTTTAAAAGTCTCTTCACCTCAATGGAGTATCGCCAAGAAGAACAGCAGCAACAAGAGCCTTTTGGGCTTACATGCGCCACCTTCAGTGCGACATGGTACTGTATGCCTCACCTTGTGCCTTTTCACTGCAGTTTTATGTCGATCAGCAAGACTAAATATGTTACACACATTCATTAAAGATATTAGCCAGACTGTGGAAAGTCAGGTTGTATAATAAACGTGTCTGCAAACATTATGTTGGCGACATACAGAGAGACAGCGACAGGCACGCGCCAATTGCAAGCATCAGCCTAGTGTTAGAGGGAGAGCGTAGTCAATGGTTAGGCTCGTTGCTGCCTTGTATTTGAAAATGAAACATTTGACTATAAAAATGATCAGAATTATTGGAATCATACAGAAAACAAATTTATAGCACAGACAAATTGATTTTATGTTATCATTATTAGTTTTTTTACCTTTTCATGATGACAGGTGAGGCTCTGCGTTACCTGCCTCCCCTGACTACATGTCCCTGCTGAAAACTTGTTTCCAGATTGTCATTATGGGTTATTGAGCGTAGATGTTTAGAAAAAAATGACAAATGTATCCATTTAAAATTAAATTTACAGCACAAGAAAGTGTGCAGAAAGGGATCTGAATCCACTGAAAATGTGCTGCTTGGGTCACTGGGGATACCCCGCCATCACCGAGACACACGGGAAATTACAAATCTTTGGTGACGTAAAGGATGGAACTTTATTTAAAGACAAGGGGCTGTTGTGGTCTCCCATCTGAAGTTTTAAAGGACAGACTTGCAAAGTTTCGGATGGAGAGTTAACAAAGTTTAGAATTTCAGGTCTTTGGATCTACCCTATCATGACTCTTAGTTTTGGTGTTACTCGTAATCAAAAGCGCATGTTCATTTAGGATTTCCGAATCAATATTACCGAAATCTCTGTCCTCAAATTATTTGGACTATAAATGTTTTCCTCTATTAATAAACAGATGTATTGCTTAGTCCCAGGCTCAGTCCTGCACTGTGATTGTCCTAATGTTATTTATCATTAATTTAGCATACACACCACACTTCATCTACACAGCTCACTCTCTCCTATGAGACAACTTTCTCCACAGCTAAATAAATGAATGTCCTGCATGTTTGCTTGACGCTGAGTGCCTGAGGTCATCCAATTTACTTTTCCTTATTTATAGCTCTGGCCCCAGGCCATCAGTTGTCACACTTAATCCAAGAGGTGCTTAGACTAAGGGGCACAAGCATAACCTAATAAACTATCAGATTGAGCAGACCTTAATTTAGTAAAGTTACATGCTTGTGTGCAACCTTCAGCTCAGCAGTGCTCCCTTTTGGGCCTAAATCTGAACATCGAAGACACTCGTCATAAGGAGAACATTTTCCTCTCTGAAAAAAATGGTTTCTTGTTGTCTCATTATATATAGTAGCAACAAAGAAATATGTGAACCCTTTATAAATAACCACATTTATGTTCATCTTAAAATATGTTCTGATTGTCATCTAAGTTAAAATAGTGAAGAAACACAGTCTGGTTTAACTAATCACACACACCACATTTGTTTTGTTCTTGTACATTGTCACACATGCGAGTACAGGAGGCGGTTTACAGGCTCAAATTGTGTCATTTCTCAGCCAGACCAATAGTTGGCGCTGTCATCTGATCCTCTCTCCTTTTCTCCCACTGCAGACCATGTGAAGCACTGTACCTGCCAGTAGCCCCACCTCCAATCCGCCCACCAACGACATCACTTCCGCCACCCTCTGATGACGTCCTATCTGGTATCCAGAGCCCTCCTTCTACAGACATCACTTCCTTTTCCAGCCTTCCTGATTACACCTCTTCCTGTTCCTGCAATGTTTATAGGGCATACCTTCAATGTTAGCTCAGCTCCGTTTTGATCGCTGCATTGTAACGACGTGTTTTCTTTATTTTTGCTGAGTTTGTTCAGTATGCGGAGTGGCCATCCCCAAACCTTTTGGTGACTCTGGTCTGTTCCTTATTACAATATTATGCCATATAGTACACACTCAGTGTATAAAAAACACTTTTTCTTTTAATACTGGTAGAGTTGTACATTCAAGTAACGCAATCACAACAAAACAGCCATATTCAATTTCAGCACACCTCTTTAGTTCCGATACCTGGATTCATACACCAGGCATTATCGGTTAGTGATGGTAAGCAAACTCCAATCTCCCCTTTAAACTTTAATAAAACACTCCCATTACCAAGAGCTATAACCCAACATTAAACGCAAGAACTATTATAAAATACAACATAAATTAAATAATAATTAACTGTTTAATTTTAGCTGCAGTGCCACGAAGCTTCCTGGGACATCATTGTCGTCCGTCGCTACAATACAAGGTGAGACACAAAAATAGCCGGACTGGGCTTGGGGCTTTCCTGGAAAACCATCTGGAGGTCGGCCAGACATGATTCATAGAACTATATCCCCTCCTACACGCCCTCTCAAACCGCCAATTGGCTAGGTATATCATGTGAATAGCCTAGTCAGTATTTGCACAACAATCGCTACACAAGTTGCCGCGGTAATGTCAGGTGAAAAAATCGAACAGAGAATCAACATCAAATTTCTTAAGAAATTAAACAAAAATGGCCACAGAAACTTATGAAATGATAAAAACAGTGTGTCTCGCACACACGTTTTTGAGTGGCACAAACGTTTCAAGGAAGGACAAGAAAATGTGGACGACGTTCAATGCCCAGGTCGGGGGTTGGGTGCTTCACCAGGACAACGCTCCCGCATACAGTGCTTTTTCCGTAAAGCAGTTTTTTCTGACAAAAACATTCCTGTCTTCAATCATCCTCCCTGTTCACCCGATTTAGCTCCCTGTAATTTGTACTTGTTCCCAAAAATCAAAAGTGACCTGAAGGGAATACATTGTTCTTCAATGGATGAAGTGAAGACAGAAACGGCAAGCTTGTTGAAGAACCTCAAGCAAGAAGGCTTCCAGCACTGTTTCAATCAATGGAAGATACGTCTGGAGCGGTGTAGAGATGAGGAGGGGGAGTATAGAGAAGGTGACAATGTTTAGAATGCTCTAATTCAACAATAAATATTTTTTTTTACCAGTCCGATTATTTTTGTGTCTCACCTCGTACATTGAATCCATCATTCAAACATTCACAGTTTAGGTAGGCAAATGTTTTGAGGACCCCAAAGAGGATGACTTTAACAGAAGCTAATTGGAATCAGGAGTTAGAAAATCTGGAGTCCAAAAATGAAATGAGATTGGGGAGGGGGGGCAAGGTTTAGTTCCAATTTGACCATTAAAACAAACTCAAGCATTCTGAATTGACTCTTCACAAGAAGCACTTGCTGATATGAGCATGCCTTGCAAGAAAGAAGATCTCACAAGATTTATAATCAAGAATTGTTGATTTGCTGAAATCAGACAAAGGTTACAAAGTCATTTCAAAGAGTTTAGATGGTGTCACACATGTGCATAAGGGAGGTAGCTAAAAGGACCAAAAGAAGGTAATTCCATGCCAGGCCAGTGGGTGGCAGGGTGCACAAACCTTTCTCTGCAAACCAGACACGGAAAAAATTCTTCTTCTTCTTTCGGTTGCTCCCGTTAGGGGTCGACACAGCGGATCATCTTCTTCCATATCTTTCTGTCCTCTGCATCTTGTTCTGTTACACCCATCAACTGCATGTCCTCTCTCACCACATAAACCTTCACTTAGGCCTTCCTCTTTTCCTCTTGCCTGGTAACTCTATCCTTAGCATCCTTCTCCCAATATACCCATCATCTCTCCTCTGCACATGTCCAAACCAATGCAATTTCGCCTCTCTGACTTTGTCTTTAAACTGTCCAGCCTGAGCTGACCCTCTAATGTCCTCATTTCTAATCCTGTCCATCCTCGTCATGCCTAATGCAAATCTTAGCATCTTTAACTCTGCCACCTCCAGCTTTGTCTCCTGCTTTCTGGTCAGTGCCACCGTCTCCAACCCATATAACATAGCTGGTCTCACTGCCATCCTGTAGACCTTCCCTTTCACTCTTGCTGATACCCATCTGTCACAAATTACTCCTGACACTGTTCTCCACCTAATCCACCCTGCCTGCACTCTCTTTTTCACCTCTTCCTCAATCCCCATTACTCTGTATTATTGATCCCAAGTATTTACACTCATCCACCTTTGCCAACTCTACTCCCTGCATCCTCACCATTCCATTGACCTCCCTCTTATTCACACACATGTATTCTGTCTTGTTCCTGCTGACCTTCATTCCTCTTCTCTCTAGATCATATCCCCACCTCTCCAGGGTCTCCTCACCCTGCTCCCTACTATCGCTACAGATCACAATGTCATCAGCAAACATCATAGTCCACGGGGGCTCCTGTCTAATCTCGTCTGTCAACCTGTCCATCACCATTGAAAATAAAGAGCTCAGAGCCGATCCCTGATGTCATTTCACCTCCATGTTGAATGCATCCGTCACTCCTACGGCAGACCTCACCACTGTCACTTCCCTTTTATATATCCTGTACAACTCTTACGTACTTCTCTGCCACTCCCGACTTCCTCATACAATACCACAGCTCTTCTTGAGGCACCCTGTCATATGCTTTCTCCAGGTCCACAAAGACGCAATGCAACTCCTTCTAGCCTTCTCTGAACTTCTCCATCAACATTCTCAGAGCAAACATTGCATCTGTGGTGCTCTTTCTTGGCATGAAACCATACTGCTGCTCACTAATCATCACCTTCTTAACCTAGCTTCCACTACTCTTTCCCATAACTTCATGCTGTGGCTCATCAATTTTATCCCCCTGTAGTTACTACAGTCCTGCACATCCCCCTTATTCTTAAATATCGGCACCAGTACACTTCTTCTCCACTCCTCAGGCATCCTCTCACTTTCCAAGATTCCATTAAACAATCTGGTTAAAAACTCCACTGCCATCTCTCCTGAACACCTCCTTGCTTCCATAGGTATATCTTCTGGACCAACAGCCTTTCCATTTTTCATCCTCTTCATAGCTGTCCTTACTTCCTCCTTGCTAATCTGTTGCACTTCCTGATTCACTATCTCCACATCATCCAACCTCTTCTCTCTTTCGTTCTATTCATTCATCAGCCTCTCAAAGTACTCCTTCCATCTGCTCAACACACTCTCCTCGCTTGTGAGTATGTTTCCATCTTTATCCTTTATCACTCTAACCTGCTGCACATCTTTCCCAGCTCGGTCCCTCTGTCTAGCCAATCGGTACAGGTCCTTTTCTCCCTCCTTAGTGTCCCACCTCTCACACAACTCAATTTTCTTTAGCCTTCGCCACCTCTGGCTTCACCTTGCGCCTTATCTCCTTGTATTCTTGTCTACTTTCTGCATCTCTCTGACTATCCGACTTCTTCTTTGCCATCCTCTTCCTCTGTATACTCTCCTCTATTTCCTCATTCCACCACCAGGTTTCCTTTTCCTCTTTCCTCTGTCCAGATGTCACGCCAAGCACCCTTCTTGCTGTCACCCTTACTACATCTGCTGTAGTTTCCCAGCTGTCTGGTACCTCTTCACTGCCACCCAGTACCTGTCTCACCTCCTCCATAAACTCAACCTTGCAGTCTTCCTTTTTCAACTTCCACCATTTGATCCTTGGCTCTGCCCTCACTCTCTTCCTCTTCTTGATCTCCAGCGTCATCCTACAGACCACCATCCTATGCTGCTTAACTACACTTTCCCCTGCCACCACTTTGCAGTCTGCAATCTCCTTCAGATCAACTCTTCCTCTTGAAGTGTCCCTTGGGTACACTGTTCATCACTTCATCCAACTCACTCCAAAAATCTTCTTTCTCACCCATTGCACCCCAACTTGTGGTGCGTATGCACTAACAACATTCATCATCACACCTCCAATTTCCAGCTTCATAATCATTTCTCTGTCTGACACTCATTTCACCTCCAAAACACTCTTGATATACTGTTCCTTCAGAATAACTCCTACACCATTTCTCCTCCCATCCACACCATGATAGAACAATTTGAATGCACATCAGATCCACCTGGCCTTACTCCCCTTCCATTTAGTCTCTTGCACGCACAATATATTAACCTTCCTTCTCTCCATCATATCGGCTAACTCTCTTCCCTTACCAGTCATACTGCCAACATTCAAAGTTCCTACCCTCAGTTCCACTCTCTTTATTTTCCTCCTCTCCTCCTGCCTCCGGACACATCTCCCCCCTCTTCTTCTCCTTCTTCTTCTTCGGCCAACAGTAGCTCAATTTCTGCCAGCACCCTGTTGGCTAACAGTACTGGTGGCAGTCGTTGTTAACCTGGGGCTCGACCGATCCGGTATGGAAATTTGTATTGTTGTCCGCATATTGATTTGGCAAAATTTTACACCGGATGCCCTTCCTGACGTAACCCTCCCCATTTATCCGGGTTTTGAACCGGCACAAACAAACACACTGGTTTGACATGGAAAAAATGTAAATGTAAAATATTACACATAGGAAGTAAAAATGTGAGGTTTGAATACACAATGGGTAGTCGGAAAATCTAAAGTACACCTTATGGGAAGGATTTAGGAGTCATAGTGGACTCTAAGCTATCGACTACCAAACAGTGTTCAGAAGCCATTAAGAAGGCTAACAGAATGTCAGGTTATATAGCGCCTTGAGGTGTGGAGTACAAGTCACAGGAGGTTCTGCTCAAGCTTTATAACACACTGGTGAGGCCTCAGGTGGAGTAATGTGTGCAGTTTTAGTGTCCAGGCTACAAAAAGGACATAGCAGCACTAGAAAAGGTCCAGAGAAGAGCGACGAGGCTGATTCAGGGGCTACAGGGGATGAATTATGAGGAAAGATTAAAAGAGCTGAGACTTTTCAGTTTAAGCAAAAGAAGATTAAGAGGAGGCATGACTGAGGTGTTTAAAATTATGAAGGGAATTAGACCAGTGGATCGAGACTGTTATTTTAAAATGAGTTCATCAAGAACATGTGGACACAGTTGAGATAAGATGTTGTCAAACACGTGCGTATGGGAGGCAGCTAAAAGTACCTAAAGAAGGTAATTCCATGCCAGTTCAGGGGGTGGCAGGGCATAGTAAACCTTTCCCTTTTATCTGTACAGACAAGACATGGGAAAATGTGTATGATTCTGTTGACGTCACTTCTGGTCTTTTGCCCTGATGACGTCATTTCCAGTACCTAAGAGCATCACTTCCGGTTCTGACACCAAGGACATCACTTCTGGTTCCGGCCCCAAGATATGTTACTTCCAGTTCCTGCACCAGATGACATCACTTCCGCCAACCAGCCATAAAAGAAGCCCAACTACCTCTTTGCAGTCAGTTCTGTTGTGAACTCAATCTGTACACTTCTGTGCAACCAACAACCTAATTTTTTTTCAGCCTGAATCAGGTAGATGGGTGGCTGCCCCAAACCTCTTTTGGTGTCAAGGTCTATTTAATTCACAATGTCCATCAGTCCACAGGTAGACAAACTGTACCTAAATCGAGATGCGTTAGCACTGTGGCTACTCTCCCTAGAAGTGGGTGCCCAGCTAAAATGACTCCAAAGGCACAACACAGAATTTGCAATGATGTAAAAAAGAACTGTAACGGCTTAAAGGAATCATCACAACAGGCTATCATCTCTGTTCATGAGTCTCCCATACTCAACACAAAGAACAGGCATGGTGGCCATGGCAGACACCAAGGATTGACCTGCTGCTCTCCAATACAAGCATCGCTGCACCCCTCAAGTTTGCCAAAGACCACCTTGATACCCCATTGTGCCAATGGGAAAATGTTTTGCAGTCTGAGGAAACGAAAGGTTGAATATGGAGCAGTACATAAGGCGTACAAAGAGCACAGCAGGAAGTACGGCGGTGAAGTGGCTTTTACCATGAACAGGTTATAATTATCAACGTTTGTTCATACTGATTTTAATATTGGCAACGTTTACTGCTTTTCTTTCAGGATGATGGTGATGAAGACCTTTGCTTGGCCTGTTTTGTTAAATGAATGATCTAAACCTTCCATCAGTTTCACTTTATCACCCTAATTATCACAGGCCGCCTTCTAATAGGCAATCATCCAAAAACAAAATAATACCACAAACAATTACAGCAAATCAAACCAGCTTTTTTAATGACTTTAACAGCATGAGTCACTGCGGGTTATCTGGCCCTGTCCCATCTCTGCTGCACCTGCCTGTTCTTTGCGGCTTCAGCTCCAATTTCACAATTACAACATGTGATATAAAGTACGTTTGCAGGATCAGACTGATGCACTTACAGTGATTGAGCTGACATGATGGCAGTGCTGCAGCCTCACAGTAAGAAGACCGGGGTTCACATCCTGGGTTTCCCCCCGTGTGAAGTTTGCATATTAGTTCTTGTGTCTGCGAGGGTTTTCTTAACTCCTGTCAATGTGCCTTCGTCGTTGAGCAGACAGTCTCTTGGGAGGATGCCATCGATGAGGCATATGAAAGAAAACAGCTGTGGTTATGCCAATCTTGCAGCTGAAGAAGAGGAGCAAGGCTGGAAGGTGAATGTGTGTCCAACAGAGGTGGGCTGTAGGGGATTTGTAGCCCGCTCCACTATAAGGCTGCAGAAAGAAAATGGGCATCAGAGGGCAGACAATTAAGGAATTCGCCACTCTCACCATTGAAAGAAGCAGTCACTGGTTGTGGAGACAGTATGGGGCTGTCAAGGCAACTCAGAAAACATTTGATAAGATGCCACGTGAGAGGTTGGGCATCAAACTAAAAGGAGTGGGAGTTCAGTGTGAAGTTTTTAGATGGGTGCAGAATTGGCTCAGACACAGGAAGCAGAGGGTGATGGTGCCAGGAATTTTATCAGAATTGGCCGATGTTAAGAGTTGCATTCCACGGGGGGTCAGTGTTAGGGCTGCTGCTATTTTTAATATATATAAATGATTTAGATAGGAATATAAGTAACAAGCTGGTTAAGTTTGATACCAAGATAGGTGGATTGGCAAATAATTTGGAATCCGTTATATCATTACAGAAGATCTTGGATAACATACAGGCTTGGGCAGATTTATGGCAGATGAAATTTAATGTCAGTAAATGTAAAATATTACACATAGGAAGTAAAAACGTTAGGTTTGAATACACAATGGGAGGCCTGAGAATCGAGAGTACACCTTATGAGAAGGATTTAGGAGTCATACTGGACTCTAAGCTATCGACTTCCCGACAGTATTCAGAAGCCACTAAGAATGCTAACAGAATGTCAGGTTATATAGCGCCTTGATGTGTGAAGTACAAGTCCCAGGAGTTCCTACTCAACCTTTATAACACACTGGTGAGGCCTCATCTGGAGAATTGAGTACAGTTTTGGTCTCCAGGCTACAAAAAGAACATAGCAGTGCTAGAAAAGGTCCAGAGAAGATGCAACTACGCTGATTACAGGGCTACAGTGGATGAGTTATGAGGAAACATTAAAAGAGCTGACCCTTTAAAGGAGATTAAGAGGAGACCTGACTGAAGTGTTTAAAATTATCAAGAGAATTAGTCCAGTGGATCAAGACTGTGACTTTAAAATGAGTTCATCAAGAACACAGGGACACAGTTGGAAACTTGTTAAAAGGAAATTTCGCACAAACATTAGGAAGTTTTTCTTTACACAAAGAACGATAGACACTTGGAATAAGCAAGTAGTGTGGTAGACAGTAAGACGTTAGGGACTTTCAAAACTTGATGTTTTTTTGGAAGAAATAAATAGATAGGACTGGCAAGCTTTGTTGGGCTTAATGGCCTGTTCTCGTCCAGATTGTTCTAATGTTCTAAAGTGTTGAATCGTCACAGATTGCAACACATAGTCCTTTTAAACCAACTGTTTTAATGCATTAGAGCAGGGGTGTCGAACTCTGGTTCTGGGGGGCTGCAGTGGCTGCAGGTTTTCATTCTAACCATCAGCTTAATTAGCAACCAGTGTTTGCTGCTAATTAATTTCTTTTGCCTTAGTTTTAATTAACTTGACTAAGGCCCATTAGTTGTTTCTTTTTACTTAATTAGCAGTCAAACAAAAATAAGACACAAAATGAGTCAAAATGTGGCCAGCTCACCTGTGCCCATTACACAATATATGAAAATAAAGAAAGGTGAAGTTCTTACTAAAGCTGATCTCTCGGGTCACCAAAACATTTTGACATTGGTGTTCTTAGAAAAAACAGAAAGTCAACAGTCTGCTGTGAAGCAACAAACCATGGAATTAAATAATGGGTTTAATTAAAAGCAAAGAATCAGCTTCTCATTAAGAGATTGGTTGGAGTGAAATTGGTTAGAGTTTGAAGCCCCAATTTTGCCGGTCATCTGTTGGCTCGTTTCACATCTCATTTCTGTTTGGCTGTCATTTAATAAAAAAGAAAAATAAATTCAGAGGACTAAACCCTTAAAAAACAGGGCTATTAAAATGAATGGAAAAGAAGTTAATTAGGAGTGAAAACTGGTCACTGATTAAGAAAAGGGTCGGAAATGAAAACCTGCAGCCACTGCGGCCCGCCAGGCCTGGAGTTCAACACCTATGCGATTAGAGGCTTGGCAGAGCATCACCAGAGAAGACCCTCAACACCAGGGGCCTCATGCATAACACCATGCGTGGAATTCACACTAAAACATGGCGTCAGGACAAAAGCGGAAATGTGCATACGGACAAAAAAATCCAGATGCATAAATCTGTGCGTTTGCCAACTTCCACGTTGTTCCACTTCATAAATCCCGGTCAGCGTGAAAAGTAACGCACGTCTGCTGCCCCACCCAAACTCCTCCCCGATTTATGCCTCTTTGAATATGCAAATCAATATAAATAGCCTTTAAGCTCAGCGTTCTGTGAAAAGGCAATGGCAAAAGCACGGGGGAAAATAGAAGAAGTTCAGCGAATACCAAGTGGAGGCAAAGAAAAACGTACTATTTGTTGGTTTAAGCAGTGGTATAAACAACAAAAGGAAGTTGATCAAATAACAAAGAGTGTCAGGGAAACTTGAAAGCTCACAAAGTGGCACAGTGCCCGAAATAAAAAAGAAGTTGCCAGATATCAAAGTCACCATGAAAAGGCAACTCGTAGACCACCGTCTGAGTGTCATATGGAAGCTTATTAGGGTACAGAGAAAAGAAAAAAAATAGTGACACAGTGAAAAAAAAGCACGAGATGTCAACTTTAATCTCGAAATTTCCACTATAATCATGTAGTTTATTTTGTCATTAAAGTAGAACACAATGAACTTCATCATAAAATCGTTTAATTTACTAGTTTCTCAAATCCCATCGTTACTAAAGTAGCATTTTAACTGCTTTGTTTTGTATTTGATCTTCAATGTGCTCTATGTGTGTGAATCACTACGTGCTTCTTAAACGGGCTTTCTCTTCCTCCCACTGGACACAGAATCGTTTGCATTTGTGATATTACAGCTCTCTGAATAATTCAAATACTGAGATGTATGCTTGATATCATTTTCATGATGACAGGAGTTAAAGCATGTTATTAAACATGGGAACACGGTGGCGCAGTGATAGTGACGAGCTGGTGCCCCATCCAGAGATTGTTCCTGCCTCACGCAAGATGCTTGCTGTGCCGTGTGCGACCTTCAATGAAACAATTTATTGCAGCAGTACTGTCTATTTCAAATGTACTAGCCTCCAATTCCTATCCTTCCTTTTCTTTCTCCAAGTAACCAATCGCCACACAATCAGCTCTGTAATAGACGTTAAGCCATCTGTAAGCTTAGAACGCCAATTCTCCAAAACTTTTAAGGAACAGTGAAATATCTTCGTAGTACATGTTTAATTATTCTATCCATCTATCTATCCAGTGTCGCACCAGCACCAGCAAGAATACATTGTGAGGCAGGAGCAATCCATGAATGAAGCGCCAGCGCCTCGCTAGCACTGCGCCACTGTGTCCTCACATGTTTAATTATTAACAATATAGATTATTTAAATGATGTTATCATTTTATCTGTATAATATAATGAACATTTTTTGCTGCATTTCATCTTAAAAATGATATCATCATCATATGTAAATACACGCTTTATAAAGTGGCTCAGGTTGTGCAATATTATAACTGCATCGCAAGTTCACAGTGAGGTGATTGTACTAAGTACAAACAGTTCTACAAGGAGCACGTGATGGACTGATTGAGTGCGTTTATAGTTCTTGGGACGTGTGGACGCTAGGGTTTGCTGTTGCCCCATGAAACCCAACAGACAGACGTCCTGGAAACACGTATAAAAGCACCAAGTATAATTTTTTAAATATTTTTCTTAAATAAAGTGCACAAAACACCACACTTGCCACAGTTAACAATAATCCAATAATCAATAATTACAATACAACAATCCTCCACTCCCAGCAGCTCCGTCACACACCCTCTCAACTCCGGCTCATCTTGCTGGGTCTTGAACAGTCCTTTATATATTCCTTGACCCGGAAGTGCTCCTCCTCTTCTTCCAGGTCAAACACCACCTCATCAGTCCATAATCATCCCGGAAGTACTGTGGGCTTCCGTCCTCGTGACTCCGAAGTACTTCTGGGTTGTAAGAAAAGTAGCAGTCCCCAGGTCCTTTATGAGCTCCCCCAGCGGCACCCACGGCACCCAACATGGCTGAAAAAATAGACTCCATGTCCCATGATGCCCTGAGGGAATCCGGGGTACAGTTACCATCCAGGGGAGCTGCCTCCTGGCGTACTGGGGGATGCAGTGTCCTGGAAAGGCTGCCCTTCTCCCCTCTTCCTGTTCTGGGACGTCCCGGCCGGATTGAGCTGCCGGCCGTCTGTCACAGATGAAACTCTTTCTGAAACACGAGGTCCGTACAGGAAAGGCTCTGAAGCATTTGCCGTATGAGAGCAGTTCAAATAGATAGTGCGCATGGCTGAGGCAGCGTGTGCTTGATGCTGTATACCGATAATTCTTTTTCCAATCAGCTGCTGTAGAGCTGTGATTCTACACTCAGATACAGTGATATAAATACTCCGAGTGGTGCAGTGAGAGTAATAAGGAAAAAGATGATCTGCTGTGGCAACCCCTGAAGGGAGCAGCTGAAAGAAGAAGAAGAAGGTGCAGTGAGAGTAACAACGCTAAAGCAGCTATGGTATTTGGAATAGTTTGGCCATTCTATGGACCATTATATTGTTACAGGTTAATTACAATCAGATGCAATAAACTAATAAACAATATGCGGTTAATTTCAGTGTATTTAGTAAAGCCGCATCAGGGATGTGGATCTAAAAAAGAAAGGGAAACCACACTGGAACAAAAGCACTGCTTTGATGCTGGGTGCCGCCAGTTTGCAAAACCGAGTGGAGAACTTGCGTAGGCCAAGCATTTAGCTGGCATGAAAATGTGTGTGGCTTTACGCCAAGTTTAGGTTTTATACATGGCAATTTGAGCATGGAAACGGGCGCACGCAACATTTTTGTGCATACGCACTTTTATAACATGAGGCCCCAGGTGATATCTGTGAATCGCAGACTTCAAGAAGCCATTACATGTGAGGGATATGCAGCCAAGGACTACATATCGACCTGCCTTTGCTGTGTGACAAGCATTATGGTGCCCTGAAATAAAAAGTGATGTGTGACTGAAATGTATGCAGGTGGCCCTTAAATGAAAGTCTGCAATGTGCACTGTGGAGTAGAGAGGGAGAAATCAATGAAAAATGAGTCTTTGCACCAAACATTGTGGTGGGCACTGTACATTGGAACCTACAGGGTTGAGGGGCAGCAGAAAGGTACAAAGGTATTGAGAAATGCCCCAAATGCTTGACACATACAGTGATCACCTCAATGGTGATGGGTCTCCTGGGAGGCTAACAAAACAACACTAACCAGACTAAACAACAGGAAAAAAAACAGATAAAAACAATCAGATAGGCTGAAGTAAAGCATATTGTATTTATCCGCACCCCACCTGGCACAGAAGACTAATGCCCACATTGACCCCAGGGTGATTTGCAGTCCCTAATTTCCTCTTTGGTGTGCGAGTATACACCCATGTAGATGCAGTAGCAGAGACCAGAGCAGGAATCAGTTGCAGGTCCCTGAAGTTACACTAAAGGCTGTGCCACCCAGCCACCCGCAGAGGTACTTGGGTGCACACAAACCAAATGATGACCTTTTACTCTTGCAGCGCCTAATGCAGCAATAGAGAGACACACCTTAGTGGGACATGCTGTGTAAAAAATGTGCTCTGTCTCTGCACCCTTGCGGATCTCCTGGAATCAACAACCAGCCCCCAAGCAGCAGCAGAAATGATTTTTTATAATAATATGCATCACAGCTGTACACCTTACCTGCAACTTAAATGTTTCAAGCAGGCCTGCAATATGAAAAAGAAAGTGAGCAGGCATTATGGGAAACGTATGTAAATATTTACAAGAACCTAGCAATAGAGTAAAAATAACAATCTTACAATTGTCAATTGTTCTAATCTGTAATTGCCCAAGGGGCTTTAGCATACAGTAATGACAAGCATTACCGAAAAGATAAATGTTCCACCTGTCATTATGGAGGAATTGCTCTCAACCTTGTTGCAATGAATTACATTAACAATAATAACAGGGCTGGGCTCAGCCTTACACTGTAATTAATCAACGAAGTTACGCTTTAAAGTATTTGATAACAAAAGAACTTCTGCTTGATCTCCAGTTGACAAGCCTTATCGTAAAAATCCTGACAGAAAGATAAGGGAAGAGGTGGCATCTCCTGCGTGTGTGCCTCCGTGGTAGTGAAATTCCACCGTGAATGTGGAGCACAATGTCACAGTGAAAATGTCACCCAAGATGAATCAAAGTGAAGTGTGACCTTCATTTTACTGTACAGAGAAATCAAACAGCATTCACTTTCTGTACCTTTTATTGTGTTATGGGTTTACTTTTAAATAGATACATGTGCCATTTTTGCCCATTGGGTATGTTCAGGCCCGGCTAGTGCTTGGATGGGAGACCATTTAGAACAGGGGGGTCCCCAACTCTGGTCCAGGAGGGCCCCAGTGGCTGCAGGTTTTCATTCTAACCCTTTTCTTAATTAGTCACCTGTTATGGCTGCTAATTAACTTCTTTATTATTATCATTATCATTATTATTATTATTATTACCACCGCCTTGCAGTAAGGAGACCTGGGTTCGCTTCCCGGGTCATCCCCGCGTGTAGTTTGCATGTTCTCCCCATGTCCTCGTGGTTTTCCTCCGGGTGTTCCGGTTTCCTCCTACAGTCCAAAGACATGCAGGTTTGGTGCACTGGCAATCCTAAATTGTCCTGTGTGTGTGCGCGCTCCCTGCGGTGGGCTGGCGCCCTGCCCGGGGTTTGTTTCCTGCCTTGCACACTGTGTTGGCTGGGATTGGCTCCAACAGACCCCCGTGACCCTGTAGTTAGGATATAGCGGTTTGGATAATGGATGGATGGGTGGATAATGGATGGATGCCCTGTGGTTGGTTGGTGCCCTGCCCGGGGTTTGTTTCCTGCCTTGCACCCTTTGTTGACAGGGATTGGCTCCAGCAGACCCCGTGACCCAGTAGTTAGGATATAGCGGGTTGGATAATGGATGGATTATTACCATGCTTATTTTAACTTCACCTGTTTGTTGTCTGGTAAAAATCTTGTAATCGATGTTTAACCGTACTACTCTCTCTACTCTCTCTTCTGTTTCCTTTTCTGGTATCCTTTTGGTGGTTGCTTGTGCCACCACCATCTACTCAAAGCACCGTGATGTTCCAACAATGATGGATGGATTAAAAGCCAGAAGTCTGTATGACTATCAACATCAAGTGACTCCGTGAGAACCCTAACTACAAAGAGGACTATTTCATTTATGTTAGGTAGAATGCCCAGAGGGGACTGGGCGGTCCTGTGGCCTGGAACCCCTGCAGATTTTTTTTTTTTTTTTTTTTTCTCCAGCCGTCTGGAGTTTTTTTTTCTGTTTTTTCTGTCCACCCTGGCCATCGGACTTTACTCCTTTTCTATGTTAACTAATGTTGTCTTATTTTAATTTCTTCTTTTGTTTTTTATTTTTCTTTTCTTCATCATGTAAAGCACTTTGAGCTACTTTTTGTATGAAAATGTGCTATATAAATAAATGTTGTTGTAACCCATTTCCTATTGTCCAAATGACTTGAAATTTTGCACACTTATTCATCCGATGACAATACATGAATCAATAATCGGGTTCGCAAATTGATCAATTAATCCATGTTAATTAAGAAATGAAATTTTCACGTGAAGAATAGTTCAAGATTTCACCAATAGATGGCGCTAATAGCGGATAGAAATATTAAAGGAAGTGTTCAAAAATTGATTACTAAAACAAACCGATTTTTCAAGACTAAAAAGTTGAAAATCTTCTTCTTCTTCTTTCGGCTGCTCCCATTAGGGGTCGCCACAGCAGATCATCTTCTTCCATATCTTCCTGTCCTCGTCATCTTGTTCTGTCACACCCATCACCTGCATGTCCTCTCTCACCACATCCATAAACCTTCACTTAGGCCTTCCTCTTTTCCTGTTCCCTGGCAGTCTCTATCCTTAGCATCCTTCTCCCAATATACCCAGCATCACTCCTCTGCACATGTCCAAACCAATGCAATCTTGCCTCTCTGACTTTGTCTCCCAACTGTCCAACTTGAGCTGACCCTCTAAGGTACTTAAAAAGTGTACTAAAGAGTAAAAAATAAGTCTCTCATAGATCATACGTAAAATAAAAGCGTAGGTGCTTTTCATCAACCAACATTCAAAAAACACTTCTTAAAATCTTAGCAGAAGCGCCCACGCTTTTATTTTATGAGTGATGTATGAGAGACTTATTTTTTACTCTTTAGTACACTTTCCGCCCTGCGGTGGGCTGGCGCCCTGCCTGGGGTTTGTTTCCTACCTTGTGCCCTGTGTTGGCTGGGATTGGCTCCAACAGATCCCCGTGACCCTGTAGTTAGGATATAGCAGGTTGGATGATGGATGGATGCATGGATGGATAGTACACTTTTTAACTTAATATAAGAGTGGTTTTTAAAAAGTATTTTTTTATATATTTTGAATTAATTTTATTTGACTTGCTCTTGAAGACTCAGACCCCTTAATTGTTTCTTTTTTCTTAACTACCAATAATGAGATAGAAAATGAGCCAAAACACAACCAGCAAACTGTGTCCATCACGCAATATCTGAAAATAAAGAAAGATGAAGATCTCAGGAATGCTGATCTGCTCAGGTCCACAAAACATTTGACCATTGCTCTTAGAAAAGAGAAAATCAACAATTTCAGAAATGTCTGCTAATGTACCATGAGAGCAGCAACGGATTTAAAGAACGGGTAACGGATCTCTCACTCAATATTTCAGAAAAGGAGTGGAAAGTAGCAATGCACAGAATTTACTCAAACTCCATATGCACAAAGCATAGAATTATTCAACTTATAAAATTATATTCTCACATCTGTCTCATTTAAAATTGTTCAAAATGTTTCCAGGGCAACACCCAACCTGTGAATGTTGCAATCGAGCTCCAGCCTCACTGGGCCACACGTTTAATTAACATCATTCTGGACCAAAATCTTTAAATGCCTATGAGACAGCCTTGGGGTCCCAATCCCTCCTAATCCACTAACAGCTGTGTTTGGTGGGCTCACAGAGGGGCTTGAAGTGGAGAAGGACAAACAAACTGTGATTGCCTTCACTACACTATTGGCATGCAGACTTATTTTGCTAAACTGGAAGAATCCTAACTCTCCTCTTTTAAGTCAGTGGGTAACTGATGTTTTATATTATTTGAAGTTGGAAAAAAATCAAATTCTGTGCAGAACTTTTTCAAAACCTGGCAGGATCTAATCAGTAACATTTTAAAATAAGCATTTAAATTGAGGAAGCCGGTTCTCTCCCCTCTTTTACTCCACTTATCTTTATTTATTTATTATTTTATCTATTCATTTGTCTTTACTAGCATAAAGTCTTACTCTGCTGGCCTAGCTCTCTTTCTCAGCGGTGGAGGTTGATTTATTTCAAACCTTTTCCTTTTTTTTATTTTTTTTATTTTTGTAAAACTTGAGTTATGTGTATGGAGTGTTATTTGATTTTAAAAAATTCAATAAAATAAAATAAAACTGAAAAAAAGAACGGGTTTAATTAACGACGAGACTCGGCACCTAATTAAGCAGCTGGTTGGAATGAAATTGGTTGGAGTTTGAGGCCCTGACTTAGTTGGTCTTCAGTTGGCTCACTCACTTCATGTTTCATTTCTGTTTAAGGAAAGAAATGAAGCTATTCAGAGGAACAATGGAGAAATTCAGGAGAGCAAATCTTAAAAAAAAAGTAAATTAGAATGAATTTAAAAGAAGTTAATAAGCAGCCAAAAACTAATTAAGAAAAGGGTTAGAATGAAAACCTGCAGCACTGCGGCCCTCCAGGATTGGAGTTTGACACCCATGCTATAGAGTGTGCGGTCAGGGGAGGGCCTCTCTGGTGTCCATATGACACGGAAGTACTTTGAAGAGGACACGCTGTGGCACCGGAAGCATTCCTGGGTCCAGCTGAAAAGAAGCCCACTGCCTTACGTTGGTCAGGGAGTATGGACGCAGCAGGCAACACTCTTGGGAGAAGGAAGGAAGAGGAAATGGACTGTATAGAGTATTTGGGACTTTTTGCATGGCTGTTTTTGTTGAGTTGAAGGAGCCCCATCTTGGACAAGGTTTGGTAAGGCTAACAGGGGGCGCTTACCTTGTGGTCTAAATGTGGATCCAAATGCCCCGGTGCAGTGACGGGGACACTATGCTGTAAACATGGCACCATCTTTCGGATGAGATGTAACACCAGTCATTAAAGACCCCTGGGCAGTCTACCATTGACCACATCCTGAGACTGAGGGTTGTCTCATAGAGCACAAACACGAATATTGGCAGAGTTTCTTTACAGCTATTGTCAATTCAGCGCTCGACTCAGTTGATTGAGCCGCCCTGTGGGACATCATGAGACTTCGCGGAATTAGCGTACTGCTACGTCACATTCATTTTGGGGCCCAGTTTACAGTGAAATCTATACTAATAAAAGGCAAAGCCCTCACTGACTCACTGACTCACTCACTCACTCACTCACTCACTCACTCATCACTAATTCTCCAACTTCCCGTGTAGGTAGAAGGCTGAAATTTGGCAGGCTTATTCCTTACAGCTCACTTACTAAAGCTAAGCAGGTTTCATTTCGAAATTCTACACGTAACGGTCATAGCGGTCGATAACGGTCGACAACGTCCGCCATGTTGAACTTTCTTATTTATGGCACCATCTTCACGAAATTTGGTAGGCGGCTTCCCTGCGCTAACCAAAACCGATGTATGTACTTATTTCGATGGTATGACGCCATTGTCAGCCGCCATTTTGAACTTTCCAACGTCACTAATTTTTCAACTTCCCGTGTAGGTAGAAGGCTGACCCCATCTTCACGAAATTTGGTAGGCGGCTTCCCTGCGCTAACCGAAACCAATGTACATACTTATTTCGGTGGTATGACACCACTGTCAGCCGCCATATTGAACTTTCCAACGTCACTAATTCTCCAACTTCCCGTGTAGGTAGAAGGCTGAAATTTGGCAGGCTCATTCCTTACAGCTTACTTACAAAAGTTAAACAGGTTTCATTTCGAAATTCTACACGTAACGGTCATAACGGTCGACAATGTCCGCCATGTTGAATTTTCTTATTTATGGCCCCATTTTCACGAAATTTGGTAGGCGGATTCCCTGCGCTAACCGAAACCGATGTATGTACTTATTTCGATGGTATGACGCCACTGTCGGCCGCCATATTGAACTTTCCAATGTCACTAATTTTCACAATGTCCGCCATGTTGAACTTTCTTATTTATGGCCCCATCTTCACGAAATTTGGTAGGTGGCTTCCCTGCGCTAACCAAAACCGATGTACATACTTATTTCAGTGGTATGATGCCACTGTCGGCCGCCATATTGAAGTTTCCAACGTCACTAATTCTCCAACTTCCCGTGTAGGTAGAAGGCTGAAATTTGGCAGGCTCATTCCTTACAGCTTACTTACAAATGTTGAGCAGGTTTCATTTCAAAATTCTACGCGTAACGGTCAACAACGTCCGCCATGTTGAACTTTCTTATTCATAGGTAGAAGGCTGAAATTTGGTACTTATTTCGTTGATATGATGCCACTGTCGGCTGCCATATTGAACTTTTCAACGGTCTTTGTTACTTATGGGCCCATCTTCAAGAAATTTGGTACGCGGGTTCCCAACGCTAACTGAATCCTACTTATGTACATAGTCCATAGCCTGCAGCTCGGTCACCGTGTGAGGCGGCGTTGGTTTTCCCATCCCAACGCCTCCCACGTTGTTGGCTGCCTGCCTATATAAGGCCGTCTGTCACTCCAGTCTCTACATTCCCTTCCTTGCTTCGCCACGGTATTCATGTCTCCCTGCTGATAACTACAGCCTTTTTATTTAATCCACGGCTTCTCCGCTGTTTTATTGTTCATTTATTATGATTATAGTTATTGTATAGGTATTTTAGACTTACTTTACATTGTTCAGGTACCCATTTCCTTTATCATTCCAACCGTACCCCCATTAACATGTCTATCGAGATAATCACCATCGATCAAAGAACTGTCACTTACCAAGTGGTTTCCATGCCCGGAGATAGCACCTGCCTTTCCATTCTCTTTGTTACATATTGCACAGCCATATCAGGCTCACTATTGATATCCGGAGGAACATTGTGTCTTATGTATTGAATGACTGGGACAGGTTCAAGGTGTGGACTGATGACGGTACAGGAGATAATTATACTACACAGGAGCACTAGAAGAGTGAAATGCTTAAGTGTACCGAAATGGCCAAATATTTTACACCTTTGGACAACCGCCAATGCCTCTTAAACATCTTAGCTTCACAGGTGACGATTTCAGTAGTGGACACTTTGATGTTTAGAAATGTTTAAACTCTCAAAAGCTGGATGTGAAGTTATCAATGAAACTGGTTGTATACTTACAACGCTTGACAGATGCCGAATGTCTCTTCAACGCAAGTCCTACAAATACTGTCGTAACTGAAACAAACCATGAAACTCAAACCGATTATGACAGCAGCAATCCAAGCTGTGAGATTTGAAACAAGATTACTGTTCACATGGCCAACTGTACGTTGCATGCTCAAGAGTAAGCTCAGCGCACAGCTACAGCTTGGTCATATTACAACTGGAGGGCCGAACTGACATCGTGGCATACAAAGAGATCCTTAACAAATAATTATTGGTATATTTTCCCTCAGTTTAAAAAGGTTTAATTTTCTTCTTAATAAAAATTTTAAGGCAGTACTTCACCACTGCGAAGCACGGGTATTTTGCTAGTCTCTGTATAATATTGAATTTTTGTTTTGATATACAATAATATGTTACACCAGTAATGGCAGTAAATACACTTGACTTGAGCATTCCTAGTTTTCATCCTCTTTCTCTGTACATTTATCATTCGTTTGCTCAGAGGTTGATGCGCTTGCTGCTTCCTGAGCAGCTCTTCTGTTCTCCACCCTAGCAACCTGCTTCTTCTCATCTTTCGTCGATTAACTCAGTGTTTGTGTTGCAATTGCTTAGTACATTTTCTTTAATTTTTCACTTAAGCTGGCACTGAAGTCTTCAATCTGCCTCATGAATGAGTTAAAATATGAAGAGGTAGGGGAAGTGACGGCGAAGGTGGTAGGCATAAGAATGGAGCCTGTACACATGCACCGCACCGCCGCCCTACTGGCCGCTGCCAAGAGTTGATCTATACTAATAAAAGGCAAAGCCCTCACTGACTCACTCACTCACTTGTCACTAATTCTCCAACTTCCCGTGTAGGTAGAAGGCTGAAATTTGGCAGGCTCATTCCTTACAGCTTACTTACAAAAGTTGGGCAGGTTTCATTCTACGCGTAATGGTCATAACTGGAACGTATTTTTGTCCATATACTGTAATAGAATTCAGCTCGATAGCCATGGGAGGCAGAGTTTCGTATTAAAATATTTAACCAATCACATTTCAGCCGTCATTTGTTGTCAGGCAGAGAGGCTTTCACAATCCGTTGTGTAGACACTCTAACACAGAATAAATGTCGACTAACCTGTTGCTTCAACCAATCAGATTTTGAGTTGGTGTCAGTAGGGCCCTCTAGCAGGCGTACAGCAACGTCACCGTATTCAGACCCATTGATTGGATAGAAGCCGATATGAGGAACTCTACGAGGCCATTAAACGCACCGCAACGCTCCGAGCGAAAGATCGTCGCGTGCACTACGGCCAACTCCATGGCAGGATTCTGGACAATATTATTTGCCAGACATAGACTAGATTTCAAGACCACGAAAACCTGATGTTTGTCACACTCCTTGAGCCCCAGAAGTTTCGGGAATACAAGAAAAATTTCACGCATGCAGCCTTCTCCAGTGTAACACAAGAGTCACGGAGCGCTTTTTGATCTGTCTCAGCTAAAAACAGAACTGACTGTAATGTATGCCATGGATGATTTTGCAGGAGAATCTCCCACTGATCTCCTTGACTTCCTTCATCAGAAAAATCTGAATGAGAGCATGGGGCAGCTGTTCACATTGGTATATTTGGCGGTGAGCATTCCTGTGTACACTGCTTCTGTCGAGCGGACATTTTCAGCCCTAAAGCGAATTCAAACTTATGCCAGAAATACCATAGGGCGGGTTCGCCTTTCAGCATTAGCTTCGATGGCGATAGAAAGTGAGGTTTTGATGGAACTGAAGCGCACGGAAGTGAGGCTTTGATGGAACTGAAGCACATGGATAATCTGTACGACAGAGTAACTGAACTGTTTTTGAGGAAAGAGAGGACGATGGATTTTGTTTACAAATAATCTGAATTTTTGGTGAGTAAAATGTTGCATTTTTCCTAAATAATATTGCAAGTTTATGAGTTATTATTGATGTTTTTTATGTGATGTCGCGGCTGTGGCTGCAGTAGAAAGGAACTTGTTCACCCCGCTTTGTCTATTCAATAAAGGCATTTATTGTGGCTACAGGAGTTATCTTTTTTTATATATATATATATAATACATACACATACACCCCGATCTACATACTGTCAAATAAATGAACCACACGCCGTGGTGCAACATGAGAGGCGTCGCCTCTAGCGCTGACGTCCGAGGTTCGATTCCCGACAGGGAGTGCGGTGAGTGTGTACGCCTGATGAGCTCAGAATTAGGGTGAAACACGTGCCGTGTATTGTTTGCATTATTTGACAGTAAAACTATTTCAGTATATTCAATATATATATATATATCAGCGCTTCCCGATTCATTTTACCCTCGCACCCCCTTGGTTTGCGAAGGTTTGGCAGGCTCGATGTAATGCGCGTCAAGTCGATCTGAAATGCGCAATCAGATTCGAAAAAATATATCTTTTCAAGTTCTATTTGGGTATAAGTAGGTTCTATTTAGTTGACAGAAATATCTTTGGAAGGAATGTAAGTTGTATTTAGTCTTTAAAATTTCTATGGTGAAGAAATATGGTGAAGAAAAATGTATGCAATGATGACTACATTTAACTTACATTCCTACCAAACATATTTCTGTCGACTAAATAAAAATTGCTTATATTTAAAATTTAACTAGAACTTGAACAGATCCGATAGTTCATAATACCCACGCAGCACTAAGTGCACGTAAGATTAGGAGTCATCCGTTTTAACAAGCAGCGTATCGCACTGATATGACATAGCTTGCCCATTTAATTATTTAGGAATGGATAGATACAGTAAATTAAGATTTTGTTCAAATAAAGTTTTTCATTTTTCTTCCTCCATGGATTCTGGCAGCCCCAGCAACAGCTGCTCGCACCCCAAAAGGTATATATATTGTGGTATCCGGCCGGGGCTGGGGCCCGGCCGGGACGCCCAGGAGGACCGGAGGAGGGCTTGTGCCTCCTCCAGACCACGAGGGGGCATCCACCCTGGTTATGTTGGAAGCCCAGCCCTGTAGGGACCCGTGGCCACCGCCAGGCGGCGTCCCGGTGCCTGAATATCCCTGAAGCCCAGCACTTCCGCCACACCAGGAAGTGCTGGGAGGAAGATGACAGGGGACACCCAGACGGCTTCCGGGTGCGCAGCCGGCACTTCCGCCACACTGGGGCGTGTCTGCGGAGGAGTGCCGGGAAGCAGCTGGAGCCCATCCGGGTTCCTATTTGAGGGGCCGCTTCCCTTCAGTCGATGGCGGAAGTCAGGTGGAAGAGGACGGAGCTGGAGAGAGGATGGGAGGCGGCCAGGAGAAGAGGCATTGTGACTGTGAGACCTGGACGTTTGGGGAAACGGTGCAAGAGGCACTGGGGAGTGCACGTGACAAATTGTAAATATTGTAAATAAACAGTGTGTGGTGGAACCAACGATGTCCGTCTGTCTGTGTCCGGGTTCAAGTTCACAATATATATAATATGTGTATATATGTATGTATGTATGTGTATATATATATATGCATGTATGTATGTATGTATGTATGTATGTATGTATGTGTATATATATATATATTTATATATATATGTGTATGTATATGTATGTATATATATATGTATATATGTGTATATATATATATATATATATAATATATAACAGCAACACTCATAACAGTGACAAAACAATTACATTGACAATCATGTTAATGTTATTTTCAAAATGTTTTCTTTTCTTTTTCATTACTTCTTTAACACACTACTTCTCCGCTGCGAAGCGCAGGTATTTTGCTATATATATATTATATATATGCCAGCAACACTCATAACAATGACAAAACAATTACATTGTCAATCATGTTACATTATTATTAAAATGTTTCCTTTTCTTTTTCATTACTTCTTTAACACACTACTTCTCCGCTGCAAAGCGCAGGTATTTTGCTATATATGTATATGTGTATATGTATATATGTGTATGTGTATATATGTATATGTATATATATGCATATATATGTATATGTATATATATATGTGTGTGTGTGTATATGTATATATATGTTTATATGCGCGCGTGTGTGTGTGTGTGTGTATATATTGTGGCAGTAGGGGGCGCTACTGCTCCCTTGAACCCTCAGGTACCACGCAAGACACTGGATAAAAGTCCCAGACTCTTTATTTTTTAACACAAATGTGCACCAAGCACCTTCCACACTACTCATAAATTATCAACTCTCTTAACCAATCCTCCAGCTCCCAGACACTTAGCCACCCTTCCTCCCAGCTCAGCTCAGTGTCTGGACTGGCCCGTAGTCCTTTTATAGCCCCTGACCCGGAGGTGTTCCTGCCCAATTAGTCCACAGTTCTTTATTACTTCCAGGTCAGGGTAAACAGTCCTTTTCTTCAACCTGGGAGCACGTCGTTCCTTCCTGTCACATGACCGTGACGTACTCCCGGGTTATAGGGCACACGAGAGCCCACGAGCCCCCCTACAGCGACTCCCGGTGGCCCCCAAGGTATCCAGCAGGGCTGTGTAAAAACATTACATAGTCCATGAGGCCCTGCTGGAACTCGGGGCACGATCCTGCTGTCGGGAGAGCTCCTCCTGGCGGCCTGGGGTTGAGGGCCGGAACACAAAGCCGGCAGTCCTCCACAATATATATATATATATATATATATATATATATATATATGCCAGCAACACTCATGACAATGACAAAACAATTACATTGTCAATCATGTTACGTTATTATTAAAATGTTTCCTTTTCTTT
Organism: Polypterus bichir lapradei; assembly: GCA_026402145.1. Taxonomy (NCBI): domain Eukaryota; kingdom Metazoa; phylum Chordata; class Cladistia; order Polypteriformes; family Polypteridae; genus Polypterus; species Polypterus bichir. The sequence goes on from JANRMT010062835.1 coordinate 21,180,113, forward strand.
TTCATTACTTCTTTAACACACTACTTCTCTGCTGCAAAGCGCGGGTATTTTGCTAGTTCTACAATAAAACAAAATAAAAATAAAAAGAGGAATAACCTGGGAGGTCAATCATCACCCCGAAAGCGGATAGTAGAAGTCACGTAATATATATGTACCAAATTTCAGGTCACTGGGTCAAACGGTTTGCGAGCTACAGGTGATCTAAAATCCTGGACAGACAAACGGACAGCCACGGTCGCGTATTATATATAAAGATATTTAAATACTATGAACGTAATGCAATTAGTAACCAGTAAATTCACAGTCACGTTTGCAGTGCATTAGGAATGAAATACATCATAGACATCTTTTATTACGACAAGCTTGAAAGGATCAGCCAAATGCACTCTATTGGTTCACAATAACTGACTGACTAGAATAACAAAGCAATGGGCCTAAATAGAGTAGGTTCATTTACATAGAACAGTTTATCTATCTATTATATAGTGCATATCTATCTATCTATCTATCTATCTATCTATCTATCTATCTATCTATCTACTATATAAAAAAATGCTAAGGTCTGTGTGTGTGTGTGTGCGGCTGGTTCCTTGGAGCAATCCGATTGGTCAGTTTGGCGCAGGAGGAATGCTGAAATTCACCTCCAAAGGCAGAAAGCATAAAAATGAACCTGAGGGAGGTCAGTAAGAGTGGCTCAGTCACATGGGATTCCAAGGAAAAACTCTGAATGTACACGTAGGGCAAGAGATATCAGATATTTCTAAGTATTTATAAGTTATTCTACGGTAAAGTGGTTAGTATTCTTATAACACATTTGTTTTAATATCATCTAAAGGTCCCAAAATAGTTAAACAGTGTGGAAGTTTAACTCGACCACAGACAGACACAGAACACCCAAGTCCAAAAGCACAACACACTTCTCTATTTTGCCTTACTTTAGCACACATGGGTGGAGTGGTGGCTCTGAGGTAGGGATCTGCACTGGTAATCGGGAGGTTGCCAGTTTGAATCCCGTAAACGCCAGAAGTGACTCTACTCTGTTGGGCCCTTGAGTAAGGCCCTTAACCTGCAATTACTCCATCCTGGGTATGACGTTAATCTGCATCCAGCCCTGCATGTCGGCCCTCCAACCTGCAGGGAAAACCTGGGGGTTGGTGGCAGAATTGGCACTCCAGCCACCATATAAAACTTGAACTAGTGTGGTGCTGAGGTGTCACCCATTGCATTGCTGCACTCAGGTCCTAATCTGGGATCCTGAGTTGGTTTGTCATGTGGTGGATGCGACAATGCGCTGTATCAGTTCCCGCTCCTAACCTCTATCTCTCTTTAGCACACAATGCACCAACCAGCCACAATTAAATTCAGTCCTTTCTTTTCTCTTTCTTTCTTTCTCCTTTTCTTCTACCATCTCCACTCCTCTCCTCGCCAGCTCTGTCCTCCACCTCCTGACTCTGGCTCCCCGAATGCAGTGAGGTGGCCTCTTTTGTACCGTACCCAGAAGTGCTCCAGGTGCTCCTTGATCATCTCCGGAGATTTCCAGGCGTCCCCTGTCAGTGGCCATGGGCTCCTGCAGGGTTGAGCTTCCAAGCTCCAATGCCATCCAGGGGGGCTGCCCTCTCATATCCCAGGTGGAGGTACTACTGTTGCCATGTCCTCTCCCTTGGTCCTCTCATGAAAAGGGCATCCCGACCAGACAAGGCCCCTGGCCGTCTACCACAACAGATTAAAAGTCCTTGACACGTGCACATTTACCGCTGAAGAGAAGCTCCTTGTATAAAAATTCTTCAAAATAAAGAGCATTTAATTTTATTAATCTCATTGTTCGCTTAGCAACCTTTCAGGACACAATACTTCCAGTGGAACAGGAAAGACACGCCCAGAGCACAGATAACTTCACACAGGAATCTTAAAGATAACAATCAGTCTATCAAACCTGCTCAATCCAGTTAAGGCTCAAGATGAGCTGAAGAGAACCCGGCAGCAGCCATATTCTGCTGTTTTTAGTAAGAAAGAGTGAAAATTTGTTTGAATACTACAGCACGGGCAAGGTTCCTATGTATTTACATTTGCTTTAATAACCCATTTATTTACAGAAATCTGGTTTCTAAAATGCCACGTAAACCCTTTTTACCGGGTTGAGATGCCAGTTTACTTGTCTCTGAGAAGCCAAGATACCACATGTAGGATTCTCCAAGAGTAACCCGGTTATTGTCACCCTAAACCAGCTTACAATTCAGGATTTTGGACTCTGGGGATGCCCATTGCACTCTTTTTGCCTGCCGAGTATTCGTTTCCCACACGCTTTTAGCAGCAATAGGTAGATACAAATCCTTGGGCGATCACAATACTCTTTCTCTTGCTTGAAATAATCTGTCAGAGTATTTTACAAATTGTTGAATTTATGTTGAACATACCGTGCTAAAATCAGCAGCAACAATCTCAAGAGCGGTAGGGTAACATACTAAAAATGGCTTGCTGTGACCTGTAGGGGGCATTGGAGGACCCCAAACCCAACACACAACTACACAGACTCAAGTCTGCGAAGTTTAACTCTTTGATGACTGAATATTTTTTCAAAAAAACATAGTTTCTGACAAGCAATGGTTTCACACAGAAATCAACATAAAATGTCTTTTGCTGCATGCTGTGGCTGCCAGTTTGCCAAAAAGGACTAGGACATGGTTCATTGGAAGCACTTCCAGGTCAATCAGAGGTCCCAAAAAGTAGGGAGTGCCAATCCCTGTAGCACCCCCTGGTGGCACCCATGGGACCCAACAGGACAGGACTACAGTTCCCAGCATACCCATCCAGATGGTCACCGAAACCCCAAGGATGCTGCCTTCTAATGTATTGGGTCTTGATAATTTTGTCTCCTCCGGACTTTCCATTACATTGGCCTCCTGGCCAGTGTTCAACAAGGACACCAGCCCGTGCATGTCGTCCACTCGTACTTTTTAAAAATAAATTGTAACCTAACGGAAATAGATTAAAAAAAAGTAAAAACACCTGCATTATCCCATATAATAATTAAAATCTAACCATTTGCTGTAGATTTGTTGAAACAGTAAGGTCGGATGATGCAGTGGCCAGTGTTCATACCCAAATCGTTGGTGGCTGAGGTTCCAGATATTAAAAGAGGATGAATGGGATTTAATTCAGAACACCTGAAGGACTAAACTTACGTATGAAACACAAGAAAATTATCAGGCTCCTGGTCAGTTTCATGAACGTCCATTAATGGGATTAGGATTTAATAACAAATGCTAGCAAGTCAAATGTGCAGTTTTTCATACAAAAGAGGAAATGTGGATACAGCAGCTCCATAATAAGTAATTACACTCACTGGACCCTTTATTAGGTACACCTTTCCAGTAACAAGTTGGACCTTCTTTTACCTTCAGAACTGCTGTAATTTTTCGTGGCATAGATTCAACAAGGTGCTGAAAACGTTCCTCAGGGATTGTGATCCATATTGACATGATAGCATCACGTAGTTGCTGACGATTTCCATGATGAGAATCTCCTGTTCCACCACAACCCAAAGGTGCTCTGTTGTATTGAGATCTGACTGACTTTCTATCAGTTCAGACCAGTCTGGCCATACTCCTCTGATCTCTGGCATCAACATGATCTGCCACTCATTGGATATTTTGCCTTTTTTAGACCATTCTCTGTAAGCCCTAGAGATGACTGTGCGTGAAAATCCCAGCAGATCAGCAGTTTATGAAATACTCAGAACAGCCCGTCTGGCACCAACAGCCATGCCACGTTCAGAATCACTTCAATGACCTTTCTTGTCCATTCTGATGCTCGGTTTGAAGTTCAGCAGGTCATCCTGACAATGACTACATGACGAAATGCATTGAGTTGCTGCCATGTGATTGGCTGATCAGAGATTTGTGTTCACAAGCAGTTGAACAGGTGTACCTAATAAAGTGGCCAGTGAGTTTATATAACATATTTAGTTACTTTCGTTGTAAGTGATGTGTAATGTAACCAGGTTCCTTTTAAAAATAACATTCCCCACACTGCTTGGGGGACGCAGGGTCCATGCTTGCTTTTAGATTCACGACGGTGGTTGACAAAGTCGTTTTTAGCACATTTCTATGTCGTCAATACCTTCTGCCAATGGAGAACTCCACAAGGGGTTTTGCATATTTAAACAGGGGTTTTTAAAAAACCAGGTGTCTGTCGTAACTGTGTTATTAATCTTATCCCGGTTCTGTATGTGTATGTATATGTTACGGCCAAAACCCGAAAATGTCCGACCAAATCGGGAAATGGCCAATGTTGCTGTAAATTGACCAGCCAATGTCCGATCTTTCCTTGATTTCAGGATTTGGCCAGCCAGTCTGTGAAATAGCATGGGGTGATCAGCCAAAGACAGAAGAACATTTGCAGCGATTTGTTGCGCACTTAGTTGTGCAATTGCATTGAGTGTAGCCTTGGCCGCCGGTCAGTGATTGGGAAGACGCGACTGTTCGTAATGATTTTTCTTCTGTGCCTACAGATTCCAGTGTGAGCAGTTTCTTGTGCAGAATGGAAAACTCCCTTTGCTGGTTTGTATCTGAATTTTTAGGCATCTTCGCACCTTGAGCGGACAGTCTTACATCAGCACTTCGAATTTTGTCCAGGGATTTCTCGCCACTTCGCGAAATGGACGGCCAAAGTAGCATATACACTGGTCATTTCTAGTAATTTGGACTTTGGCCACACCTCTCGGCCAAAATGCGAAATGGCCGGGCAATTCGGGAACTGGCCGTAGCATATACACCCTCATTGTTATAATTTGCATTTCAGTAAAAGAGTACAGCCATGTCCAGTACATTCTGATTAACACTCAGTGATTTAATCCAGGAGTATCAAACTTAGATTGTGTTATGAACTTGAGAGTTCCTAAGCATGACAATTCCAATAATTGCTCAAAATGCCACCTAGAGGGGGAAATACAATCAAAAACCCAGGTAATAACACAAATGGTAACATAGTATCTTTATAAATGAAAAAATGTATTATTAAAAAAAAAAAGGATTTGTTTTACAAAATACTCTTGAAGCAAGGCCTTCAAAACTTGTAACCCAAAGCAAACACAATCCCAATATGAATTGAAAATAGTAATTGAAAACGCACAATACAGTAATCCCTCTTCGATCGCGGGGGTTGCGTTCCAGAACCCCCCGCGATAGGTGAAAATCCGCGAAGTAGAAACCATATGTTTGTATGGTTATTTTTATATATTTTAAGCCCTTATAAACTCTCCCACACTGTTTATAAATATTCCCCGCACAGTTATACAGCATAAACCCTTTGTATTCTCTTAGATATTAGGTAAGATTCATTGAAATTATGTATGTAAACACACTGTTTATATACAGTAAAACCTAAATATTATTTTAAAGATATCGAGCATCTCCGATATCACATATGTTACAGCCATTACGATAGACAGGTCACCAGCAATAAATACGTACAATGCAAGAAAAACAGTATACAGTAAATGTGTGTACAGTGACACTAAACGTACGTACATGTACTAAGCACTGTAAGAAGAAAATTAATTATGGTTACTCACCAACAATGACACAATGACTTGTCTGATAGCGATGAGTTTAATTTTACTGCACAACAAAGGAGAGCCTTACAGCTCTTCTAAAGGAGCCTCTTCAGGCGATTGTGTAGCACTGCCGTTGTTCTTCTAACCGGCAGTCTTCAATCCAAATCCCTAAAGCAGATTCCATCCAGACTACTGCCTTATTACATCCACTTACAACTCGTTTTGCACCCTGGTTAAAAGGACACTGCGGCCGTAGATCTTATATTCCTTTCCTTCTTTTTAAATAAAAAGAATCGTAGCCTCATTGATGCCGTAATGGCGTCCTGCAGCAGTGTAGCTTTTCCCTTCCTTCAACATTTCCAAAACTTTTACCTTTTCGGCAATCATTAACATCTTCCGTTGGCGCTTGGGCACGGCCCCTGAAGCAGTAGCAGGAGCAGATTGTTTTGGAGCCATAATGAAGAGCTTGACTATGCACAATGATAAACACAAAAGAGCACAAAAGTTAACTCTTTACACAGCGACACACGTTGATGCTGAATGAGCGAGACGAGACTTCCTGGTTAATGCCGCGGAATCGAATTCGGGGGTTCTGTTGCTGAGCCATTCAGCACACAGGAACTTAACTGCATGCTCTGATTGGTTAGCTTCTCAGCCATCTGCCAATAGTGTCCCTTGTATGAAATCAATTGGGCAAACGAACTGAGGAAGCATGTACAGGAAATAAAAAGACCCATTGTCCGCAGAACCTGCGAAGCAGCGAAAAATCCACTTTATATATTTAGATATGCTTACATATAAAATCTGCAATAGAGTGAAGCCGCAAAAGTCGAAGCGCGATATAGCGAGGGATTACTGTACACAAAAAGCACAATAATAATCACCACACCACACACACATTTGGAATGAACCGCAAGGGACTGTGGGTTCTCCTAACCTTTATAGGGCTGAGGGCAGTCCCTTGACAGTAATGGGCAGGTGGTCCCGCCTCTTGGGGGTACCACCCAAAAAACACAGGGAACATAATAGAAGATGCACAGTGTGATAGACTTTGCACAAGGTTGGGCGGACAGATCCAGGATCCTTATCTGACCGAGAGGATGAGAAAACCTGCTTGGACTGCAAGCTCCCCCAATACGGTAGGTGGAAACCTCCTTGGATGAATCTACCCGTAAAGCACACTGGGTATTGGTGATCCATAGGGCAGCCTTGTCAGGTTCCATGGGTGCTGCCAGGGGATGTTGCAGGAACCCATCATCCCTACTCCTGGGTTCAACATAAAAGAAGCTGCTCGACCTCAATCAGGCGAGTTGGAGTTGTGTTTGGTTTATGCTCACTTTCGGTGCCTTTGTGCTAATTACATTTGTTAATAAATCCTTTATTATACCAGGACCTGAGTCTGTGAGGGTGTGTATGTGGTTAGGGAAGCTGCAATGCCCCCTAGTGGTCAAAACAGATACATAGAAACTAAATGTATAACAATATTAGCATAAACAAAAGGAAACATAATGAGCCAAACAAACATGGCATCTGAACTCCAGTGAGGGGAGGACATCTGACTGTGGATGGCCAACTTTACATCTCTTTATTGTTTGGCTGCCATTTAGAGGAAAATTAAGCAATTAATAGATTGAAATATTTGGCTGGAATGAAAACTACAGCCACAGCAGCCCTCCAGGATCTGAGGCTAACATCACTAAATGAACCGTGCATACCAAAGGAGCTTTATTACCAAAACACAAATAACTTGCCAAGGTAAGTAATACACAAATAACTTGTTTAGTAGGAGTTGAGTTGTTTTTTTGTTCTTTTTAATATTAACAGATAATGAATCATGGTTGGCAAGGGCACCTCTGCGTGCCACCCTAATCAAAAACAATGACTTACAAAATATTTAAAAAATTCTGGTTATGTTAAGCCAAACCAGCAAAGGAAAAACAATTATATGGAAAACATAAAATTGTAAAATAAACAGAAATCAATGCCAGCCTGACAGTCAGCCCTCTGCCACCGCCTACCTCAGGTGTCCATGGAGTTTTTGGCACAGAGCAGACTTTAAACTCTAAAAACAATATCCTTTTAGAACATTCCTCAGAACGTATTCCAGGGTCAAGAACTCCCTCTAAAAGTCTTGAATCAACCCACCCTCCCCATTGGCTGGCTACCTCTAGAGGCCCCCACATCCGTGCATGCCAGGACCCTGTATCACATACTCCTATGCTGCCTACTCTAAAGCATACGCAGGAGGGCTCCACCTACTCCATGGTTGAGAGGAGCTCTCATGGTCTTCGCCTAGTCTTTGTCAGTGCCCATTAATAAATATGACTTAACACCCTAGTGGCTGAAGAACGTCTTAAAAATTCAGAATAAAACTCACACGTAAAGGGACATTCAGTAAGGACCTGCAACTGGCAGAGAGCTCTGAGTCCGAAATGAATGAAAGCACCTTTTGTTTTTTCACAGCTGATGCCTTCACTCAACACCCACAACTGTGCTTTTCTTTTCATTTCAAAATCAACCTGCATTAAAAAGGGTTACCACAATGATACCCCAGCCTTCCATTTTGCTTATTTATGGCCTATGTAAGCTTAGGAATGTCTTTATCAAATCAGAGTACCATGAGAGTTCACTTGCTGCTCTCTTAGAGATTGAATGAATTATAAAACACACACACACACATATATACATATATAT
>JANRMT010062835.1:21216075-21239571 GCA_026402145.1 Polypterus bichir lapradei
AGATAGATAGATAGATAGATAGATAGATAGATAGATAGATAGATAGAGGGAAAGGCACTATATGATAGATTGAATGTAATTTGCAATATGAGCTTCATTTTTTCTTATGGCTTTCATGCATTAAGGTTTTGTGTGAATCTGTTCTGTATAAATTGCAATGAATATACATGTTATAAATACATACAGTCATGTGAAAAAGTAAGTACACCCCGCTATGGAAATTGGTGCCTTTTTGGTGATAGATGGATAGATGCTCTCTCACTCCCATCACTCTTTCAGTGAAGTTAGACTGAGAAGTGCTGTATATGCAATGATATCCTTTCATTGCAGTTCTCTGTCTTTGCAGTTGCAATCAAATTAAACCCCCAGGATGCAACTGACGAAAAAAGGGAACGGGTTCCTGCTGTGGCGTCTAGTTTTAACCTTCTATATAAATTTTGACATAAATGATGTCTTTCTTACATTTGTAAAAGAATAAATATTAATTGCATGTCTGCTTTATTGATCGTCGCATTTAACTCCACGACCAGCAGTATAAAATAGAAACAATCATTTTGCATTTTGCGAGTGCCATTTACCCAATCTATTCAGATTGTGACAATTACAATCAGATATTTTGAATGCTTTTCTATTCAAGCAGTTCAGCCTCCTGCTGCTTAGAGACACTGTGCTGGCTTATCAATGAAATGGCATGCAGAGAGGAGAGTGCGCTCTTATTTTTAAAAGGATTTTTGACTCAGTTGTACACTTTGAAAAGTAAAACAATCACAACTTTTTTTTGGTATACCAGTCAAACCTCTAAAGCAACAGGAAATGTGTGCGGTTTGTTGAGCTATTCGTCCCATTCATCTTCTCTAGTTTATTTTACTGGACAGTACTGTTGAATGCTCCGTCCTCACATACCGTATAAATATTATTTTAAGTTTTCTGTTATAATAGGTAACATGGGTTGGCTGGCATTCTGGCAGGGACAGATGCTTCCTTACCTGGTCAGTGGGGCCCTTTTAATGGAAGGATGTGGGTGGATGGGCATCTTGGCCAGTTTGGTTAGTGGTACTTTATCTGGTCAGGAGGCCATTATAATGGATGGATTGGGGAGACTGTTCCCCAGTACACAGGGTGGCAACATCCCTCTGGTGTGCATCCAGTTTAGACACCTGCAGGGCTGCATGGAAGTCGTAGTTTTGGTGATCAGCTCTGTTGGCGCCCTCGGGTGCCACTAGGGGGAGCTCTCCAGTCACAGGGAGGTTCTGTCTGACCCGGAAGTGCTTTCAGGATGCAATGTGATAGCACCAGAAATACTCCTGGGTCTGATTTAAAGGAAACTGCTCAGCTTCACCCTACAGTTGGAGTCGGGAGAGGAGTCGGGTGAAGCTCACCTGGGTGGAGTGGAGAAGCGGAGAGTCGTATTGCTGGAACTGTGGACTTTATTAAGGTGTTTGTGGCAATAAATCTCTTTATTGCCATCTCAAACTGTGTCTGTGCTACTGTGTCTGGGGTTTTGGTCGCTGCAGCACCCCCTAGTGATTCACACTCTTCACAACTGCCAAATGCTTTCTTTGTTTTTCAGAGTCAATGACATTCTTTGTATTACATTGGATTCATAAAGTATTCAGACCTCTTCACTTTCTCCACACTTTATTGTGCTGGAGATTTAATTTTAACAGGATGCTATTTGTGCTCATCTACACTTAATAACCCCTAATGAAAAAGAGAAAACATGTTTCCAGAAAAGTTTTCAAATTTATTAAAAATCAAAAAATGAAATCTCTCATTACCAGAAGTATTCAGACCCTGTGCTGTGGCACTCCAGATTGTGCTCTGGTGTATCCTCTTTGATTTAATCCCCCTTGAGTTGTGTCGAGGACTTGATTGGAGCCCACCTGTGGCTAACTGAATGGATCGGACCTCATTTAGAAAGTCAGACACCTGTGTATAGAAGGTCCCATAATTCACACTGCTTTCTAAAACCAGGAAGTCCAAGGAACTCTCTGTAGACCTCCACGATCAAACTGTGGTCAGGCATCGATCAGAGCAAATTTTTCTAACGCTTTGAGTCAGAAGCGTATGAAATGGAAGACTTTGGCGGTCCCAGGACTCTTTCTAGAGCTGGCTGTAGGGCCAAACTGAGTCACCAGGCAAGAAGGTCCTTGGGTCAGGGAGCTCACAAAGAACCCAGTCGTCAGTCAAACAGAGCTTCCGACATCCACTGCTGAGATGGGAGAACCTGTTGGAAGGACGATCATCTCAGTAATACTCCATCAATCAGATGTTTATGGCAGAATGTCTCGATGGCAGCCATCTTGGATTAAAAGGCATATGGCAGCTTGCTTTCAGTTTGAGAACATGAGGGAAAAGAACCTCCCAATGAGCCAAAAACTGTGCCTAGCACTATATCTGGCAAAAACCGGGCACTGCTCACCACCTGTCTAACACCATCCTTATGGTTAAGCATGGCAGCATCATGCTATCGGGGTGCTACCAGGTGGCAAGGAGACTTTTCAGAACTGAAGGAATGATGACTGGAGACAAATACAGAAAGGTCCTTGAAGAAAATCTGCCCCTGAGTGCACTCCACCTCAGACTTGGGCGACGGTTCAGCTCTCAGCACGACGATAACCCACAGCATACAGCCATGACAATGGTGGAGTGGCTTCAGGACAAGTCCCTGAGAGTCGTCAAGTGGCCTAGCTAAAGCCCAGACCCCACAGAATGTCTGTGGAGAGGCCTGAAGATGGCAGTAAAAGAGACCGATCCTGAGAGGATCTGCCAGCAAGAATGGGATAAACTGCCCAAATCAAAAGCTTGGAGAGGCTTACCCAAGAAATCTCGAAGCTATAACTGCTGCCAGAGGGGCTTCAACTTGCACTGAATTAAGAGTCTGAACACTTATGCAAATGAGACATTTCAGGTTTTGATTTTTAACGAATTTGGAGACCTTTCTGAAAACAAGTTTTCAAATTTATTAGTTATTGAGGGTGGATTGATGGGAAAAAACAACAAATTTATTGGTTCAAAATTAAACCTACAGCACAATTAACTGTGCAGAAACTGACGAGTTCTGAATATTTTATGAATCCATTGTGTATGCGGAAATGCCAGTATTTTTATTTCTTTTTTGCTTTCCCTCTCCCTTTTTACTTTCTCATATACAAAGAATAGGGAAAGTACTGGAATCGTCCAAAAGGTCGATTTTGAGATTTTGATGAATGTTGACGGTTTAGACCTCCCTGACTTTCTTGTATACAAAGTATTGGCAAAGTGTTGGAACCGTCCAAAAAATTCCATTTCAAGATTTTGATGAATCTCAATGTTTTACACCATTTTTGGAATTACGTCTGCATGTCTGTGTGTGTGTGTGTAAACACGATCACTTGAGTACGCTTTCACTTAAAGGTCAACCAAATTTTGCATACAAGTATTAGGTACAAAACGTAGATTTCTATCAACTTTTGAGCTATTTCCGCTGACCAGAAGTGGTGCTTTACTTGAAACGTTTCCCCAAAAATATAAAAATATGTGATCATTGCACATCATATTATGGTAAAGCATGACATTTTAAGCATTTTTTATCGCTTTGCATTTTTCCGATAAACGATTGATTTTCCAGATAATCACAATTTTCCGTTTGACATTCAAATGGTAATACATACATATTTGAGAACGTTTTTGCTTTACGTAAACGACATTTTTGGCGCAAGTATTAAATTGCATACGTTACTAAAGTGACTGTTGCAACTTTTGACCTAACTTCCGCTTACTGAAAGTGGTAATTTACCTGAGTTGTTCGGCAAAATAAAATTATCATGGCAATATTTATTATTCAGGCAGCTGCAGAGTCTGTTTTATTAAACTTTACTTTTATAATAATTGTTCAATATATTACGAGGAATGTTCAAAAAGTTTCTACACTTTTTATTTACTCTGTTTACCGTATATACTCACGTATAAGTCGGGACGATCATAAAATCAGACCTTGACTAATACGCCTGTTGAAAAATACGGCACATCTTCTTGCCTCCTCCAATCTCACATCAGTTTCTCAGACACATTGACTTTTGTTGTAGCAGTGCAGTTACCAATTTCTTTCACTACCTCAACGACGTTTAATTTTAAACCAGCTTCATATTTTCTGCTGATCAAATGCTCCATCGTGGATAAGGGATGCTGTTATGATAAAGGTGTGTGAGGGTGTGAGATACAAAAAACACAAATCAGTGTAAACGTCTCTTTGGAATAGTTTGGGTATTACTGTCTGGTCATGTATGCACAATACATAGAAAAAGAAGGCTGTGTGCTCCGTGGTTACTCTCTCAGGTGGGCGTTAGCATATCGTAATCTCTTGGACCAATAGCGGGAGCTTTCCGCTTTTGAAATATACGACTGACATTATAAAATACCAGAAATTATACGGTAAAATCAAGTACCAACTTATCCATGGGAGAACTTAAATGCGAGTATATACGGTATTTTCAAAAACAAATGACATCGCTTTTCTACATAGTCACCTTCGTTTGCAATGCAATTTTCCCAACGTCGCACGACCTTTTTTATGCCCAATTACACTTCGCACCTTCACCATTTCGAACGAAAATATAAAAGTGTGGAAACTTTTTGAACGTCCCTCGTATTAATTTGATTTGTTCTTGATGGTTCTTTAATGTACATAATATAAAAGTATAATCATTGTCTTGCGGTTTACTCCTCAAATATCCATCCCTATATCTGAGTATATGAGAAAGTCTAGGGGAGACCACTCCCGGTTTTTTCAGTAATATATACTCAGCAAAAAAAGAAACGTCCCCTGACTTTCAACTGTTTTTACTTTCAGTAGACTTAATGTGTAAATATTTGTATGAACACTAAAAGAGTCAACACCATAAGACATAAACTAAAAATGTTTCACAATGTGTCCCTGAATGAAGGGAGGCTCAAAATCAAAAGTACCAGTCAGTATCTGGTGTGGCCACCAGCTGCTTGAAGTACTGCAGTGCATCTCCTCCTCATGGACTGGACCAGATTTGTCAGTTCTTGCTGTGAGATGTTACCCCACTCTTCCACCAAGGCACCTGCAAGTTCCTGGACATTTCTGGGGGGAATGGCCCTAGCCCTCACCCTGCGATCCAACAGGTCCCAGACGTGCTCAATGGGATTGAGATCTGGGCTCTTCGCTGGCCATGGCAGAACACTGACATTGCTGTCATGCAGAAACTCACGCACTTTTTGCCACTCCTGTCTGGTCCAGCGAAGGTGGGTTTGTGCCCATAGGCGGCGTTGTTGCTGGTGATGTCTGGTAAGGACCTGCCTTACAACAGGCCTGCAAGCCCTCAGTCCAGCCTCTCTCAGCCTATTGCGGACAGTCTGAGCACTGATGGAGGGATTGTGTGTTCCTGGTGTGACTCGGGCAGTTGTTGTGGCCATCCTGTACCTGTCACGCAGGTGTGATATTCGGATGTACCGATCCTGTGCAGGTGTTGTTACACGTGGTCTTCCACTGCGAGGATGATCAGCTGTCCTTCCTGTCTCCCTGTAGCGCTGTCTTAGGCGTCTCACAGTGTGGACATGGCAATTTATTGCCCTAGCCACATCAGCAGTCCTCATGCCTCCCTGCAGCATGCCTAATGCACGTTCACGCAGATGAGCAGGGACCCTGGGCATCTTTCTTTGGGTGTTTTTCACAGTCGGTAGACAAGTCTCTTTAGTGTCCTGCGTTTTTAGAACTGTGACCTTAAATGCTTACTTTCTGTAAGCTGTTAAGGTCTTAACGACCATTCCACAGGTGCATGTTAATTAATTGATTATGGTTAATTGAACATGCATGGAAAACATTGTTTAAACAATTTACAATGAAGATCTGTAAAGTTATTTGGATTTTTAAAACATTATTGTTGAAATACACAGTCCTGAAAAAGGGACATTTCTTTTTTGCTGAGTATAGGTGTGGACCATTTTTTGAGGGTGCATGCTGTAAGCCTGAATGTGAATTTCAGGACTAGGCCTGTTTAAGCAAATGTTATATAACACCAACATCAGGGATTTAAATATCATTTGGATTAGAAGGTGAAGCATAGTCCAAACTGGGAAGTCGATATCGCAATTATTTCAACCAGCAGCACTCAACCTTGCAGTCACATTGACAAAAGAAACATTTTTGCAAGAGATGCAATCCAAAAACGTCCCTTTCCTCCGTGGAAACCATTATGCATGTGAGAATAAGGATTATATGTGTTTTTAAGGAATGAAAAGTACAATGTAATAACTTTAATTTGTTCTCACTGGAACCACAAATTTCAACATTACTGGCAGTGCTTCAGCATTATTATTATTATTATTATTGTGCTGATCACAAAGTCCAGAGCAGCAACAGATAGCACATTGCTGTTTTTCACAGCCCATAATAGCATAGCAGACAGCATCGTTGACCATCACAGCAGGTAAGAAACTCGACAGCACTTTGCTGATCATTTTTCACAGCCCAAAACAGCAGGTAACCTCCATGACATCAAATGCTTCTGTCTGAGTCTCGCCTGCTTTTCGGCCCGTAGCTGTCCCAGGGTTCATGCTAGTTTTCTTAGCGGTTGAAGGTTGGCGGTGTGATAGATTGAAGTGCATGAATGAATGAAATTAATTCTGAATGCAGTTTTTTTTATTATTATTTTTTAAAGATCTCTTAAGTAGGACTTAAAAGAGCCGCGTGTTGGTTACAGGCCGCAGATTGAGTACTGCTGATTTAAACCAAAATATACTGTAAATCTAAACATAAGAGCAAAAAATAAACCAGAAGTCAGAAAAAAACAATTCTTTAACAAAGTACTAAGATATCCCCCCTTGTACGATACCTAGTGCCATATTTAAAAATTATTTACTACTTCTGTGCTATTCATCAGTTTTTGGAATTTTTGGGTCCAAAATCATACAATTCCTAGCTGTGTAGTCAATAATACACCCTACTCCAATTGTAATGACAGATTCCAGGAAGTTATGGGTCATCCCTTGTACAATACCGGGCAGCAAATTTGATACCTACTTCCTACTCTTGTGCTATTAACCATCCATCCATCCATCCATTATCCAACCTGCTATATCCTAACTACAGGAATTTGGGGAATTTTTGCGTCCAACTTCATACAATACCTACATAGTCAATAACTTCACTCTACTCCAATTGTTATGACCAATTCCAGGAAGTTTTGGGTCACCCCTCATACAATACTGGACGGCAAATTTGATAACTACTTCCTACTCTTGTGATATTCACCAATTTTGGGAATTGTTGGGTTCAACTTCATACAATACCTAGCTGCATAATCAATAACTACACTCTACTCCAATTGTGATGACCAGTTCCATGAAGTTTTGGGCCACCCCTCATACGATACTGGATGGCAAATTTGATAACTACTTCCTACTCTCGTGATATTCACCAATTTTGGGATTTTTTGGATCCAACTTCATGCAATATTTAGCTACATAGTTAATAACTACATCCTACTCCAAATGTAATGTCAGATTCCAGTAAGTTATGGTTTACCCCTCGTTCGACACCTAGTGGCAAATTTCATAATTACATCCTACTCCTATGCTGTTGACTGATTCTGGGAATTTTTGCCGACCCAACCTTTTCATATCAATATGAGACTGCATTTTCTCTCTCTCTATATACATTTCTCACGATCGTTGATGCTGCTTCTGTGGTTTTTGTGGCTACCCATCCACTTTTTGTACACTCGTGCACTTGTTGTTCTTGCACATTGCCTATTCAAGTCTAGGCCATTCCTTAGCTTTGACACGACATGCCAGTTTTTCTGTTGCTATCTCAGAACACCTGGAGGGTTGGGCACAAATAATGAATGAAGCCCAGGGACCCTCACCCCACTAAGTCCACCTCCGATTTTATCTGTTTTCAATCTGCTCCTTTAAGGTTTGCAGCATGCCCTCATGTGACACTATCTAAACAGAACGCTTCTGCAGCCCATTTCTATAGGGAGTGTTTCTCTTTCTAGGACACTTCATATTCTAATAATAATTGAGCAGGTTTTGATGATTCACTCAGGTCCCACAGTGAGTCGGCAGGGAAGCAGCCATGTTTTTTTATAAGTCAGTAGACCTCACTGCTTAAAGTAACAATTTACTACGTTCATTAAAGAGTCGTGATTATTTAAGCTACATTTACAGCCATGCACAGTCCATAATAAAGTTCACTACCGAGTAAATGGACTAATAGAAAAATCGTGAGGTAAATTGTAGATAAAAACGCCTACACTCTTGTGGGATAATAAAAGCAGTCTCTCAGAGCGGTTTAACACAACCTGTGTGAGTTTTTCCCTCATTAGTATCTAACAATGCTACAATGGATGTTGCTTCTTGTATGAATGCACCGTAAATAAAGGTACACCAGGTCAGTTGGACTACATTGTGAATGTATCTGGAGCAAATCATTCACAAATAACTCGGCCATTCATTCTACAGCTAGTATGGGCCCCTCTTATACGCCATCGGGCCTGTAAAATGTTTGACATCTCGAAATAGTGGCGATCATAACAAAAAAAAAGCAAATTGTACGACTGTTAATCCAATTCTAAGAGGCACATTGAAGAAACGCCTCCTCCATTTCAGTTTTAAAGTCTTTTGCTTTGGCTTTAAAATACTGATGTGATAACCCTGTCACAGTTCACTTCATCACCCCAAGCTCAATGCTCTGGTGGCACAGTGGACGCCACTAAGGAGGGGACGAAGAGCACTGGAGGCCTCAGGCACTGTCCGCTCTGACCGATGAGAACTTTCCAATAACGCACCACTCCACCCAAAAATTAGATTTTTAATTTGCAACTTACCCCATGTACTTAGTAGTGGTGGCTGAGTAAAATCTTTAATCTTGGGTTTTCATGACGAATGGAGACAGTAAAGTCCATGATGTAATTCTGCTCTGTACTTGTAATATTTTTATTTTACTATCGTAAAATATTGTTTTACTCCCACAAAGATAACATCATCCTAAAGTTCGCAGATAACACCGCAGTGATTGGACACATCACTGGTGGGGATGAGGCGGCTTACAGGAGGGAGGTGGACAGTCTGGCGTCATGGTGTGAGGACAACAAAATCACCCTCAACACAGACAAGACGAAGGAGATGATAGTGGACACGAGGAAGGAGAGGAGACCTCACCGGCCACTGTTAATCCAAGGGCTTGAAGTGGAGAGGGTGAGCAGCATTAAATACCTGGGCGTCTACATCAGTGAGAACCTCATTTGGACACTTAACACCACACAGCTGGTCAAGAGGGCTCAACAGCTGCTGTACATTCTGAGGAGGCTGAGGAAGTTTGGTATGTCGACTAAGATGCTCGGCAACTTTTACAGCTGCATTGTTGAGAGCATCTTGACCAGCTGCATCACTGTGTGGTACGGTAACACTACTGCTGTGGACCGCAAACGCCTGCAGAGAGTGGCAAAGACTGCTGAGAAGATCACCAGGACCCCACTGTCTTCTCTGCAGAGCATCTACAACTGCAGGAGCACTGCTTTGATCCTCAGTGACCCCACCCACTCCCCACACAAACTGTTCACACTGCTACCCTCAGGCAGGAGGTATAGAAGTATGAAATGCAGGACTTCCAGGCTAAAGAACTCTTTCTTTCCCAAGGCTATTAGACTCCTAAATAACTGACTGGAGTTTATAACCGTGGGCCACCTCATTCTATCTACCTCACACAACTGTATTTGACTTGTCCATCACACACCTCCTGCACATTACACTTTATATTTTTATTCTGTATTTATACTTTATGCTGCCACTGTTACTTATTATCTGTCTGCTACTTATTACTTATGTTTATCTTTATACGTTGGTTTTATCATTTGGTCTGGACAGCAAAGAAAGAATTTCATTGTACAGGGAAACGTGTTTCCTTACTGTGCACATGACAATAAACTTTGAACATGAACTTGAACTTGTATTGTATTGAGGATTACTTCTGTTCTGTTCTGTGTATTGGATTGTATTGACCCCATTTTTTTGACACCCACTGGACACCCACCCTACCTGGAAAGGGGTCTCTCTCTTTCAACTACCTTTCTTCCTTTTTTTCCCCTACAAGGGTTTTTTTTCTTTGGGTGTTTTTCCTTGTCTTCTTAGAGAGTCAAGACTGGGGGTTTGTCAAAGGGCAGGGCCTGTTAAATCCCATTGCGGCAGTCCTTGTGAGATTTTGGGCTATATAAAAATAAATTGTATTGTATCATATTGTCTAATTTTAGTCAACAGTGATTAATTCTGGAACTAGCAACTGTAGGCATCAGAGGTAACCTACAAAACTGGATCTCTAGTTGGTTAACAGATAAGACTACAGACAGGAGGAGAATACTCCACATGGAGCGAGGTCATCAATGGAGTCCCTCAGGGGTCTGTCATTGGACCGTTACTGTTTCTAATGTATATTAATGACATTGATTCTGCTATAGTTAGAAAACTTGTCAAATTCAAAGATGACACTAAAACTGGAGGGGTGGCAGACACTGAGGTGACAGCAAAAAGAATTCAAAATGACCTGAACAAGCTTCTGAACTGGGCCAACATGCAGTTTAGTGTGGAAAAGTGCAAAGTGCTACACTTGGGCAAAAGGGACATCAATTATAATTACCAGATGGGAGACACTGAGATTTATGTTGACACAACATTTTCATTGACTATGCAATGTGCAGAAGCTATTAACACTAGAATTACAGAGCCTACGAAAAAACTCGTAGATCTATCCCACCTTAAATCGCTTCTTAAAACCGCTCTCACCTCTCCGCCAGCCTCCTTTGTCCTGTAAATGTGCCGATAAAAACAAACTGCAAGCAGCTGGCTATTCCATCCCCCCACCGACTCAGAACGTGCACCAACTTCTCCCAGCTCATGCCTCGATTATCTGGGAGTGAAGTGGAGTTTTAGAGTGGAAATAATTGATTGTTATTTGGAACACACGCATTTCATGTGGTTTCCGTTTCTACATTAATCTGTGTAAACACAATGTTAAAACAGAAACTTTTTCATTTTTTAGTAATAAATGTCACAAAATGTAGACATAAACTATAAAATGTGTGAAGCCTGACAGCCAAAAGGCAAATACAATGTTAGTTTCTAGTGTAAAAACTCAAAAAAAGTCAAAGGATGTTCTGCTAAAACTATATAATGCGCCCGTTAGACCACCTTTGGAGTGTTGTGTGCAGTTCTGGTCATCACATTACAAGAAAGACATAGCAGCACTTGAAGCTGTGCTAAGGAGAGCAACCAAGTGCATCCTGGGTATTAAGGACATCTTCTACTCTGACAAACTCAGAGAATTAAACCTGTTTAATCTCGAGCAGAGGAGACTCCGTGGGGACCTAATCCAAGTACAGTGGAACCTTGGATTGCGAGTAACTTGGTTTGTGAGTGTTTTGCAAGGCAAGCTAAAATTTTTAATAAACTTTGACTTGATAAACGAGCGAAGTCTTGCAATATGAGTAGTACGTATACACTTTGTCTGCCAAGCATCACTTGATCACAACTGAGCTGATGGTTCTTCTCTCTCTTGCTGCGGGATTGTGGGTAATCGTCAGTTGGCGTGCCTCACTTATATAGTCAACATCCGTATGAGCGTATACTGTTTACTACAGCATTGTGACCACGTGTGTGTGTGTGTGTGTGTGTGTGTGTGTTGTAACGTGTGAGTCCCCGTCTTGCACCCCAAAACACAAAGCTGAGTCTCAGTACTTTAGCGACACCAGCTTTATTCAGCTTGAAACAGCAACAGCGCGGTTATTTATTGTAGCGTATCTGCCACTCTCCTATACACAGACACAGCAATCAGGCTGTGAGCATTTTTATTAATACAAAATTGTTCAAGTGTGGTTATAAAATGTCTTCAATAAATAAATACTTCCCTCTCCTTCATACTTAACCTCTGCTATTTGAGGGCAGTGAGGTGGGATGGGTGCTGTGAGGTGGGCTACAGCCAAAGGTTTCTACTGTGCCACTGTGATCTATAAGTTTACTTCACTTCCTCTTTGTCTTCCCCTCCTTCTTCTTCATCTTTGCCCACTCCTGTGTGGGGTCAATGTACTTGATCCACCTTACACAGCTCGGTCTTGCACCTCCTCACCGGTCAGACCCTTTTCCTTCAGATCTTGTTTTTCTTCATCCATCCACCTCTGCTTTGACCTCCTTCTCTTTCTCTTCCCCTGTACTTCCATTCCCATCGCTCTTTTGCCCACACATTCATTGTCTTTCCTCATCACACATCCACTTCAACCCACTCTCCAGTACTTTCTTTGATATCTCGCCCACTTTTGTTGTACTTCTGCTCATCTCATTTCTTATTCTGTCCTTTTTTGTAACTCCACACTTCCATCTCAACATTCTCATTTCTGCCACATCCAACTTGTTGTCCTGTCCTCCCTTTACTGCCGACGTCTCAGCTCCATACTTCATTGCTGGTCTTAAAAACCTGACCTTTAACCTTCATCTTAATTCTTCAATCACACAATACTCCTGATACCTTCTTCCAATTGTTCCATCCACACTGCACTCTATGGGTTATCTCTGAATCTAAGTATTAATCTACTACTCATTCTAGATATTTAACCACCAGGGGGCATACCAGCCACCCTACCAGACACAGGCAGGCACAGACACAAGTGCAGGTGCAATACACCTTTATTTCTTATGTGGGAACATCTTCCCCCTGTTTCCCACCCTTACAGCACAGTTCTTTCTTCCTTCCTTCCTTCCAGTTCTTTTCTTGCCACCACTCTTCCTCCTCCTCCTTCTCCTCCTCCAGCAGGCTTGGTCCTCTTCCACCCGATTCTGGCCTCTGGTGTAGTGGCTGCTGACTTCTTTTATAAGGCACCCGGAAGTACTCCAGGTGCTCGTTGACCCAGTACCGGCATCACTTCCGGGTGTGGCAGAGATGCTGCAATTAACTCTTTGAGGGCTGAATGTTTTTTTCCAAAAAACTGTTTTCTGAAAAGCACACAAAGCATTGTTCCACACATAAATCAACATAAAACAGTCGTTGCTGTGGCTTCTGTCGGTGCCTGTTCACTGTTTCTGGAAACTGCGTGGGGCAGCAGGAATGCATGGCGGGGTGGCTGCCTGGCTGTCTTCACGCGGTGGTGGCAATTGCAGTGCGACACAATCTGGTTTGTACCTCTTGTCATTGTAAGCGGTGGTCCTCCCAGGTGAATGTTGCCGTAGGTGCATCAGCTAGACGAACGCGTTCTGCACCACAATCAGCCGGGGCGTGATCAGCTAATACCAGTACCTCACATTTGTTTTGGATCTCCAGATCACTTACATCCCACAAGTCAGAGTCCGATTTAGCGATAATAAGCAAAATGTCATCCACAATGCTTTGCACATCTACTTTAGTCTCTTGCCCGATGTCGATGCCATTTTAGAGGTTGTTTGCTCTTCGCTACTCATGCACGTGTAGGCAATCGAGGTCAAATCAAGGAAGCTAACTTTCCTTCTAGCAAAGAGAGTTGAACTAAAACATAACAGTGAGTTTTGTCACAGTTTATGGCTGATTTACATCCTCTATTCCTAAATTTCGACAAAAGTCGACATCCGCCCTGAAAGAGTTAAGGGCTCCACAGCTCTCCAGGTGCCCTCTGGCGGTGGCCAGGGCCACAGCAGGGTGAAGCTTCTAAGCTCCAAACCTGTGGTTGTACGGCAAGCCAGAGTGGCTGCCCTCTAATGTCCCGGGGCTGGCAGTGCCCAGAACACTGTCTCTCCTCCGGTACTTCCACCGGCCAGGCAAAGATTCCAGCCATCCATCACAGTATCCACTCTTTTCATAGCCTGGCAGGCTAACATTTGAATCCTGATCGAATCCTGATCATCAATACATATTCTGTCTTCTTCCTGTTTATCTTCAGCCCTCTGCCCTTCTCCTTTCTTCCAGCCTCCTCTCCACTTTCTCTTTTCTGGTGCTACACAATGCAACGTCATCAGCTAAAAGCGTACACCAGGGGGCTGCTCTTCTATCCCATGACTCAACACGTCCACCACCACAGCAAAGAGTTTAATTCTACATTACGTTATTTACCTTAAGACATGTAACTGAGGCCATGAATCGACACGGACGAAGCATTTAAGTAATATAAGTGAGCCAACAGAAAGAGGGTGAAACAGAGATAAGGGGAGACAAATGGGGCAGCTCAAGAAGGCTATTAAAGGGGTGCTGCTGTGCTTCTTGTTTGGTGGTGGTCTGAGGTTACTGGGTGCTATTTAAAATCGAACTGTGGTAGCAATGAATGAATCCATTGTTAGCAATTGTATATTCTGATTTTGGAGCCAAAGATTGTTGAAAACAGTATAAATGTGGCTGAAAGCTTAAGCTATGGATGGATGGAAGACATCTCGGCTGCCACTGCCTAGGACCATGCCTCCAGCACTCTTGAGGTGGTCAGAGCCGATCACCAGGGACCCCATTACTGCATTCTGCTTTGCCAGGAGCAGCTCCCTTCAACTGATTATTTATTGGAGTCTAAGCCAAAAGAAGCTGAGTGCATCCTTTCTTTAGCATTATCTTTTTTTATTGTTTCTTCCTCTCAGAATTGTCATTGTATCCCTGAGGAAGGATTTATAAATATTTACTAGCCACGGTAGCTGTTGAAGACCGGTAATGGAATAATTAAAGATTGTTTTCTGTCTCTTTCCCTACGAGTTTGTTTTCAGCGCTTTCCTCTGTACTTGCGTGTGTGAACGTCTCTTAACTGGTGCTCGTCTCTCAAGTCTACTTGTCATTATTGCTGTCATTATTTTCAAGGTACCTTTCTCACCTCCTATCTGGTCTTATACTTTCCGTCTCTGAAGGCGACTCTATCAGCATGCCTCACGCGCCTTTACTCCTCCTTGTGCGTCTCACACCCGCACTTCCTCTTTTGTCGCATCATCAAAGCCAAACTGACCAATCACACCAAAGGCAAACTGACCAATCAGATTGCTCAGAGGGACTGAACACACAGACCTTAGTATTTTTTTATGCACTAGATATTGTACTTTAAAATAGCTATACATTTTTGGATAAGTAAAGCAGGAAATCATTAAAAGAAAATATTCTCAGGAGTATATACCCCTTGTTATGTTTTAGCTAGGGTTCCTTCTCTTCTCACGCACCTTTTAAAATCTAGTAATGGCCATTTATGTCAAAATTTAGCTTTTTTTAGTTTGTGGAGTTACTAGGTCTTTCCTGATGTTATAAGGTAGAAGTGATGGCCAAATATGTCTTCATTCTGGTCACAGCACGATGGAAGAAGCTAGAACGTACACAGTATTTTACATACCGCAAGACAAAAACCTAGCAACTCCACTGACCAATGAGGACAGACCGCCTACCAATGAAAATGTCGGATTACGATCACATGGTTTAAATGCTGCGAGTGCATGATTTAAATGGCAAGTGTTGTTGATTAGTGACGCTCAGGAAAAATTAAATCTAGAGATCATTAATTATAGGAGCAAATTCATTTTCTCAATTTGCTGAAAACCTGAAAGATGTTTGATTTGACTTGCTTGTATCGAATGTTGTTTGATTTTAATAAAATCAATAAATGCTAAAAAAAAGAAAGAAAGACGTAACATACCAGCTTTTTCCATAGATGGTGAGTCTTGACTGGGGTTCAAATTCCTTTTTTATGTTTTTTTTATTTTTTGTGTATGTTAATGCATGTTGTTCATGTTTAATATTTCTATAGTTATTCATTCTTCATCAGTATTCTTGTTCAGTTTGCTTCTATGTGTTTATGTACAGAATCTTCTGTTACCTTCCTTGTGTTTTGTGGATGTTTCCCCTAGAGTTAAGGTTCCCAACGGACGCGGTACCACCCACTGGTGGGCGCTGAAGAAATCTAAGGGGGCATTTCTGGTCCAAGACATATTAAGGGGGTGTTGGGGACCAGCCACTGCCCCCTTGGGCAATACTCGCAAGAACGCGCTAAAAACTTTGATTAATACTAAAAATTATCAAACGCATGTTTCAACCAATTATTCAAAATGTCCATTAAGAAAGACCCGTCCGTATTAAATAGTAGGTATTTACAATTACATTATATTTACAAGTTTGCATTCTCAGATCATGCAAGTCCTTACAAGATTAACGCACGTGCAGAGGACCAAATCTATGTGTGTTTTGACGGGTTCATTGAGCATTACTATAAATATGTGAGAAGTTTTTTTATCAATACCAGATTGTTTCGGAATTCCTTCAGAGGAAGTGTAAACCTAAAATTACACTGTGGTACCTACAGATCACATTCAAAGGAAAACTTACGTGGACCTGCTTATTAAAAACTAGGGGGCTTCGCTCGCCAAACCCCCTCGGCCTGCTCTATGTGCCAGCAACTTCATGTCTCTTCTGCCCGCGTATGTAGATTTCACTTTCACCAAACAACAAATCTTTTAATTCTCGCTGATACGTCTCTTCATTGGGAAGAAACAGTGCTTTTCCCTGATGGCAACACGAATTAGATTAGATTACAAGTCTCCCATCATCATATTTACCCGAAAGAGGATTTAACATGACAACAATCTAATAAAAAAGAAAAGAAACAGATTGTCAATAGTGGGATGTGGCAATTTAAGATTGCTGATGACAAAAATAGCACCAAACATTGAAAAATTAGTGTCGACCAAGCTCAACCCTCTCACTAATAATTTCGTATTCATTTATTTAATAATATATATTTTTAATCATACTTTGAGCAATACACCAATATTTTTATATTTTATATCTCTTCTAGTAAAATAATTTTAAAAATCTGTCCTTGATTTTTAATATATAGTACAGTTCACCCAAGGGGGGGGGCACTGTTAAATCACTCTCTGAAAAAGTGGGCTCTGACCCAATAAAGGTTGGGAACCTATGCCCTAGAGGCAGGGCCCCCTGTATGTCACCATCAAGGGTCTGCCCACAGGCTGATAAAGGCAGAGGAAACTTAGAGTCCCTTGCAGTTCATTGAAAGTGCTGCTAATTTTGATCTCTTTTTGATTTACTGGAGTTTGACCTCTCTGCTCTGTTCTTTTTTTTTTGGATCATTCTTGGGACTTGAGTATGGCCTGAGAACATTTTGTGATAATAAATCTTTTGATTTATAGAGGTCCTGTGTTTGCCCTTCTGTGACTTTCATTGGGTTTAACGATTTTCCCCCTCTAGTGGGCATGGCCTAACACTATGTCAGGGCATCTGAAGCACAACACACTTCTTTCTCTCACCATCACACGTCTTTCCATGATGATTTGGTCTTTTTTTTTTTTCTTTCTGCACAGTTGAGCCCTTGTTCCAAACCGAAGATCTACCTGCATGTAAGCAGAAGAGGCTTTGAAGCCCAAGTCCTGGATCAGTTCTGGGGCAATCCCCATAGCCAGGAATATCCTCTAGAATATCTGTGGCTGCACTCCTCAAGATCCTTCTCCTATCCCTGTAACCCTTATCCCCAGCACTCTTACAATAGGCCAGGAGGTGAACACAATGAGGACCAAGGAGGATGTGTGTGCTGCTACTAATATATCTGGGGACATTGATTATCTTATATGGATCCCCCCCCACCCCACTACCACCATTTTGTCATGTTCTTGTTGGGTCCTGCTCTTAGCTTTCATCATCCATAGCTGCCTCTGATGCACATTTCTACTCGTCCACCTAATATAATTTGTTTTCTTTTTTTTGTGTTTATAACATTTTATTGAATTTATTAAAAGCAGGTAACATTCGATACGAGCAAGTCAAACTTGACAAAACTAAGTTCAAATCAACTCCCACCCATGAGAAAGAGAGCAAGGCCAACAGCCAGAGTAAAGCTTTAAGAGTAGAAAAAAAAGAGAGAGAAAATCCTAATTTCTTAATCCCAAATGTGTGGTGGTCTCGCTGAAGACAGATATACATATGCATACATACATATACATACAGTATGCATATAAATAACATATACTGTGGCAGATGGCCGGGACCCATGCCCAATTGGGATGCCCCTTTGACACTGGTTCCAGGGGAGCAGTCATGGGATGCACACTACGTCCCCGGAACACTTGTTGGCAGCCCCCCTGGGTTTCATTGGTGCCAATATTTTGGAACACTGGAGCTCATTCCTGTTGGGCTCTGTGGCAACCACCAGGGGGAGCTGCACAGCCTAACAAGCCCGTCTGGGCAGGAACGCAGCCACACCAGGAGATGCAGCCGGAAGTAGATCAATGAACACCTGCAGCACTTCTGGGTGGGCTATAAAAGGGGCTGACAGTCACCACTCTGAACGCCAGAGTCGGGAGGAGGAGGAGGAGGACGACGAAGCTGCCTTGGAGGAGTGGAGGAGAAAGTGTTTTGTGGTGGTGTTTTTCTTTATTGTGGTGTGTTTTGGGATTGTGTTAGGGCTGAGGGACACGGGGAAGATGTGGACCTCAGCTGAAGAAAATAATTCTTTTTGGTTTATTTTATATGTGCCTCTGCTCTCAGTCTGCGTCGGGTTGATTCCTATATAGCGCCTTTGCCACAATACATATGCATATACATATACATAGTAGATGCCACATGGCCTGGACAGACATCCCGGCCAGGAAAGGAAGCAGACCCAGAAGGAAGAGATGGATGGACAGCCCTCTGTAGTAGTAGAGAGATCACTAGGGAACTGTTATTCCCCCAGCACGCTAGATGGCAGCAGTCCCGGATATCCCCACCCAGTGGGAAGCCAGCCGGGCATGCCGGAAAATGTAGTCTGGCAGGGCAGCCCTTCTGGGGTCACGGGGTGCCGCAAGAGGACGTTCCAGGGAAACGAGCTCCCTGCTCTAATAATGGACTTGTGTGTGACCCGGAAGTACTTCCATTGGCCAATCGCCCTGGCACCGGAAGTACTCCCGGGTCTGTAATTAAAGGGACCGCACTCCCTTATTCAGGCGAGTCTGAGTTGGGTGGTAGAAAGGCAACACTTGACTGGAGGAGGGCAGTGCGGTGGTGAGAAAATTATTGTAGAAAGGGAGAAACCAGTGCTTTGTGCATATGTAACACTTTTATGGAGATATGTAAAATAAAAACTTTGTTTATTTTGATAAAGGACTGTGTTGCTGTGATCGTGTCGGGGTTTGGGCAAGCTGATGCCTGGGCGTAATCCCTTGTCCAGTCCTTCTGGGCATCCCAGCTGGGTACCACCCCCAGCCGCTTGCCACAATACATATAAACATACACCTGGAGAGAACCGTGAGTGAATTGTGCTTAAAACTGGGTGGGAGCAATTAGACGGCTCACTGAGGGTCACATTTCTAAACCAATTCGATGCCTTGTGGAGGCGGAGCTCAAAATAAGGACGGGGACTTTGAACTGCAGAGCTCAGGGGTGTTCGCATTCACCTGGTCCGACAGACAGCAAGTTTCTGATTATTATAACAATGGAAAAGTCTCCTAAAAATCCCTATTAGACATATAAATGTGTGTCACCTGTGCAGAGTTAACAATAAAAACATAACTTGTTGCAAGTGAAAACCCATTCTGTGATATCAGACTGTACATTAATATTCAAAGACATCGATAGACGTGTGGAAAACATGAACGATATCTCGTTGCAAGTGCAGCATGTGCTGCCTGTTGTTCACTGTTACAACGATAGTCTGAGTTGAAGTTTGAAAGAACTGGCTGCTATGCTTGTGAAAATATGAACTGTAAAATGTGCATTTGAAGTAAACGGTTTGTCCTCTAGGGAGCGCCACTGAGCTCCCAAACCGTCAAACACACCAACACAGGTCCCAGGTTCAACTAATAATTTTCTTTTTACAAATACCTTCACACAGGTTGTTTTTCGAAGCTCTGACATAAGCACAACTGCTTCTTATTTCTCTTCATTCCTCTCCTCCCGCTTTTCCAGGTGAGTTTCGTCCTCTGCCTCCCGACTCCGACTCCACTAATGGAAGTGAGATGACTCCTTTTATACAAGACCTGGGCGAGACTAATTTTCTTTGTCAGAGTGTAGCCCATAAGAAGCTCTTCCCAAAATAGGGAGCGTTTCTTTCAGCAGTGCCCTCTGGTGGCACCCAGAGACCCTGACAGGGCTGCCTTTCGAGACTACAGGTCCCATGATACCTTGCGGGTGTCCAACCTGGGAGGTGACCGGAGAAGCACCGCCCCCTCTGGTGTTTGGGGATAAACTGTCTCAGTCCATTCAATACATCAATACACTCCAACTACCCTGGCTGGAATGGAAATCATTAGCCATCATGTCCATCCACTATGGCCTCCCGACCAGGTAAAGCAAAACTCTCCTACCCAGTCGGGACGCTGGTCCTTCCTGGATGGAGCAGAACTCTTTAAATTTAAATTGCAACAAAACTGAACTCCTGCAAATTGGGACTAAAGTGCAACTTAATAAAATGAGCTCCTTCCCAGTCCATCTTGGCAGAGATCTCATCAGACCTGTCTCTACTGCAAAGAATCTTGGTGTCATTTTTGATTCCTCCCTTTCTTATAAATCATACATAAATCACATTAAGAAACATTCTTACTTTCACCTCCGTAACATATCACGTGTTTGCTCCTTCCTCTCCTTTTCTAATGCTGAGAAACTTGTCTGTGCTTTTATCAGATCCTACATTGATTATTGTACTTCCGTACTGGCAGGTGTCCCATTTAATCTTACATCACAGCTCCAGCTTATTTCTTACTCGAACCAGCAACACTGAGCACATCACACCCATCCTGCTTCGCCTTCACTGGATCCCTGTGTCTTACAGAATCGAATATAAAATCCTACTAATGACCTAAAAAGCCTTAAATAGCCTCGCACAAAACTACATCAGTGATCTTCTCCATCACTATGTGCCTGTCCGACCACTAAGGTCCTCTGATTCTGGCAATCTTGTTGTGCCCCACACTAATCTTCACTCCATGGGTGACAGGGCCTTCAACTGTATAGCGCCCAGACTCTGGAATGACCAACCAAAATTAATCAGATCAGCGGACTCCATGAATTCTTTTCAAAAACAACTCAAAACTCATCAGTTCAGGAAGGCTTTTAGCTCTCCTTGACTTTATTCTCCTTCTCTCAGTTTACCTCTCTGTCAAGATGCTCATGTAACCTGTGTGTGTGTGTACTAGACCATCAATTATGTTGTCAGGTTCTTTTCTTTGAATTTACTGTCTTAATCTTCTTTATTTATTTATGTGGTTTAGTACAATACTATATACTGTATACCCTGCCGTTCTTTCTTAAACTCTGTAAAGCGCCTTGAGCCTGGGAAAGGCGCTCTATAAATAAAATGTATTATTATTATTCACATACACCCTGTCAAAAGGCCTGACGTTAAGAGAGCTGATAGTGAAGAACCACATGAGATGCAGATTTCAGTGCTCAAAATACCCAATTCAATAAATCTGTTGTGACCACATGGTGATGCCCCTATGCCCCAAACCACAGACACAATAGTACTCTACACACTCCTGGATAAAAATAAAGTGATTTATTATGAACAAGTCACCGTATAAGTAATAGCGGCCAAACACAATTAAACAAGCTGGTGTCTTTCTCTCTCTCCTTTTGCTCCTCTTTTCAGTGTCGCCTGCTGCCTACCGATGTGAGGCGCCGATTTCTTTTTAAGCCGGACCAGGGAATGCTTTCAGTGCCACATCGTGTCTTCCTGGAAGCACTTCCAGGTCATATAGAAAGTATGGAGGTCCTTTCCTGACAACACTCTCTACTGGCACCCGAGGACCTCTGAACTCCAACTCCCAAGCACCCCTACAGGTGTCCCAACTAGGCTGCCATATGAGGACCACTGCCACCTGCTGCATGGGGGATGAAACTGCTCGTAACTCCCCACTTCCGCTGGTTTAAGCTCTATTTTAGTCCGGGCGGGCACAAAAGTTATCTCTTCATCCAAGCCGGTCAACTCATTTGTCCTTCGGTTTTGACCTCCCATCCAGGTAAGAAACTGTCTTCCTTCTCAGCCAGGACGCCTGTTCTCCTCCTGCACTGCCTAAGAATACAAGCAAGAAGAATGACTTAGCTGCACAATATCCATCTTCTGACTGCACTTCCAAACGGGTAACTAAAGGAAGTTACCATTACTGTCCAATTAGAAATGCAAATGTGCTGTGTCAGAGTTTTAACACATTGGATATCCATGGACCACAATGCTTGTTGTTGTCATGTCATATAGTGATGCAGTAGTCCAAATGACAGAAAGATATCATAGCAGACAGAGACTCTTCTCAGACGTGTGCAATGTGGTGTATGCGTCCTCTGCCATTACGACATATTGTGAGGTTTCTAAACAGCGTCCCGAAGCGTGATCACCATGTCTGTGGAAGACTGTTTATCCATTGCCATGGCAACCGCAGGCTCCCAGTGCTGCAGTGGCTCATTGCCGAAGCAAATCCGAGCCGATTGCGGTCGCATTATAAGCCCCTGTAGTCAATGGGTGATGCAAGGAACATTATAAATGCAGGGAACAGAATTACCTGGCCATGACCCTGCCTGATTACTGTGTCTGTGTATAGGAGAGTAGGAGATCCCGCTACAATAAATAACCATGCTGTTCCTGTTTTAAGCGGAATAAAGCTGGTTTTGCTAAAGTACTGAGACTCAGTTTTGGGGTGCAAGACAGGGACTCACACGTCACAATACAAATTTACTATTAAGCTCCAGTTACCTTGTGTTACTGAGCTCCTGAATGGACAAAAGCAGTTTTAGCTTTTCATTTCCTTTCAGTGACAAGTCTTTTATTCAGTTTTCTTTTGCTGTCTCCCTGAAACCCCGACGGTTTAGTTTAGTGCATGGACTGGAGGAACTGGGACGGTCTGGGATTGGTGGTGTTTTTAGAAACATGTCCAGCGGGGTGGGACTTTTGCGGCACCGGATATTTGGTGCAACTCAGTACACACTTTGAAGCGAGTTGTCCCCAGACATGTGTTCTCGTTTGAGAAGCACGTCTAACCCCCGTGAGATTACTGCGTTAAGAACTTTAAGCCTACGTTCTGGGGGGACATAAACAGCCAGGGGTGTAGCACAGAACTCTGTGGGCCCCTTCCTCTCGAAAACAAACTTTTCATTTCAGGTTTCAAGGGCACCCACACCCAGTGGGCCCTGGAGAATCATTACCCTTAGCGATATACTATTGAGTGAATGTCTGAAGAACATTCCATTAAAAGAAAAAGATCTCTTTTTAATGATTGTAATAGTGACGCTGATTCAAATGCAGTGTCTATCTGTTTGAATAACACTCTGCTTTTAATGCTGAAATGAATGTCGGATAAATACTAGAGATGTGTCTTTTGCACCTTTTAATAAGCTCAACTTACAGATTTACAAAGAAAATAATTATATGTGTAGGTAGAGGAAAAGGTGTTGCCCACTGTGGGACCTCATTTTTTTATTTTTATTTTTCGTTGAATTCTAACAATGAGACTATAACTTGCGACTCATCCCAGAAGCCTTTCAAAATTCAATTTGCTCCGCAGGGTTTTAGTGAAACATCTAGTCTTACTCTGCTCTCCGTA
>JANRMT010062835.1:21259571-21277878 GCA_026402145.1 Polypterus bichir lapradei
CAATCCCTGGTGATTTGTTTGATTTCAGCCAATTTAATCTGAGCAGCACGTCTCCCTCTACAATTATCAAATAACTCAGGGCCTCCTTAGTAGTCCCTGTTACTACTGGGAGGCTTTCCACTTCATCACATGTGAAGACCAGCAAGTTTAGAGCATCTGCAATTTCACTATTGTCTGCCAATCCACCTACCTTGGTGTCATCTGCAGACTTAACCAGCTTATTATTTACTAGCAACTGGGAGCCCGATCGAATCGGGATACAAATTCAACGTTTGTGAAATCCATACTTTCTCTGCAAAGAATTATTTGTTTTGTTAAGTCCTTGAAATGATTTTGTTATCATGGCACTGATTTGTGGTTAAAATAGACCTTTTCGGCCGCCGCAAGGCACAGGCTGCTCGATTTCTTTCAACCCGTGCTGCATTTGCGGCTGCTCGAGCTTCTTCAGTCTCTTGTGCACGGCTGGCACGATGTCTGTCAGCGTTGGTAGCATTCTGTAGCGCATGTTCTTCATCTGTCCTTTGTGTCCGATTTGCACGATTTCTTTCAGCGTTAGTAGCATTTGTAGCCGTACGCTGCTCATCCGTTTGTTGTCCTCGTTGTGTACGTGTGGTCGCATTAGCAAGTCTACGTTCCGTGTCAGTCATGTGACTTCGTTTCCTACGCATCCTTCCCACGGTCGCTGCTCTTGTGGCTGCTCGAGGTATTGCTGCGAACACCATACATACGGATAGTATCAAATTATATATAAGGATATCGTTATCCAAATCACTTATATATACAGTAGAGTCTCACTTATCCGACATAAACAGGCCAGCCGAACGTCAGATAAGCGAAAATGTTGGATAATGGCAGGTGCTAAGAAAAATCCTATTAAACGTAAAACTATGTTATAATTTTATACATTACGAACGTAATAATCATGTGTTACAACAAAACAACAGAATAAATTAACTGAAAAAATTAACTTACAGTTACAGAATTGTCTGACGTTAAGTACAGTATGTACTGTACTTAAAAAGTTCAGTCCTGTGATGATTTAAAGACATTTTTGATTGTAGTCTGCTTTCCTGATGAGTGCCGTTTCTTCGCTGTGAAGTCTCGCCATCTTTGCACCCTCATTATGTCAATTCCTGTAGCTGCTTCTTGTTGCTCAATGAAATTAATTGAAGTTTCTAGAGCCTTAACTCCGTCACTACTATAGTCAACATCTGTACGAGCGCATACTGTTTACTACAGCATTGTGACTGCGTGTGTGTGTGTGTTTGTGCTGTGACGTGCGAGTCCCCGTCTTGCACCCGAAAACACGAAGCTGAGTCTCAGTACTTTAGCAACACCAGTTTTATTAGGCTTGAAACAGCAACAGCGCGGTTATTTATTGTAGCGGGATCTGCCATTCTCCTATACACAGACACAGCAGTCAGGCAGGGTCGGGGGAAAAGTAATACTGAGCCCAGCCCATTTATAATGTTCCTTGTTCCTTGTATCACCCATCAACGGCAGGCGCTTATAGCATGTCCGCGATCTTTTCGGATTCGCTTTTATGGCGAACTGCTACAGCACTGGGAGACTGCGATTGCTTTGTGACGCTCTTCCGCGTGTCGTCCCGTTGGGTGGAATCCCACAAGAGTTTAGAAACTCACTCACACCAGCCATGATTCTTTTTAAAGGTAAAGTGCAGGTTAATTTATTTGCTATATGTATTTTTACTTTATATTTTGTATTAATCATTTTATATGAATAGTTTTGGGTTGTGGAACGAATCATCTGAGTTTCTATTATTTCTTATGGGGAAATTCACATTGATTTTACTGTACAAGTGCTTTGGACTGCGAGCACATTTCTAGAACGAATTATGCTCGCAAACCGAGGTTCCACTGTACTTAGCTGCGGTAGAGTCGGGAGCAACAAATAATAGACTACGCTCACGCTTGCAACTTGCAGTACTTGTTGCCGATTGATGCGTATTTTTTTTTTTGTTTTTTTTTTGCGGTGGGACGTCGGATAATACAGAACATTGGATAACCGAAGGTAGAATAAGCGAGACTCTACTGTATTAAAAACATAAGCAGTCCTAATACTGACTCCTGCTGGACCCCACTCATAACATCAGCCAGTCCTGATTTGGAGCCAATTTTGCATCCATCACCCTGAACTCCCACTTCTTTTAGTTCGATGCCCAATTTCTTATGTGGCGCCTTATCAAATGCTTTCTGAAAGTCCAGATAAATAATATCTTATGCTCCCCTTCAATCATATCTTTTTGATGCTTCGATTGTTAATC
Organism: Polypterus bichir lapradei; assembly: GCA_026402145.1. Taxonomy (NCBI): domain Eukaryota; kingdom Metazoa; phylum Chordata; class Cladistia; order Polypteriformes; family Polypteridae; genus Polypterus; species Polypterus bichir. The sequence continues at coordinate 21,261,856 of JANRMT010062835.1, forward strand.
TTTTCTGAAGCGTGCGTAGCCACTAATATCACGTCCCTTCTCATCACAGGATCATAGGAATCATCGAGTAGAGGGGGTCCTCTCATCGGATTGGCTGGCCCAATGCTGACTCAGCTGTGGAATGGCCAATTGGGGGAGGCGGCTTGATGGCTGAGGTCTCCAGGACTCTAAACAAATCCAAATCATATTATTTGATTTACTTGTGTTCTGTTCTGTGTATTGTATTGTATTGCACCCCCCCCCCCCTTTTTTGACCCCCACTGCACCCCCAACCTCCCTGGAAAGGGGTCTCTCTCTTCAAATTGCCTTTCCCAAGGTTTCTTCCATTTTTTTCCCCTATAAAGAGTTTTTTCTAGTCTTCTTAGATAGTCGAGACTAGGGGGGCTGTCAAGAGGCAGGGCCTGTTAAAGCCCATTGTGGTGCTCATTGTTTGATTTTTGGGCTATACAAAAATAAATTGTATTGTATTGTATTGTGTCAGTCTCATTTAGTCAAAACTCTGTAGTTCCTACCGTGTTGTAGTTCCAAATCAATATTGATAAATCCTAGTCCTGACCGTCCTGGGTATGACGTTAATCTTCATCAAGCTCTGCATGTAGGCCCTCCAACCTGCAGGACAAGGCTGGTGGTTGGTGGCAGAATTGGCACTCCGGCCACCATAAAAAACATCACACTGGTTTCATTCCACCTGAACTAGTGTGGTGCTGAGGTGTCACCTGTTGCATGGGTGTCTCGGGTCCTAATCTGAGATCTTGAGTTGGCTTGTCATGTGGTGGGTGCAGCAATGCGCTGTATCAGCGCCTGCTCCTAACCACTCTCCTCTAATTCTGTACAATAAGTGCATGGTGGGTTTTTTTTTTTGGAATTGTTAGGTAGATAATTTTACAATGTTAATATTTTGCTTTGCAAATAATAATCTTCCCATATAAACATGTTCTGGTCTTTTTATTTCATTCTTTACTGTTAGCCAAAAGGCAAACACATCAAGTAGCTACACTAACTGCTTTGCAGTGTTAATTTGTCCAGCTGTCAAGCCTGTGATTGATGAGAGGCATGGTACCTGTGCCAGGCTTCCAGTTGGCTGCCAAGGTGAGCTCTGCGGGCCAAGCACCTAAAGCACTTTCCATTTAATTAATCAGCCAGGAGCCAACTCGGTTTGTGTGTGCCGAGCTGAGGCCTCTGAGCACACATACACACCTGAGACCGTTTGCTTTATTAACCTTGCCAAAATCTTATTGGCACTTTTGGGCAGAGGTGAGACCCCAATTATAGCTGAAATCAATCTCCTGCTCCTTTCTCATAAACTAGGGAGTGCTCACAGTATGGTGGACAGGCCAGCTTGTTAGGCTGCTTAGTGGAAGTTCCCTGGAGATTTTTCTTTTCAATATCGCTCTCCTGCTTCACAACTAATCTTTACTTTTCTTAGAAAAGAAAAACCAAACACCTCTTGTGTACGTCTAAAGCACAAGCAGCACAATATCAAAGCTCATTAGGTATAGTGACTGGTGAGGAAAGGGAGGTGGGCTGTTGTTTGAATGGATTATGTGGACGAAACTCATTTTATAAAAAAATGATGTAATAACAGAGTAATAAAAATGTGAAATTCCTGTGTGCATTTAAATGTTATAAAGTTGGTAGAGAGGATGTAAGTTGCTGCATCCACCACATGACAAAAATCCCGACCTGGGACCCAAGTGCATCCATTAAATAAATGCTTCATACTTATTGCTATTCCATTGAATATTCTAAATTGTGGTCTACTGGTGTTTTATCATCATAAGCCGCATTAATAATGGAGACGAGTTGGAGTACAGGAAGGCTCGTGGTGCAGTGACAACAACCTGCAACTCAACATCAGCAAGACAAAGGAGCTGGTGGAGGACTTCTGACGTGCCAAAGAGACCATTCAGAGGAAGATGTGGAAGTGGCGCAGAGCTACAGGTATCTGGGGGGTTCACATAAAGAACAAACTGGACTGGTCTGACAACTCAAGAAGGGTCGGAGCAGACTGGGCTTGCTAAGGAAACTCAGATCTTTTGATGGGTGCAGCAATCTGCTGGAAATATCCTATTAGTCCATAGTAGCCAGTGTGGCGTTCTACACTGCAGCCTCCTGGGGAAGGAACCTGAGCTCCAAAGAAGCATAACGTATCAGGAAAGACTACTCCATCACGGGGTGAACCCTGGACACACTTGAAGCTGTTGTGGAAAAGATCATGATGGCAAAATTGGATGCCATCATGAAAAATCCCCTCCAGGAGGTGCTGTCTTGGAACACTTTTAGCCACAGGCCCATTCCAGCACAGTGTGCTAAGAAGCACCTCAGGGAGGTCTTTTCTGCCCACTGCTATCAGGAAATTCAATGCTTCTACCCGTCCACTCATTAAGTTTATTTTTATTTTATTTATTTACTTATCAATTGATTGTTGATTGATTGGCTGTATTATGTGTCCTGTGAGTCCGTATCCTTGTTTTTTTTTTGTGTGTGTTTCTGCTGCTGTATGCATCTGAATTTCCCCATTGGATTAATAAAGTTTATCTAATAAAACCTAATCTCATTACTTTTAGATCCAGACTAAGTACATATTTCTGCTGAGCCGCAAACAGACGTGCATTTGTATAAATGACACCCTGTCCACCTCCATTTATCGCCCTGACCTGACAATTGTTAACCACGTAAATCAAAGGCAAACCTCAGCCGTACTCGACAATGGAAAACATGAATGGCATTCCCTAAATGTAAAAGCAAAATTTACCAGTTGACAAGACAAGAATTCAACATTCTTTAAAAATTTTCCATTTTTCCTATTTGAAATTATACTAGTTAAGCCAAAATCATGATACTGGAAGTAAAATCTCCTTTCATCATCATTAGATGGCAAAGGCACTATATAAATAAAATGTATTATTATTAATTTTATTATTATTATTATTATTATTATTATTATTATTATTATTAGGTAGTAGGCCGATTGACAGTCAGTCAGTCATTTTTAGCCCACTTTTTCCTGAATTGTGTTGTGTCGCTGGAGCCTATCCCAGCCAGCAAAGGGCACAAGGCAGGACAGGGTGCCAGTCCATCACAGGGCAACCACACACAAACTCACCCCAACCACACACTAGTGCCAATTCAACAATGCCAAACCACCTAATGCGTGTGTCTTTGGACTATGGGGGGAAACTGGAGCACCCAGAGGAAACCCACAAAGACATGGGGAGAACAAACTCCACACCAGGAGGGCCCAGGATGTGAACCCCGGTTTCCTTACTGTGAGGCAGCTGTGCCACTGTGCTGCCCCAAGGCTGATTGCCTTTCTTTTTTAATTGCTCGATGTCTATGGCTTATCAGTCTGATCAGGACTCACAACACTTTAAAATGCAGCCATCAGCTACTCAATCCATTGGGTGCAATGTGCCAACCAGCTCTCCACAAGATGCCAGTCCATCAACGGGCACAGTACCTCAACATAGTTAATGATAATTTAACAAAACATAAGAAAATCTACTTACCTTAACCTAACATTCCGATTGTCCAGACGGGTGTAAGATGGTACCACACTGAAAAATTATTGCAATTACCATAATACAACATAACAATGCATTCTCAAGCCCACTTAATCCCCTTTTAGGGTCACAAGTGGACTGAACTTGTCCAGACAGAATCAGGTGCAAGGTGGCACAATACCTCAAAATACTTACATTTAACATAACAACACAGCAGAAAACAATAAAAATATTCAGACCCCTTCACTTTCTGCACACCCTATTATGTCGTAGATTTCATTTATAATGCATACTACGTGATTTCTGAGATTCTTCTGAGATCCTCCGTAACGGTGCTGCACAGCCGAAATGCGATGGACGTTCCTGTCGTGGGTTGGCTGTCCATTGCCGAGGTAACCGCAGATTCGCAACATCACCAAGTCTCCCCGTGTAGGACACATCTGTCGCCCAATCAGGAACATTCTAACTGGGCCAATGACCTGGCCCTGTCACTGCTTGTTTGCTGTGTCTGTTTGTATTGAAGTGGTAGTTCTTATTTGAATAAATACCCAGACTGTCCCTGTTTTGACTGGAATAAAACTGGTGTTCGTGAAGCGTTTGGACTCAGCGTCCTCTCTTGGGTGCAGGACAGCGACTCACACGTCACAATACATTTGTTACTTTTGCCCATCAGTCTACACTCAATAATTCACAATGACAAGGTGAAGAAAGGTTTTCAGATTGGCCTGTAGATGAATAGCCATCAAAGTTTTCAAGAGAAGTGTGTAAAGATAATACATTTAAAATCAGTCGTTTCAAGCAACAATGGCCAGTAGAAACTCTAGACAAGTCTTAGCTGTGTGTTTAAGTCAATTTGATTTACAAAAGGGGCTCAGTTTCTATCAAAAACATGAACACTTCTGGATGTGTCCAGATTTTTGACAAACCACATTGCTTCTCTAAATGCCACGTAGTGACGCAATGGTCAAAATGACAGCAAGACATTTAAATCAATCATTAACGTTCAGGTACTGAGCTCCTAAATTGATAACAGCCATTTTTCCCTTTTTATTTTAACCCAATGTGGAGTCTCTTGTTCACTTTCCTTTTCTCTCTCTGCCTTCCCATTTTAGAAGACTTGACGAGTGCAGAAGAATTTGGCAACGTGCAAACATAAAGCTTTGGGGAAAGGCCCCGTATCTCGAATGGCAGAGTAGTCACAAAGAACTGATACCGGTTTATCCGCTGTAAAACAACGACAAAGAGTACATGGAGGAACGTAATTGTTATATAAGGGACGCTCAAAAGTTTCAAGACATTTTTTTAACTCTTTTTATTATTAAGAATTTCAAAAACAAATGACATCACTTTTCTACATAGTCCCTTTCCTTTGCGATGCAATTTTCCCAGCGTCGTACCAACTTTTTAATGCCATCAGCAAACAATGTTTTTGGTTTGAGGGCATAGCCACTTATGCACCATTGCTTTCACATCATTTCTCGTGGTCGTGGCTGTAGCTGGACATCTGGAGCACTCTTCATCTGTCACACTTGTACGGCCATTTTTGAACATTTCAATCCACTCATAGACGACTCTACGAGAGAGAACTTTATCCCCATAGTGAGCAGACAAGCGGAGTTTAAATTGTGCTCACTGCACACCTTCTGCTCCCAAAAGGCATACGACATAACGCTGTTCCTCTTTGGCGCAATTTATAAGTGTCACAGCCAATTTCACCACAGAGTGACAACTCTTATACTAAAGTGCAAAGGCAGTCGGCTTTCTAGACAGAACGAGTCACATGACACTCTCAGACACGCCCAATTACTGATCCTCCCGCCTTCACCGTTTCCGACGAAGATATAAAAGTACAGAAACTTTTTGAACGAACCTCGTATTTAAGCTGCAGGAAGTAGGTTGAGGACATCAAGGCGGGACGGAAGTGAGGTCATCTGAAAGGCAGAAGTGAGGAAGTCATCTGTGGTTCTGTGGGAAGAAAGAGAAAGAATGCATTAGTACCTTTTACAAACCCTTTTCCCCGTGTTTTCACGCCCTGAATTGGACCCTTTGGCTGTCCCCTAATCGCGCATGTGTGACTCCATATTTATTTTGTGTATTTTGCTAATAAACTGCTCAAAAAAATTAAAGCAACACTTTGAAAACACATCAGATCTCAGAGGGGAAAAAAAATCCTGCTGGTTATCTCTACTGCTATGGACTGATGTGGTGATGTGTTAGGAATGAAAGGATGGCACATCGTTTTTAATGGAAATGAAAATGATCAACCAAAAGAGGGCTGAATTCAAAGACACCCCAAAAATTAAAGTGAACAAATGATGCGGCAGGCAGGCTCGTCCATTTTGCCGAAATTTCATTGCAGCAACTCCAAATCGTGCTCAGTAGTTTGTATGCCCCCCACGTGCTTGTATGCATGCCTGACAACATCGGGGTGGCATGCTCCTAATGAGATGATGGATGGTGTCCTGGGGGATCTCCTCCCAGATCTGGACAAGGGCATCACTGAGCTCCTGGACAGTCTGACAGTCTGAGGTATCGGATGGACCAAAACATAATGTCCCACCCAGAGGTGTTCTATTGGATTGAGGTCAGGTGAGCATGAGGGCCAGTCAATAGTATTGATTCCTTCATCCTCTCACCATATGAGGCCGGGCATTGTCATGCACCAGGAGGAACCCAGGACCCACTGCACCAGCATAGGGTCTGACAGAGGGTCCAAGGATTTCATCCCGATACCTAATGGCAGTCAAGGTGCCATTGTCTAGCCTGTAGAGGTCTCTGTGTCTCTCCATGGATATGCCTCCCCAGACCATCACTGATCCCCCACCAAACCGGTCATGCTGAACGATGTTACAGGCAGCATAACGTTCTCCACGGCTTCTCCAGACCCTTTCATGTTTGTCACATTTGCTCAGGGTGAACCAGCTCTCAAATGTAAAAAGCACAGGGCGCCAGTGGTGGACCTGCCAATTCTGGTATTCTATAGCAAATGCCAGTCGAGCTCCATGGTGCCGGGCAGTGAACACAGGGCCCACTAGAGGTTGTCGGGCCCTCAGGCCATCCTCATGAAGTCTGTTTCTGATTGTTTGGTCAGAGACATTTACATAAGTGGCCTGCCTGCTGGAGGTCATTTTGTAGGCTCTGGCATTGGTCATCCTGGTCCTCCTTGCCCAAAGGAGCAGATACCAGTCAGTCCTGCTGATGGGTTAAGGACCTTCTACGAGAGGCCCTGTCCAGCTCTCCTTGAGTGACTGTCTGTCTCCTGGAATCTCCTCCATGCACTTTAGACTGTGCTGGTAGAAGCAGAAAACCTTCTGGCAATGGCACGTATTGATATGCCATCCTGGAGAAATTGGACTACCTGTGCCACCTCTGTAGGGTCCAGGTATGGTCTCATTGATACCAGTAGTGACACTGACCATAGCCAAATGAAAAACTAGTGACAAAACAGATGAGGAGGGATAAATGTCAGTGCCCTCCACCTGTGAAACCATTCCTGTTTTGGGGGTCATCTCATTGCTGCCCCTCTAGTGCCCCTGTTGTTAATTTCATGAACACCAAAGCAGCTGAAACTGATTAACAAGCCCCTCTGCTACTTAACTGACCAGATCAATAGCCCACAAGTTTCATTGATTTGATGCTATACTCTCATTAAAAAGCGGTCCTTTCATTTATTTGAGCAGTTTATATGAGGAGAAAGGGGACACTACAGCCTCGAATATTTAAGTAAAGTGTACAGACTAGAGAAAATCATGGGTTTGATTTTAGGAAGACACCCTGTGGATGAAGCCTGTTCACTGCCATTCATCACAAAGTTTCTAGTGAGCTGTCTGCAGATGTGTGTTTTCATCCGAGAATAGCGTCTGGCACCGTGAGACTATTATTGGCTGCCACATAGTACTTAATGGACCTCCCTTTGTCAGACGACCTATAAAACAGCTTCTAGAACACTTTCCATGTTCAGGATGCACTCAGTGCCCCCCCATTGGTAGACGGGTGTCACTGACATGGCTTCTGAGCTGTGTAAACCCAGCTTTTGCCCTATATCCTCTATAAATACTTGAATCTCAAGACAATTTGTAACATGAAACAAAAAGCCAAAGTAAACATTTAATATTAAATCTTTCACTTGTACAGCACACCCCAAGCATATTTACACCATTAATTCCTCATTCAGTCTTCGTTATGTGCCAATAAAAAAAGGGCGTACAATAAAAGTCAGTCAGTTTTGATTTCATGTGTGACGCATTATGCAGGTTTATAGGAAAGCTCACAATGAAAAGATATGTCAGATATGCTAAATGGTCTTATTTACAGCTTGTTTTTTAGAAACGTCTTAGTGACTGACGGATTTATAGACAACGCCGACAGGACCAGTTTTAAGCTTTGTTTTTGATACCAGACATCTATGCCTGTGAGAAATATTCCAAGCGCCAGATTTCTTCATGTGCTTAAAAAAACAGATATAAATTGTCAGTATAAATGTTTCAGTGTAATTATGGGACAGATGAACTGCTCCTCTCACGTGTTTCTGGAAGACATAGTGACGAATTCAACCCCAAAAAAAACATTCATTGGCAGATTGTTGCAGTGAGTAAATCATCTTTGTTTGCATCTCATGACATTTCCATTATAAGTATCTCAAGGAGGATGGCGCAGTGGTAGCGCTGCCGACTCATAGGGTTCCCGTCCCGGGTCCTCCCACTGTGGAGTTTGCATGTTCTCCTTCGTTTTCCTCCTGGTGCTCCCTTTTCCTCCCACAGTCCAAAGACATGCAGGTTAGGTGGTGTTGCTAAATTGGCCCTAGCCAGTGTTTGTGTGTTTGCCCTGCAATGAACTGGCAGACCTGCTCCGTGTGTTTGTTCCCTGCCTTGTGCCCTATGCTAGCTGAGATAGGCTCCAGCAGACCCCCGCGACCCTGTTCAGGACTAAGTGGATTAGACAATGACTCAAATGTAGCACTTGGTGCCACGGCCCACCTGCCAAGTTGTTTTGCCTGCCTAAGGTAAAGTCATCTCTGACGGAGGATCGCAGGAATCGTGGGAAAGAAGGGTCCTTTCATCGGATTGGCTGGCCAAGCAATGTTTCAGCTGTGGAATGGCCAAATGGGGGAGGCAGCTTGATGGCTGTCTCCAGGACTCTAAACAAATCCAAATCATATTATGTGATATCATCTACTGTTAAATTCTGCTCCGTACTTCTAAAATTTTTATTTTTATACTGTATTGAGGATTTGTTCTGATCTGTGTATTGTATGGCATTGACCCCCCCCCAGTTCTTTTTGACACCCACTGCACGCCCAACCTACCTAGAAAGGGGTCTCTCTTTGAACTGCCTTTCCCGAGGTTTCTTCCATTTTTTTCCCTACAAGGGTTTTTTTGGGAGTTTTTCTCTTGTCTTCTTAGAGAGTCAAGGCTGGGGGGCTCTCAAGATGCAGGGCCTGTTAAAGCCCATTGCGGCACTCCTTGTGTGATTTTGGGCTATACAAAAATAAATTGTATTGTATTGTATCTTATTTGATTATTCTGTGCCCAGCGGGTGGCATGGAGCTGCAGTGGTTTGCCCAGTCCTACATTTACTTATTTAGCTGACCGCCTTTACTCAACAGAGTAAAGATCGGCCACCCCTAATTCGACTAATCAAGTTTTCAAATTTATGTAGGATTCATAAGCTACTTGGAAAGGGGTAGTGAGCTACTGGTGGCTCGCGAGTGATGTGTTGGACCCCTGCTCTACAGACTGGATGATTGACAGTCATACCACTTCTGACATTACTTCTGGCATCTGTGCCTGCCTTTTTTTGGCTGGTCTGTATTTAATTGGATGTGTTGCCATCTTGGATAGTCTGATTTCAGACTCGTGACTTGAGAGATGTTAACTTTACTGAAACTGATGAGTTTGTTGCTCATGGCACACCTTCTGCCTACAAAAAGCGTATAACAGAACGTTGTTCCTCTTTGGTGCATTTTATAAGTTTTGAAGTCATCTTCACAACAGGGTAAACAACTCTTATACTAAACTGCAAGGGCAGCCAGCTTGCCAGACAGAACGAGTCACATGACACTCTCCGACACGACCAATTACTGCTCCTCCCGTCTTCACCGTTTCGGATGAAAATATGTAAGTGTGGAAACGTTTTGAACGTCACTCATACTAATGGATGAACTGGGTAAACATGGATTCCAGAGGCAGTTCAGTCCCCCACATGAGAGGTGGCAGTGTCCCTCCAGGTTGGTTCAAGTTAGGACTCCTGCAGGGATGAATTGGAATTTAGAAGAGCAGTCTTGTCGGGGGTCCTTGGATGCCACAAGAGACCACTGTTGGGGGAAGACTGCCTTGGTTTCTGTATGACCCAGAATTGCTCTGGATGCCCACTGCTATGACACCGAAAGCAGGTTTAAAAGGAGCCCACTGTATCTCTTCTGGGAGTCAGGAGGCAGTGAGCGACACTCATCGGGGGGAAGGAAGAAGAGAATCTGTGGATATTTTTGTGTAGTTTGAGCTGGTGCTCATTTGAAAAAGGGTTGGTTGATAATATTCGCGTTCTCTTCACTATCAGTTAAGTTTCAGTTTGTTCTAAAACTGGCTTTACAGCTTCTTGTTTACACGCCGCTGTGTTTTGCTTGAATGCTCCACCCCACTCATAAATATTAATGAGTAACCTTTGTCACACACATGTGAGTAGGAGAGAGCTGTATGGACCAAATGAAGGTAATTCCATGCCTGGCCAGGGGGTGGAGGGGGAAGGCTAAACCTGCCTGATTCACCCTTGATGACGTCACTTCCAGTTATGGCGCCCAGAAACACATCACTTCCAGTCTCTGCATTTAAAGACGTCACATTTTCAACCTTTCAACAGTTCAGTTACGGACTCTAAACCGATGCACATCAGGGCTATTTCCAAAACCATTTGCAGCCAGGGAAATTATATGGGTGGCTGCCCCAAACCTTTTTAAATGTGTCGTGTCTGATCATCTCACACCTTACAAAGGCAAAACTCATAGAAATATTCATGTATTTTTGCAGCATAATGTTCTTGCATCCACCAGATGGCAGCAGAATGCTGTTCAGTGAGTTTTTAGGCATCTCCCCGAGTCTGACTTGGGGTTAAACATAATGACATAGCAGTTCAAGCCCAAGTCATGCTCGGGGTTAACACCAAGTACGGGTACAACCCCTGACGTAAAATTCACAACCCAGCATCTTTTTACAGCAGCAGGTAACAAAGGAAGCTCCTCTGCTGAGTGAATTGAATGAGGCATAGTATATTTTATAATGGCTAAACAATCAATATATTCTAATACTCTTCAACATCTTGGCCCATCAGAATTAGCAATCTGAGAACACTGCAAGAATCAGAATCTCCTTCTCACGTAATTAGGTGAGAAAGTTGTCTTTGAAAAATTAACACAACACACTGCAATGACCAAAAAATGTTTGGTTTCTCATTCCCTGAGTGTAGCCCCCCATGTCTGTGCTCATCAACTTTTACAGGTTCACAATGGAAGCCATCATCACTGGAACCATTAACTCTTTTACAACTAATTAGCACACAAAGCAATGGTTTGAAACATAAATCAGCATAAAGTACTTATTTGTGACAAATGTCCCTCTGTATTATGTACATTCACATACTTATTACAAACATCTTATATATACATCTTATATACCTGTTTGTCTCATCGTTCATGAGCTGAAAGGCATTTTCTAGAAAGAAAGTAGCCAAGTGGCTGGTAATCCATCGTGTCCTCTAGCACACTGTGTCATGTGATGAAGTCCAGTAGCCATCTTGCCTCCCATGGATCTATGTCTGTGTACAATACAATACAATTTATTTTTGTATAGCCCAAAATCACACAAGAAGTGCTGCAATGGGCTTTAACTGGCCCTGCCGCTTGACAGACCCCCAGCCTTGACTCTCTAAGAAGACAAGAAAAAACTCCCAAAAAAATCCAGTAGAGAAAAAATGGAAGAAACCTCGGGAAAGGCAGTTCAAAAAGAGACCCCTTTCCAGGTAGGTTGGGCGTGCAGTGGGTGTCAAAAAGAAGGGGGTCAATGCAATACAGTACAATACACAGAACAGAACAAATCCTCAATACAGTATAAAAATAAAAAATAAAATTTAACAGTAGATGATATCACATAATATGATTTGGATTTGTTTAAAGTCCTGGAGACCTCATTCATCAAGCTGCCTCCCCCTATTGGCCATTCCACAGCTGAGTCAGCGCTGGGCCAGCCAATCCGATGAAAGGACCCCTCTACCATCTACCCTGTGTAGTCCTCCAAGGGCAAACGTTGCCATAGGCTTGTAGGCTTCACAAGCGTGTTCAGCACTACGATCAGCTAATACGGGTACCTGTCTTTCATTTTCGATCTCCAGATCATTTGCATCAAAATCAGAGTTCGTTAAGTCAGAGTCCAATTCAGTAATAACATGCAAAAAATAAATCAATTAATAAAAAGAATACAAACTGAGTATTTCGCTTTGTACATTAGCTTCACTCTCTCGCCCAATGTTGACGCCATTCTAGACATCGCTTCTCTACGCTTCTCATGCACACGCAGGGATTCAACGTCAAGTCGAGTCTAACAGTCCTCCTAGCAAAGAGGGTCTACCTACAATGTAATTGTGATTTTTATCAACCTTTACATCTTGTATCGCCCTCAACCCCCGTGTCAACAAAAGTCAACATCTGCCCCCGTAAAGGACCCGATGAACTCATAACTGCAAAGCATTACAAATGGAGGTGAAGGTGGCTTGGATTATTGCTGGCGCCCACTTCCCTTGAAACGTCACATAGAAGCACTTAAGGTGGGACAGTAATCAAACCAAGAAGACGGACAAATACAAGAATTCTGAAACAAGTAAAAAGTTAAGAATAAGAAACACACTAAATGTAACTGGAACGCTCAAGGAGCTGGGCTTCTCTCACCACCCGTACAGAACAATTGTGATTTTTATTTAGACCGTTGTGTCTTGTTTCATGTAGATTTCCATTTTTGAAATGCTCGGTCATTGCTGCAGCGACGTCACGGCATTGCCGAACTGGGAGGTTGCTTTTCCATGGGCAACATGTAGCAAGAACATCTGATTTGTGTTTGTGGTGCTCTTGAAACCTGATGATATGACATCGCTATTATTAAAACTTGACCATACACGTAGAGAAGATTTTGAAAAGTGATTCCAGTTAGTGGTTTCATTTGACTACACGTGCCACACACCCCTTGGGTTGCTGACACAGCGCCGGACAGCAAGTTCTTTTTAACAAAAGAGGACCAGGAGATACTATGAATTTGTTTTCCAGAGAGTCAAACCAATCAATTGTCAGACCAAATTCACTAATCAAAAATCAAAGTTTCAAACAATTATTAGTGTAAAATAGAGAGAGAGAGAGACAACAGTCATAAAGAGATGGGGATTGCACCCCGTATACTTGAAAACGAGCAAATAAAGAAATAATACATCTTTACAGACTGAACTGGAAATTAACAAGAAAATGGCCGTTATACAGTATATCTGGCTGGCAGGAACAGGAGGGCTTTACAGAACTGGAAGCAGAAATGATGTCTCTAGGATACTGGTTCTTCTGAGGAAAAGAGGAGAAAGTGTTCAAGAACAGTGCCAACCCCTGGTCTGGTGCAGAAACACATTTATTCAAGCCCGTCAACTGTCGCCCATGTGCCCGTGACAATAGCTAAATTCTTAAACTAGGACTTTCACACTTGGGATTCGCCCACCAACACATTAATCATTGATGTTACATTATGTCACATGACCCTCATTCCTGGACCATTCTGTGTAAGATCACCACAGCATCTGCTGACGTAATCACTGTAAAATCACACTAAAATGATTCCACTTCATCAGAACATTTTCACGTGAAAAACAAATGTCAGATTCAAATTCTAGACTAAAGCCTCATGGGATTTTGAATTGAAAACCCACCTCTCCCCATAAATTCCCCTGAAGGGCTGGTTTATACTTCACACACAGAACACGTGTGTGCATGCATCATGGCTGCCACGCATTCCCAGTATTCATTTGACGTGTCCTCTGAGCACATCCTCAGAAATTAAGCCCATGCATACTGAAGTTGCAGTACCATCAAAAATTCAGGGGGGGGGGCAGTGGGTTCAAGTTGGAAATATATTATCAATATGTGACAGCAAGCTGCTTTGCAAATGGATCAATGTGCATGCTGTGATGTCTGATGAATGGTTCAATGAGGTGAAGCAAATCATCAAACTTAAATGCTGACATATAAATGTATTTCTGCTGCTTTTCTTCATCTATTTGTCGCATAGGCAATACAAGCGCCACTTAATCCCATCGTAATGACACAATACATTTTAAAATCCTCACATAACATCTTCTGTGCAATCTTTTTTTTTTACACCTTCACATCAGCATCAGAATATATGGAAGCATTTACTTTATTATTAAAGTAGAACGTCATAAACGTCACCTTAAAAGCGACCCAGTTGTTGATCGCTATGTGCTTCTGGGGCTTCTTTCTGCGCTGAGAGCAGCGGCAGGCAGCAACTGGCACACAGAACACATTCAATTTATGATTTTCAGGCTCTCTACACTCCTTAAATTTATACTTGATATCACTTTCAAGATGAAATGTGTTAAAGTATATATGTTACATTTTACAGAAAATTAAATAATGAATACTGTTAATAATTACACATATGGGGCAGCATGGTAGCGCTGCTGTCTCGCAGTAGGGAGTCACGTCCCTGGTGTTCCCTGCCTGAAGTTTGCATGTTTTCCTGGTGGGTTTCCAAAGGGAGGAGTGCCACTTACGATGACAAGAGGTACAAACCAGACTGTGCCACACTGCCACAAGAAGACAGACCAGGCAGCCGGCCTACCACGCAATCCTACCGGCCATCAAGCTTCAGGTGTCGACTGCAGCCACAGCAGCAGACGTTTTACGTTGATTTACATGTGACACCTTTGCTTTGTGTCCTTATCAGAAAAGTGAGTTGCCTGCAAAAATATTCAGCCCTCAAAAAGTTAAACTCACGGCTAAAATTGAACACATTACAACATAGTCTGAATAGAAACAAGAGTTTTATGGCCAGATATGAGGATTGTTTGCATCCCTCGGACTGACACAGACAACCTGACTACAGATGCACATTGTTTGGAAAAACTCATCAGAAACCTTAAAAGACTTTGTTGGACAGTTACCTTATCCAAAGATCTTGACCATACATTGTTCTCCTCTCTTGCTTAATGAATCTTAGCCTGGAGAGTTCTATTAATTTTTTACATTTAAGATGTCTCACTTAAAGGTTTTCCAATGTTGTATTTGTCCCGGTATCTATTGTCAGACACGCGCGCTTAGGAAGCAGTCATCAAGTCCTAAGGTGAGTGATATTTCGCGAGATGAGGGGTTGGTTATGTGTACTGTTTTCTCTCTCTCTCTTTTTCTGCAGAAATAAAGAAGAAAAATCATAATCCACTTACCTTTCTTCTGGTCTCACAAAATGGCTAACGTCTCACACCACATATCATCCGTGATGTCACTTCCTGTTCCTGCACAGTGACATCACTTCCGGACATCTCCGATGACATCACTGCCATCACTTCAGGCCATTCCTGATGACATCACTTCCGGCTCTGCCATAATGACGTCATTTCCAGCCATGCCCGATGACGTCACTTCCCGGCGATTCCCAATGACGTCAGTTCTGGCCATTGCTGATGGCATCACTTCTGTTATGTCACTTCCTTTCTCCATGTTTTTTTTTTGTTTGCTCTATAAACAACAACAACAACATTTATTTCTATAACACATTTTCATATAAACAATGTAGCTCAAAGTGCTTTACATGACGAAGAAAGAGAAAAAAGACAAAATAAATAATTAAAATTAGGGAACACTAATTAACATAGAATAAAAATAAGGTCCAATGGCCAGGGAGGAGAGAAAAAATAAAAAGAAAACTCTAGATGGCTGGAGAAAAAAAAAAATCTGGAGGGGTCCTGAGGCCACGAGACCACCCAACCCCCTGTAGGCATTCTACCTAACATAAATGACCTCAATCAGTCCTCATTGTATTCAGGGTTCTCATGGAAGAACTTGATGATGATGGTCATGTGGACTTCTGGCCTTTAATCCATCAATGCAGGGACATGACAGTACTTTGACCGGGTGGTGGTGACGCAGATTGAAAAAAAGAAACAGAAGAGAAAGTAGGGGTGAGTATGGATTTAGGAGCCACCATGAATAATAATGATAATTAATTGAATATACAGAACATCAGGATTAAACTAAGATGAAGCTATGAGAAATCCATGTTAAAATAATGTGTATCAGCCTGGCGAATTCCTATTGGCAGGCTATTCCAGATTTTAGGTGCCTAAAAGCAGAAGGCCGCCCGCCTCACCACTTCTTTTAAGTTCAGCTCTTGGAATTCTAAGCAGACACTCATTTGATAGATAGATAGATAGATAGATAGATAGATAGATAGATAGATAGATAGATAGATAGATAGATAGATAGATA
>JANRMT010062835.1:21277978-21315306 GCA_026402145.1 Polypterus bichir lapradei
GTTAGCATTTACTCCCCCGGGTGGAATTGAAGAGTCGCATAGTGTGGGGGAGGAACGATCTCCTCAGTCTGTCAGTGGAGCAGGACAGTGACAAAAGTCTGTCACTGAAGCTACTCCTCTGCCTGGAGATGACACTGTTCAGTGGATGCAGTGGATTATTCATGATTGACAGGAGTTTGCTTAGTGCCCGTTGCTCTGCCACAGATGTTAAACTGTCCAACTTTACTCCTACAATAGAGCCTGCCTTCTTAACAAGTTTGTCCAGGCGTGAGGCGTCTTTCATCTTTATGCTGCCACCCCAGCACACCACCGCGTAGAAGAGGGCACTCGCCACAACCGTCTGGTAGAACATCTGCAGCATCTTACTGCAGATGTTGAACGATGCCAACCTTCTCAGAAAGTATAGTCTGCTCTGACCTTTCTTACATAGAGCATCAGTATTGGCAGAAGATCTAAGGTTACGATTTGGAGTGTAAGGTGTAAGACATTGTGAAATATAAGATGGAGCGAGATTATTTAAGGCTTTGTAAACCATAAGCAGTATTTTAAAGTCAATTTTAAATGACACAGGTAACCAGTGTAGTGACATCAAAACTGGAGAAATGTGCTCGGATTTTCTTTTCCTAGTTAGGATTCTAGCAGCTGCATTCTGCACTCGTTGCAGTCGATTGATGTCTTTTTTTGGGTGGTCCTGAGAGGAGAGCGTTACAGTAATCTAGTCGACTGAAGACAAAAGTGTGAACTAATTTCTCAGCATCTTGCAATGTTATAAGAGGTCTAACTTCTGCTATATTTGTTAAGTGAAAAAATGCTGTCCTCGTAATCTGATTAATATGTGATTTAAAATTCAGGTCAGAGTCAATAGTTACCCCTAAATTCTTTACCTCCATCTTGACTTTTAATCCTAATGCATCGAGTTTATTTCTAATAGCCTCATTATATCCACTATTGCCAATCACTAAAATTTCTGTTTTATCTTTATTTTGTTTGAGAAAATTACTACTCATCCATTCAGAAACACAAGTCAAACATTGTGTCAGTGAATCAAGAGAGTCGGGTCATCAGACGCTATTGATAAATACAGCTGCATGTCATTAGCATAGCTGTGGTAGCTCACGTTATGCCCCGAGATAATCTGACCTAACGGAAGCATGTAGATCGAAAAAAACGCCATGAAACTGACTGTATGTGTTGATTGAGATCATTTTTTTGATTTATTTTGACCTTTGTGGTGTATGGCTGGCCGTTCATCCCAGCCAATACCCCCAAGCCGCCAGGTGGAGCCCTCCCTGCAGTATGGAGGTCCCCCGAAGACCAGCAGGGCATCATGGACATTGGAGTTTTTATACACAGCCCTGCTGGATACTATGGGGGCCACTAGGAGACGCTGCAGGGAGGAACGATGGTTATTTTCCTTATGCCCTGGAAGTACGTCTGAGTCACATGGACAAGGGGAATGACGTGCTTCCGGGGTGAAGAAAAGGACTTTTTATCTGACCCGGAAGTGATAAAGAATCACATGGACTGGGGATTAGAACACTTCCGGGTCAGGGAATATAAAAGGATTGTGGGAGCTCCCAGACGGCGAGCTGAGCTGGGTGGAAGGGTGGCAACGCGTCTGGGAGTGGAGGATTGTTTATTAGTGATTCGTATTGTGATTTAATGAGTATTGTGGAGAGGAGGGTGCTTTGTGCACTGTGGATTATTAATAAAGTCAACTTTTGAACTTTTATCTGGTGTCTGGCGACTTGGACAAGGGTTCAAGGGAGCGATACTGCCCCCTATCTGTCACACCTTATTTTCATCTTTGTCCGTCAGCTAATATACAGGGACATTCCGCAACTCTTTTTGAGCATTTTCTTGTGGTTTGTTTCACTACACTGTATAAACACAGGGAACTCCAGTTTCTGTATTACATTTCACCTAAAGAAGGAGGCCTGAGTTGCCTTGAAAGCTTGCTTATTGTAATCTTTCTAGTTATCCAATAAAAGGTGTAATTTTGCTTGACTTCTCGCTACATCCATAATAGCTAACACGGTACAACACCCTAGTACTTTCTTCATCTTGTAAAGCACTTTGAGCTACACCATTTGTAGGAAAATGTGTTAGAGAAATAAATGTTCTTGAAGAACAAGACAATCGAAATGTCACAAAGATGTATCACTGGTCGGTCCTTTCTTAATTCAAAAACAAATGCAGACACTAAACTGAAAGTGGCTAGTACACTGCGAGCGTGGGAACAATCTTGCAAACAAATGGTGACTGAGCGACAACCCATAAACATTAAAAAAAAAAATGACAATTATTAAAACCCTGATGATGCTTTTATGTGAGATGGCAGCGTCTGACACTTGCACAGAAATGCCAGGCAACAATAACCGGATATTAAAACGTATCTGAGACAAACCCAGCAATGATGTTGTCATGGAAGACAATTATCAAGATAGAAAATATAAACAAAAGAATGAATACAATTCATTTCTTAGAAGCCAAACAGTGGAATTTGCCAGAAATCACAGAACGCATAGCTATGATGCACATTGGAGGCATGAGGAACCTGATACAACCGTGAATGGAATGCCAGTCGATGACAGGCCCAGCATAGCCATATTGGTCCAAGTTACTGTTGAGAGCTCACTTCATATGCAGAGCTCGGAGGTTTGAGGAAGAACTGACAGTGTGTGCAGCAAAAGGTGACATAGACATGCAAATCACATACGACTGACACATGAAACCTTCAGTCATGCTGGCCTGTAGTCTTTACAATAATGACCCTATAAACCTATAACTGAATAGAAGATTCAGCTTGACCAACAGAAATGAAACAATTAACATGAATGAAACAAAAAAGATCGTGTGGGCTATATGAGCACCCCCTACTGGTCTGACATATTATTTATATTGTAATGGCACTGACACCAGAGATGAGCCACCCATACTATGAGCTGGCATTCCATCAGGCCGCTTCAATGCCAGCTGCAACTTACCTTCTCCCTGGTTCTATTAATCCAATGTCCAGAGAGTCTCCACCTGCCTTGTTGAGCCTTCCCAGGCTTGTAAAGTTTAACATGAATCTTCCAGGGCTTTGTGGAATGTCAATCACTCATCCAGCCCCACCCATCTTCAGGGGCAATATGCTGGCTACTACAATACACTTTGCATCCGTGACTACCCATGAATTTGAAAAGAAACGGATACACGGTACGTAGTTTTTACTTCCATTCGTTTTACTATTTAGTGCACAGCAGAAAAGATAAACTCATAACCGTCACAATCTGAGACACGTCAGTATTAGAGCTGCTAATTAGATAGATAGATAGATAGATAGATAGATAGATAGATAGATAGATAGATAGATAGATAGATAGATAGATACTTTATTCATGCCTTCTGCGGCTTATCCAGGTATGTGCATGCAGCACTTAAATAGATTATGTCATTTTTTTATTTTGACACACAGGTGATGATAACAGTGCACTACAGTGGGTTCAGAGCAGGTTCTGGGTATTGATTACCTGAGATTTGTGAGTCTTGTGCAATGGTGTGCTAACAAATAAGAAAGAGAAGCAAGGCGCAAACGGCAGTCTTCAGATCGTGCCGAGTTATAGAAGAGGGAACGCTGTTATAACATCGCATGACTGAAAACAAAAGATCAAGGATGGCATGGTGGCACACTAGTTATTGTGGCTGTCTCCCAGATCTTGTGGACTAGGTTCAATTTTGCCATCAGGTAGCTGTCTGTATGGCGTTTGCATGTTTTCCTCAGTCTGGGAGAGCTTCCTCTGAATATTTCTGCTTCCTCCCACAAAGCTAAAGTTGTGCAACAACAACAACAACAACATTTATTTATATAGCACATTTTCATACAAAAAAATGTAGCTCAAAGTGCAGGCTAAGTTAGTTGTCTGCTTTAGGACTGTTTCGCTTAGAACAATCTAGATGGGAACAAACCATTCAGTCCAACACAGTTCGCCAGTCCTATCCATTTAATTCTTCTAAAATAATATCAAGTCGAGTTTTGAAGGTCCTTAACATCCCAATGTCTACCACACTACTTGATCAGTGTTTCCAGGTGTCTGTGGTTCTCTGTGAGAAGAGAAACTTCCTAATGTTTGTGCAGAATTTACCCTTAACAAGTTTCCAACTGTGGCCCCGTGTCCCTGATGAACTCATTTTAAACTAACAGTCTCAATCCACTGGACTAATTCCCTTCATAATTTTAAACATTTGAGTCAGGTCTCCTCTTAATCTCCTGAGAAGGCTCTGCTCTTTTAATCTTTCCTCAAATCTCATCCCCTGTAGCCCTGGAATCAGCCCAGTTGCTGTTCGATGGACTTTTTCTAGTGCTGCTATGTGCTTTTTGTGGCCTGGAGACCAAAACTGCACCCAGTACTCCATTAAAAAAAGAGCTTGGACATGTACTCCACACATCAAGGTGCTATATAACCTAACACTCTGTTAGCCTTCTTAATGGCTTCTGAACACTGTCTGACAGTCGATAGCTTAGAGTCCACTGCGACTCTAAAGACTCTTTGCTCTTTCTGAAACCTTCATGTGGATGGGTCTTTAGGGAACCAAAAATGGTTTCTGCCTTGGCATCATTCTGAAGAGCCACTCTGGCACCCTTATTTTTAAGAGTATACTCTTGACTGCGTCTGGCCCGGATCATTCTGGTTACATAGTCGGCAGTTCTGGGTTCAAGTGGCACTAAGGCTGACGCAGCCAACTCACAACATCACAGTTGTCTGCCCTGTTTTTTTTACTCTTTTCCTAACCTATAAACTATGGACTCAACTCTTCAAAAGGGGCACCACGAATCTCTCTTTAACATTCTTAAAAAATTACTGTGTGGGTTGATGCAAATCTATTTGTATATTTTCAACTGCATACTTCATGTATTTCATGAATATATTGTCACACACGTGCAAATAGGAAGGAGCTGTGTCAACCAGGTGAAAGTAATGCCATGCCATGCCAGGCCAGGGGGTGGCGAGGGGTGCTAGACCTTCTTCTGTTGTCTTTGCAGACAAACAACGGGAAAACCTGTCTGATTCAACCTTGAAGAGCGTCACTTCCGGCCCCAGCGCCCAGAAGAGTGTCACTTCCAGTTCTGGCACCCAGAAGAGCGTCACTTCCAGTTCTGGCACCCAGAAGAGCGTCACTTCCAGCTCCAGCGCCCAGAGACACGTCACTTCCGGTTCCAGCGCCCAGAAGAGTGTCACTTCCTGTACCGGCACCCAGAGACACGTCACTTCCAGTTCTAGCGTCCAGAAGACCGTCACTTCCAGTTCTAGCACCCAGAAGAGTGTCACTTCCAGCTCCAGCGCCCAGAGACACGTCACTTCCGGTTCCAGCACCCAGAAGAGTGTCACTTCCTGTACCAGCACCCAGAGACACGTAATTTCCAGTTCTAGCGTCCAGAAGACCGTCACTTCTAGTTCTAGCACCCAGAAGAGTGTCACTTCCAGCTCCAGTGCCCAGAGACACGTCATTTCCGGTTCCAGCACCCAGAAGAGTGTCACTTCCTGTACCGGCACCCAGAGACACGTAATTTCCAGTTCTAAGACCGTCACTTCCAGTTCTGGCACCCAGAAGAGTGTCACTTCCGGCTCCGGCGCCCAGAGTCATGTCACCTCCAGTGCCCAGAGGAGTGTCACTTCCAGCTCCGACTCAAGAAGCACGTCACTTCTGGGTCCACTATGTCACTTCCGGTTTTGGTATTTAAAGCCGCCATTTTTCCAAACAGTCTTCAGTCTTGTTTTGCACTTCATCAAGGACATATCTGTCTTGAATTTCAAACCCACTGCAGATAGGGAAATTATACGGGTGGCTGCCCCAAACCTTATTAAGTGTGTCGAGTCGGATTATTTCACAATACAGTATATATCCAAAATAACATTCTGATGCACCGTATGGCTGTTACAGTTAACCTGAATTGCTCCCCATTCCAGTGACCTCTTGTTTATCATTCTCTGTTTCGAGTTTATATGTTCTTCCTGTTTCTTCCTTCAGTTTCAGTTTTCCAAATGTAGGTGGAAAAAAATATTCCATACATAATTATGGCTCGTTGATGCAGTAACCAGAAACCAAAAAGGATTTGCTAAATGAATGGATTTACAGGTATGTGTCAAAAAAGTGGCAAATTATAAAAAAGAAAGGCTTTTAAGAAAATGTTTTTAATTACGTAATTGTGACCAGCAGTAGGGAGCCAGATCGGAACAGAGGGAATCTCTGGAGTACCGACCCGGTAATCCCCTTTGAATCATAACAAAAGAAAAGCAAAAAGGGTGCGCAGTGACACAACAAAAAAGATGCTCACCAGAAAATGAGCCATTCCAGAGTTCTCTGCCAGTATCGTATTTGCCGGGGTCTCGCTCAGGAGCTCATTCGATATCGAGTCCTGGTTGTATCACAGGGCGTCTTCTCAGAGCTGTGGGGTAAAGAGATGATACCATTAGCAACAGCGCCCCCTCTCATCCCGAAGTGGCATCGCTTACCTGAGTCGAGACCGGGAGAGGATCCACAGTCACACGTGTCACATATAAAAAATACGCCTCTTATTTTGACACCAAGGGACAAATGACAACAAATCAAAGCTCAAAATGCTTTTGTTAAAGTGACACTTTTTGTCAAAGTTTCCTAGCCTTAGGGTATATTCCAATGGAAGAAAACTGAGCCAAGAGGGGAGAAGTCAAATGTAATGATTTTGTAAGAAATTGTTAACATTTTTGTTTGTTACTGAGGTGCTAAGTAAGTCCTTATCCAAATATAATCAGACATATTGAATTTAATCCAGGCTCGGTGGGGGACTGCATGCTATTTCTAAACAGGGCCCACTCACTCATACAAGTCATGACACTGACCTGAAACATTCGGCCAAGACAACTCTGGAGTGGTTTCGGGACGAGTCTCTGAGTGTCCTTGAGTGGTCCAGCCAAATACAGGACTTAAACCCCATAGAACATCTGCGGAGAGACCTGGAGATGGCAATTTACTGACGTTTCCCACCCAGCCTAATGGGGCTTGACAGGATCTGCCGGGAAGGATAGGATAATCTGTTCAAATCCAGGTGCACAAAGCTTGTAGAGACTTACCTGGGAAGACTAAGCTGGAACTGCTGCCAAAGGAGCTTCTCCAAAATACAGAATTAAGGGTCTGAATATGTCCATATAAGAGAGATTTCAGGTTTTAATACATTAATACATTTGCAGTGTGGGGCGCAGCCCGGACACAGACAGGTAGACATGTTTTTAAGCACCACAACATATGTTTATTTACAATTATATATACAGTGATCACGCACAACCCAGTGCCGCAGCACCAATCACCCTCAGTCCAGGCCCTCAACAATGCCTTTCTTCTCTAGGTCCGCCTCCTCTCCTCTCCTCCAAGACTCTGTTCATTTCCACCCAACTCAAGCCCCTGAACGGAGGGAGATGACCCCTTTTATAGTCCCCCGGATGTGCTCCAGGTGCCTCCTGGCAATCTTCCACTGGCACTGCCCAATGTGGTGGAAGTGCCGGCTGTGCAACCAGAAGCACTCCGGGTGTCCCCGCTCCTTTTCCCCCCAGCACTTCCGGGTGTGGCGGAAGTGCTTAGGTCCAAGGCTCCAAGGTCATTGGGGCGCCCCCTGGTGGTGACCACGGGTCCCTACAGGGTTGAGCTTCAAAGCTCTGTACCCCATGGTTCCCAGATAGGCACCGGGGTGGTCGCCCCCTCGTGGTCTGGAGGAGGTGCAAGCCCTCCTCCGGTCTTCCTGGGCGTCCCGGCTGGGTACCACCCCCTGCTGCATGCCACAGCAGTCCTTTCTGAAAACATCTTTTCATTTTATGAGTTATTGAGTGTAGGCTGGAAATGCCAACTTTCTCCATTTAAAATGAAATGTACACTCACCTAAAGGATTATTAGGAACACCTGTTCAATTTCTCATTAATGCAATTATCTAATCAACCAATCACATGGCAGTTGCTTCAATGCATTTAGGGGTGTGGTCCTGGTCAAGACAATCTCCTGAACTCCAAACTGAATGTCAGAATGGGAAAGAAAGGTGATTTAAGCAATTTTGAGCGTGGCATGGTTGTTGGTGCCAGACGGGCCGGTCTGAGTATTTCACAATCTGCTCAGTTACTGGGATTTTCACGCACAACCATTTCTAGGGTTTACAAAGAATGGTGTGAAAAGGGAAAAACATCCAGTATGCGGCAGTCCTTGTTGATGCTAGAGGTCAGAGGAGAATGGGCCGACTGATTCAAGCTGATAGAAGAGCAACTTTGACTGAAATAACCACTCGTTACAACCGAGGTATGCAGCAAAGCATTTGTGAAGCCACAACACGCACAACCTTGAGGCGGATGGGCTACAACAGCAGAAGATCCCACCGGGTACCACTCATCTCCACTACAAATAGTAAAAAGAGGCTACAATTTGCACAAGCTCACCAAAATTGGACAGTTGAAGACTGGAAAAATGTTGCCTGGTCTGATGAGTCTCGATTTCTGTTGAGACATTCAAATGGTAGAGTCAGAATTTGGCGTAAACAGAATGAGAACATGGATCCATCATGCCTTGTTACCACTGTGCAGGCTGGTGGTGGTGGTGTAATGGTGTGGAGGATGTTTTCTTGGCACACTTTAGGCCCCTTAGTGCCAATTGGGCATCGTTTAAATGCCACGGGCTACCTGAGCATTGTTTCTGACCATGTCCATCCCTTCATGACCACCATGTACCCATCCTCTGATGGCTACTTCCAGCAGGATAATGCACCACGTCACAAAGCTCGAATCATTTCAAATTGGTTTCTTGAACATGACAATGAGTTCACTGTACTAAAATGGCCCCCACAGTCACCAGATCTCAACCCAATAGAGCATCTTTGGATGCCCTGGATGTGCATCCCACAAATCTCCATCAACTACAAGATGCTATCCTATCAATATGGGCCAACATTTCTAAAGAATGCTTTCAGCACCTTGTTGAATCAATGCCTTGTAGAATTAAGGCAGTTCTGAAGGCGAAAGGGGGTCAAACACCGTATTAGTATGGTGTTCCTAATAATCCTTTAGGTGAGTGTATAACACAACAAAGCATGCAGAAAGTAAAGGGGTCTGAATTCTTTCTGAATCCACTGTACAAGTGCTCGTCACTTGGAAGGGTGATGTTGGCATCCCGTCCAGGAGTTTGAATCCTACCTTGTAACTAGTGGAGCCGATGCAATTGAAAAGTTGATTTAAAAATGGACAGATCAAAAAAACAATCAACCTTCATTTTATAAAGCACTGTTCCACAGTTAACATCGCATCACATGGTACTTACATGGTGGATGGACTGGCGTCCCGACTGGGATGGAGGGTGAGCTGGGAGGATGTAATAAAAGGACAACCTGAGAGGAGGCGCAACCCAGTCTAGATGGTTACTGATTCCTGTCCCAGTCAGGATAAAAGAATAATAGATGAACTGGGGCTGGCTGGGAATTCTGAACAGTTCATTCCCCAGTATGAGATGGAGGTGTGTGTGCTCCTCTGGTTTGGCCTCAGTCTGGAGACCTACAGGATTGCCTTTGTGGCCTCAAGGGGGCAAACCAGCTCCCCAAACCTGACACAGAGAGACACAAGGCACAAGTCCAGCACATCACAGACATATTCAGTGGGAAACACTTCCCAGATTGTTTCCCACAGCAATACAGCACTTTTCTCTCTTTGGCTTCTCTCTCTCTTTTCTCTGCCTCCACTCCTCTTCCAGCAAGTGTTGTCTTCTCCCTCCCAACTCTGGTTCCTGGAGCGGTGGCAGTTGGCTCCTTTTATCCTGCACCGGGGAGCACTTCAGGTGGCCCGTTAGTATGGTTCTGAAGCTCTTCCTGAAGAGAATGAAATTGGGCTCCGCAGTACCTGCTGCACCCCCTGGCGGTACCCATGAAGCCCAACCGGGCTTAGCCGAACACCAACTCCCATGAAGCACTGGGTGAACCTGTGGCACCACTGCAACACAATATGAAATAATGCCCTGTGCCCCTTAACCCTATTGAAGCGTCCCAGCCGGGTAAGGGCATTGGCCATTCGCTACACCTGTGACTTGTACCTTCAAAGTGTGACCCTGTTGGGGTCCTTGGAAGCCACCAGGGGGTACTGCTGAAAAAACATCTCCTTTGATTGTTAAGATTCTGTTATGGCTTTTATGGTAAGATGGCACCCGGAACTGCTTCCATTATACAAGGCAATGGCTTTGGAAGAACTTCTGGGTCGTCTATAATTAAAGGAAGTCGTCTCGCTTCAAGAGTTGAGTCAGAGTCAGGAGGCAGAGGGCAAAACTCAACTGGAGGAGCAGAAATAGACATGGTGGTCATTGGTGATTGTGGTGTGGACTTTGAATACTGGGAAAAAAAAAAAAGGAGTCGTAAATATTGTAGCGGTGCTAAATGCCCGTGTCATCCCCGTGTGTTTTGTGCTGAGTCGCGTCTATCGTAGCGTTGCCCCTTTTATGTAGTCAATGGTTCTTCTGTGTAAATGTTGTCCCCCTGGAACCAAAGGGGGAGGGAGAACGCTGCAGGACCGTGATCCCTCAAGGTAATTTCCCTGTCTCCCCCATCAAGTCCGTTCAGGTTATTTCCTATTTAAACGTGAGGGGGGAGAGAAGAAAAGAAGATAGTGGGGAAAAAGGAGGAAAACCAGAGCACAACACCAAAAACGCATCACAAGAGACAGAGAGACGCCAATCCCAAGATTTCCTTTAATAACAGAGATTTATTCACTTTATTATTTTACATACTGTTTGTCTTTCTGCTTATTTTTGATCGTCGATTGGGAAAGTGTTTTGGAAGAGGTACGGCTTGTCTAGTCTAACGATCTTCTTTAGCTTGCCAGGCCACAGGTCTTGGCGGTGTAGTTGCCGGTCTGGATGATTGGTTCAGCCATTATAATATGACCATTTATTTCCACCCAGGACTGTCTTGGCGTAATTGTTTCTAAGATTTGATTATTAACATCATTATTATTAATTATTAATATTAATTATTATTATTATTAACATTGTTAACCCGGAGGTCACAGCATACAGTAAAATTTTTACATTTATGTTTTACAATTGGGCAGGTTAAATGAGTCCTTCATGATAGCACAGAGGGAACAGGCCACCAAACCTACCCATGAAGCCATAGTGCTCCCAGTGGATGGAGGCTTCAAGGCCTTATGAGGAAGCTACACAATTCACTCTGAGCTTTGATTTTGGCAGAATCTTGACAGATTTGTCAGCCATTTTCTAGTCCTAAACGGGGTCGCAGAAGGAAGTGAAGTCTATGCCGGCTAGCATAGGGCACAAGGCAGGAACCAACCCTAGACAGGGTGCCAGTCCATCGCAGGGCAAACACACACACACACACACAACCCCAACCACAAACCAGGGCCAGTTTAGTACTGCCAATCCACCTGACCTGTAAGTCTTTGGCTTGTTGGAGAAAATTCACCCGGACACTGGGAGGAGAACATGCAAACTCCACGCAGGGAGGACCCTAGCACGATTCAATGTCTGGAATACGTATTAAGAGCAGAGTAGCACAGGATCATCCCCAGCTCAGAACACACTGCAACAGACCTTTAATGATTATGGCAAGTAATTTATAGTTTGCATGACATTTGGAAGCCTTTCATCTAATTTATTCGTAATTATATTACCTATCTGTGGCTGATTATTTATAGCTAGTTCACTTCTCTTTGCTTTTTTTTTATTTTTGCTTACTTCTTCTAACTAACTCAATAGTTTTTTTCCCTAAGTTACTTATTCACCATTTTAATGTTATTATTTTTTTATATGTTACCTAACGCTGGTGCCAACCCTGGTCTCCTTTACTGTGAGGCAGCAGCATTACGAATGTGCCACTGTGCCACCTTTGACAGATTTGGACCATAAATATAACTCCATAAATGAAGGGAGCATGAAAATGAGCAGAGAAGCTCAGCTGTTTAAAGGCCTTTGCCCTCTTGACCTAATGCTTTGTTCTGGTAAGACTCTCTCTGAGGTTGCATACTTCTCAAAGTTCAGAATAAAAATATTATAATCAGTAAATTGCTGACATGCCTATAAATGACTTTAGAACTCAAAGAGGACGATTTGACATCTGTTTTACTGTTTGAAAGACAATTGACTCGCTCCAGGCACATTATTCCTTCAAAACCGGCTTCTCTGGAATCTAACGTCTACATTTCAGTCATTTTATGTGCAAATGAAAACAATAAAAATGCTGTTTGTTACAAGGCGATGGCCGACTACTTCATGGTGCTGCTTCAAAGCAGGCAGGTTCCTGGTTTGGATTTGAGGTCAGTTTCTTTGCTAACACTTTAGTTTATGCCATCCACCCTCATGTACCAAGACCTTAGCAAAGGCTCCCTGTGTTTTAAATAACACTTGCATAGCATCATCAATAGGGAGCTTAAAACAGAAGCCAAACTGCTCAATCTTTGGATTCATCAGACTAGAGAATCTTCTTTCTCATCGTATGAGGGTCCTTTAGGTGTCTTTAAGTTTAGATGTTTCATCTTACTCTTTTCTGAAGATCGTTAAAATTCAATTTTAATTTCCATCTTTATCGGTTTCCCAAGGGTTACACTGCAATTTTTTCTTCTATACAGAACTGGGGACAAATAAAAAAAAAAACACAAAAGAAAATCGAAAGTGGTCTCCCCTAGGCTTTTGTTTTTCCATCTTGTCAAGCACTTTGAGTTACACTACTTGTATGAACCCCACCCCAAAATGAATCAACAAACAATTTTCAAATTAACTGTGTTCACAACCAGTGGCGGGTCTCCATTTGTGGGTTCCTGTTATGGAGGACCCTTAACAACCAGCAATGAGTTCTGGGTAATCACTGTTATCTTCTTCAGTGGGACTGTTACATGACAGATCACCACAAATTTTGAAAAAATGTAACCAGCACATCTCAGATGTTAACTAAAAAGCTGTACAGTGGAACCTTGGGTCACGACTGTAATTCATTCCAAAACTCTGGTCGCAACCCAATTTGGTTGTGACCTGAAATAATTTCCTTCATAGGATTGTATGTACTGTAAATACAATTAATTCGTTCCGGACCATACGAACTGTATGCAAATATATTTTTTTAAAGATTTTTAAACACAAAAATAGTTAATTATACCATAGAATGCACAGTAAAGAATAGTAGAATAGAATAGTAAACTAACATTGAATAACACTGAGAAAACCTTGAACAGAGAAAACTAACATTGCAAGAGTTCACGCTACAGCCTTACGAACCGCTCGCTGTAAACCCTTTTTTTAACAAGTTTTAAGCACAGGGGAAAAAAAATGAATATTTGAAAAATCCTTAATTTATACAAAAACTAACCATAAACAACCAAGAAAACAAAACTTGCATGAGTCGAGTTCTGGCATGAAGAAAGTGGGGAGATTACAGTTTTGAGATAAAGTCCCTCTGTGCGATGCACGTTTGAACGAGAACAATGTACTGTACAGGGAGAGACTGAACATGTGCGTAAATCACCGGTGCATATGAAACGGAAGGGAGACGAAATAGAGCACAAAGAGTTCACAGCGAATGCACAGGGAGAGACTGAAAACGTGCGGAAATCATTGGCGCGTATGAATCGGAAGGGAAACTGGCTTGTTCGTCACCCGAGTGTGTGGTCGTGAACAGATGCAAAATTTTGGCGAACTTTTTGGTCGTAACCCGATTTGTACGTGTTCCAAGACGTTTGTGACCCGAGGTTCTACTGTACTGGGTTATCTCATATGTCAAAGTCACTGGTGTGAATAAAGATTTCCTTATAGTTGCCTTATAGTTGTTGAGTTAATTTTTACTGAATTTTAATTCTGAAGACGTAAAATTGCAATTATTTATTGTAATAGTATTAAATGTTTAGTATATCTTAAGGTTTTATGAGATTATAAAGTAAATATAAATCGGGAGTGGTCTCCCTTAGACTTTCACATATACTCAGATATGGGGATGGATATCTGAGGAGTAAACCACAAGACAATGATTATATTTTTATTTTATATACCGTATATACTCACAGATAAGTTCTCCCCCAGAAAAGTCGGGACTTGATTTTATGGTATAATTTCTGGTATTTTATAATGTCAGTCGTATAAGTCGAATGCGGAAAACTCACGTTATTGGTCCAAGAAATTATGATATGCTAACACATGAGAGAGTAACCGCGGAACACACGGCCTTTTTTTTCTTTGTGGGTGCGGCAATGCGCTGTATCAGCGTGTGATCATAACCTCTCTCTCTCTCTTTCTCTTTCTCTATTGTGTCTACGTGACCACACGGTAATACCCAAACTATTCCGAAGGGACATTTGCACTGATTTGTGTTTTTTGTATCTCACACCCTCATACATCTTTATTGTAAGACTGTCCCATATCTACGATCAGAAGAAAATATGAAGCTGGTTTTAAATTAAACGTTGTTGAAGTGGCGAAAGAAATTGGTAACTGCACTGCTGCAACAAAATTCAATGCATCTGAGAAACTGATATGAGATTGGAGGAGGCTAGAAGATGTTAAAAAAAAAACAAATTTAAGCGCTGTATTTTTGAACAGGTGTATAAGTCGGGATCTGATTTTATGATCGATTTTTTTGGGTTTCAAGACCCGACTTATACGTGAGTATATATGGTATTTATTTTATTTACTGCTGTCCACCATTTGTCACCACTGGCTCCTGGTCTATCAGAAATTTTATTATGTCCATTGTCCTCAAAAACCAGAGGCTAAAAATGTTTCTCGGCCAACACTACAAACTACATGAATTACGTTTCTGAGTGGAGTAAAACTTTATACCGGCTTAGCCATGAGCAGAGAAGACTGCCAGGGAGCCATGGCAAGGTCTTTCAAATTCTCAAAGACGTTGATAAAGTCGATCCATCTAAATTCTTTCAATTGGATAATGAATCTCATTCTGAAGAACACAGGTGCAAATTAAACTGAAATGTGTTTAAGAGTGAAGCCAGTGGGCACTTCTTCACACAATAAGTCATGGAATGAACTTCAGAGACTGGTGGTGGCAATGGAAAGTTCTGGAAAGCATCTGGATGAGGTATGGAGACAACTTAGCCATTAGCTGACCAAGTGAGCTTGATGGACTTACTGGTCTCCTCTCTCTCATCTAAGCAGGTTTTGACGGGCACTCAGATCTGTGAAGCCTCCCTTCTCAATGTCTCAGAGGCACATGTAGCACCTCCAGAATGTTATTTTTTACTTTTATTTTCATGCCAGCCAAATTCTGCCACTGGCACTTTGCCATGAGTTTCCAGTAATGTCAATGAGGTATAGCAGACAGTATTTGGTATGCAAATTGTCTGCAAATTAGTAATGTTTTTTTAAAATGTATACATCAATTCTGACAAACAAAAAAAAGGCAAAGCTGGGATGCCAGTAGAACCTGAAAGCACATACCTTCCACGGTACACCCCTCTCCCAGTTCATCGCGGTCACTAGACCCCTCCACTCTACAAAACATTCATGACATCCAAGATCATTCCTGGGAAATCCTGGGAATGCTTAATCATTACAGTCTAACAGCAAGTCAGTGAAGCCTCAGGGATATCAGTCTGTCCAGTTAGGAAGAGTAAGCGACCGTGAATCAACTTCACCTGCTTTGGTGCAAATGAAAGGGACAGCAGGGGCACTGGAGAGGTGACAGCAAGTCAACCCCCAAAAAGGGAATGATTTTGAAGGTGGTGGCCACAGACAATTGCTCTCTCATTATCGTTCCTGACTGATTCTTTTGTAGTTTGTGTTTTGCTAGTGTCCGTGTCACTTCTGGTACCTGCAGCCAATTCAGGTTTCGCTGGTAGTCCTGCTACTCCAGGATGGCACATTCATACGTGCCATCACAAGAAGGTTTCAAGAGCATGGATGAGATATTAGGAGACGGGCCATTACATGATGAGATCAGGGGGGAGTGCAGGCCAGTCACGTCATCCAGGAAGTGCCTACACACGCAGGCCACATACTAAAGTAGTATGTTAAATGCTTCATATTCTGTGTGTTCTTCTACGTACTCCATGTGTGTGAATCACTATGTGCTTCTTAAACGGGCTTTCTCTTACGCCGACAGGACACAGAATATATTACATTCATGATATTACAGCTCCCTGAACAATTTAAATACTAAGAGGTATACCTGATATTATGTTCATGCAAAACGAATTAAAGCATGTTATTAAACATGGGAACACAGTGGCGCAGTGATTGTTCCTGCTGCGCCATGCGCAACCTTCGATGAAATAATTTATTGCAGCAGTACTGTCCTTTCAAACTTACTAACCCACAATTCCTGTCCTTCCTTTTCTTTCTGAAAGTAACCAATCGCCACACAATAAGTTCAGTAATAAATGTCAAGCCATCTGTAAGCTTAGAATGCCGATTCTTCAAAACTTTTAAAGAACATTGAAGTATCTTTGTAGTACATGTTGAATTTTTTTATCCTTCTGTCCATCCAAGGTCACGCCAACCCCAGCAAGAATACAGCGCGAGGCAGGAACAATACTAGATTCGGCGCCAGCTCATCGCTAATGCTGTCCATTGTGTCCACACATTTAAATACTAGCTGTATACATTATTTAAATGAAGATAAAAATGTATTTGTATAATGTAATAAACATACTTCAATGCATTTCATCTTAAAAATTATATCAAGAGCTCCAAGAAGATGGTTCTTGGAAATCTAAATCGACTTAGAAGCCAGTCGTCATCATCTGTAAATACGCACTCTCTTCTATTGAATTGAATTCCTTTCCTGTTATTGTATGGTACAATGAGATTCAATATGCAAATCCTCCATAAACGTATTTTCCTATAAAATGATAAAATAATAATAATAATAACAATGCAATACAATTGACTTAACAGTTATATTCAGTGTCTTTCGATGGGTCGCTGCTGGCAGTTTAAGCAGTTGAGACTGCTCTACTATGACCAACCCACTGGGTTGACAGTTGGGCCTTGAAAACCCAAAACTGCAAAATTGGGTCATGAGGTAGGAAAAAAGTCATTTCTAAATGGCACAGGTAACCAATGTAGTGACATCAAAACTGGAGAGATGTGCTCCGATTTTCTTTTCCTAGTTAAGATTCTAACAGTTGCATTCTGCACTCGTTGCAAACGATTGATGTCTGTTTTGGGTGGTCCTGAGAGGAGTGCGCTACAGTAAGTCGACTAAAAACAAAAGCATGAACTCATTTTTCAGCATCTTTTTTTTTTTTTTTTTTGTTCTTTATTTTGCCTTATACAATTTCTTATATAAGGAATTTGTTAGTTTTTTGCATACCCCTTGGGGTCAGAGCGCAGGGTCAGCCATTGGGAGCGCTTGAACATTTACTGGTTTACCAGCTCTCCATTTTTGTTTTCCATACTTTACCATTTATGCTTATGTAGAACTTCTGGAATGTGATCTACTGGCAAAGGTTATGGACTGTAAAGTATAAGGCCATTGGACCTTACTCTTATTCTATGTTAATTAATGTTGACTTATTTTATTTTCTTACTGTGTCTTTTATTTTTCTGTTCTTCATCATGTAAATCACTTTGAGCTATATTTTTTGTATGAAAATGTGCTATATAAATAAATGTTGTTATTGTTGTTAAGGATATGGGTTCAGTCCCCATCTGATTTGATAAAGCAGTTATGTTTGAATCTCTTGTCGCATACGGTCAGGACTCTTAACCAGATGGGACACATTTATGGTAGAATGACCGGAGGAGAGAGCATGGCCTGCACTGTAAAAAATGTCAGTAAAATTAATGGAAAACATGATGAAAGTAAAATGCCTTTTCCGAAAAAAAGGAAAGTTAACCTTATATTCTACTGAAAATTAGCTGTATATCGTAAACAATACATTTCATTATTTTTTACTGCCAAGTTCTGTAAAATTGATATTTTTCTACCTTTAAAAGATGCAACATACTGTTTACTGATACATTACGGATACACTGTTCATTTTAGAGTATAAAACTGTTAAATAGCGAAGGCAAACAACTGTAAAACGGTAAAGCACTGTTTCAGTAACCCCGAAGTTCTGATATTTGCATAAGGACACGCCCCTTTTTTCCTTTGCACAGTTGGGGAAAAATGTAAACAAAGTCAACAGACGTAAACCCCGCATGCTGAAGGTTTTTTGAGGTTATGGAAGCCGATTTATGGTGGGCTGTATTTGATAAGCTGGCACACCTGTAGGACACCATACACCACAAAAGCAAACTAGTATTTGATCCTGACAACATTTTCTAATAGTTTAGTGACTGGCATATTTATTACAGTGCTTGGAATTCAGGTGATGGTTAAACGTTCACTTCTATTGGAATGTGTTGTAAAGAAAAAAGCAGTTATTTGCTATAAAGTTATACCATTGACCTAAAAATATTGTCACCTTATTTTATATGGTAAAATTCTGCCAACCACAGCTGCCAGTTTTTTACCCTAAATTTAACACTTTTTTTTTTTTACACATTGTGGGCATTACCTCCCCCAGGACACTAGAGGGCAGCACCTCTGGGTGGCTGTGGCATCACGGATTCCCGCAGGGAACACTGGGAATTGCCATTCACAGCACCCCTGCTTGTTTCCGTGGGTGCCACCAGGGGGACCTGTGGAGACTGCAGAGCTATCTGTTACGTCGGGCTTCCATCACTCCTGCGAGCACTTCTGGAACATTCTACTGGGCCACCTGGAGTGCTCCCGGGTGCAGCTTAAAAGGAGCCAGCTGCCAGTATTCCGGGAGCCAGAAGGGAGACAAAGGTTGTTGGAGGAGGAGTGGAGGCAAAGCAGAAAAAAAAGAGACCGAGAGAAAGAGAAAGAGAGAAGGAGGAGAAAAGAAGGCACTGGGTTTATTCGTGCTTTATTTACACTGTGCTGCTTGTGGGAAGCGTTCCCCGGTGAAATGCCCGTGTGCTGTGTTTGGAACTTGTGCCTGGTGTCTGTCTGTGTCAGGTTTGGGTGGCTGGTGCGCCCCCTGCAGGCCACACTCTCTGTTAGCAGGAAAAAGACAGACAGAATTCAATTTACTGTTAAAAAGCACTGCACAGGGGGCTCCACTAGAGAATCACTAAGTCCATTAGCTTAAATCTCTGGAGCCCTGGTAAAACTGGAGCGATGCCCACTGTGAATTACAGTTCAACCACACCTGGATGGCATGCCATAGCCAGTTTGAATCCATGTTACTGTCTAAAGAGATCCTACTCTGGTGGGCCCTTGAGCAAGGCCTTTAACCTACAATTGCTCCTGGGATTCTCTACAATGGCTGACCCTGTGCTCTGACCCCAAAGGGTATGTGAATACGAGCAAATTCCTAGTAGAAGAAATTGTATAAGGTGAAATAAAGAACAAAATAGCAATTCATTGGGAACTTACACAGACCCCACCTCCCTGTGCTTCAAGCCCCTCCCAGGTTGGAAACATAACACTCATTAGTACAGCACTTCCGATCTGTACCATCACCACCTGATCAGGGCACCATACAGTCCCTACATTGATGGATTGAAGGCCAGAGGTCCACATGACCACCATTATTAAGTTCTTCCATGTGAAGCCTGTAAACCATGAGGACTGATTGAGGTCATTTATGTTAGGTACAATGCCTTGTGGGCCTGGGTGGTCTCATGGCCTCAGAATCCCTGTGGATTTTATTTTTTTTCTCCAGCCATCTGGAGTTTTTTTTTGTATTTTCTGTCCTCCCTGGCCATAGGACCTTACTTTTATACAATGCTAATAAGTGTTGCCTAATTTTATTTTTATATTTTGTCTTTTTTCTCTTTCTTCATCCTGTAAAGCACTTTGAGCTACAACATGTGCATGAAAATGTGCAATAGAAATAAATATTGTTGTTGTTATAAAGAGGAATGAAGCTAGCAGCTGTGTGTGGGGGGCACACTATTGTGGCATTTGGTGCGACTCTTACTGTGTTCTGTCCAAAGAATAAGAAGTCAGAGTGAGCCTTGGATTTCAATGTCTACTGAAAGAACACAAGGCCATCGTAATGTTAATAAGCTCCAACTTGTGGCAGATGATATCAGAGGAAGGGTGGGCAAGACAGCTGGCCTCGCTAAACTGCACCCTGGACTCCGATGATGTTCATCGTTTCCCCAAGAATGCTGTCCAATGGAGGTTTTCATTTTCTACTCTTCTTTTATCAGCTGCTCAGATCTTACACAAGTCCACCCTGTGATGAAGTGACGCCTCTTCTAATGTTGGTTGCTGCTTTACTTCAGCCTGTAATGCCCCCCATTCAATAGAACACTTGCAAAGACCTAATTTCTGGGCATCTGTAGTCATAACCGACTAGACCAGTTGGTGAGAGACTGACAAACACACAAGAAGGATGTTGTAAAAACAGAAGTCCTCTTTTATTATAGCAAGTGCCAGATATTTACAAAACAGTGCCAAGCAATTATTAAAAATGCAGTGAAATGCTATGACACGAATAAAAAGAAAAAAGCAAAAGCAAGTGACATAGTATAGTATTTACAGTTGTGCAAAGCAAACAGAAAAAAAACAAAAGATCTTCTTCCTCCTTCAATGAATACAATTCAAGAAGGATCCTTCCACCTAAGTAAATAATGCTCTCGTATTTCTATCGTATCACTAGACGACCACTGCAACGTTGGTCATTTTAAACCTTGAGAACGCGTGCCACCCAGAAGCCGAAAAGTCTGAAAGCAGCCAAAAGATCACCTCTTGTGGTAGATCTTCTGTTTTATAGCTCAAGCTGGTTCCACCTGGGCAGTCCAATCATATGTTTCCCAGGATAAGCCAATTGTCAAAAACGACAAGATATTCACCTTACTCTGTCCAGGTGAATGTTTTCTATTTTATCTCCTCATCTGCTCATTCTCGTGCGTGTATCACGACATTCTTCCCAGCTCCTAAGTTTGGCAGATCAGAACACAAGCCAAGATGACCTCTTGTGGTAGATCTTCTTTTTTATTGCTTAAGCCTGTACCACATGGCCAGTCCTATTATATGTTTCCCAGGAGAAGCCAATCGTCAAAGACGACAAGACATTCACCTTACGTTATCCAGGTCAATGTTTTCTCTATTTTCTCCCCTTCCTTTAGCTCACATGCGTGTATCCCTATACTCTTCCTAATTTCTAAGTTCAGCAGATCAGAATGCAAGCCAAGAGGTCCAAAAGATGTCCAAAAGGCAACCTCTCGTGGTAGCCCTTCTCTTTAACAGCTCGAGCTGTTTCTGCCCGGCCAATCCTATCACACATCTCTGAGGATTAGCCAATCATTGAAGACGACAAGACGTTCACTTTACATTGTCCTCTAAACAGGTGAATGTTTTCTATATCTTCTCATCTTCCGCTCACTCACATGCGTGTATCACGACACTCTTCCCGGCTCCTAAGTTTGGCAGATCAGAACACAAGCCAAGATGACCTCTTGTGGTAGATATTGTGTTTTTATAGCTCAAGCTGATTCCACTTTGCCAATCCTATTATACGTTTCCCAGGATAAGCAAATTGTCAAAGATGACAAGACGTTCACCTTACGTTATCCAGGTCAACGTTTTCTCTATTTTCTCCCTTTCCATTAGCTCACATGCGTGTGTCCCTACACTCTCCCAGCTCCTAAGTTCAGCAGATCAGAATGTAAGCCAAGATGATGTTTTGTGGTAGATCTTCTGTTTTTATAGCTCAAGCTGGTACCACCTTTCCAGTCCTATTATATGTTTTCCAGGACAAGCCAGGTATATTTTCTTTTTATAAAGCTGTGGCCTGTTCCGCACGGCCATTCATATCATAGGTTTCTCAGGATAAGCCAATCATCAAAGACATGAGGTTCACCTTATGTTATCTAAGTGAATCTTTTCTATATTTTCTCCTCTTCCGCTAGCTCACATGCGTGTGTCACTACACTCTTCCCTGTTCCTAAGTTTGGCAGATCGCAAAACAAGCCAAGATGACCTTTTCTGGTAAATCTTCTGTTTTATAACGCTCAAGCCTGTTCCACCTGGCCAATCCTATCATACGTTTCTCAGGATAATCCAATCATCAAAGGTGACAAGAAGTTCACCTTACGTTGTCCAGGTGAAAGCTTTCGCTATCTTCTCCTCTTTCGATAGCTCAGACACGCGAGTGATGCTCGTTCAGTCTTACCAGTAATTACTTCTTTAAAGTCATTAAACTATTCTATTCGCAGAATGCTATTTTTGTGTATGCAGGCAACTAAATGATGCTGTTGTCTTTCTACCATAATGCTAGACAACCACTGCAACATCTGTCCTTTCGAATCTTGAGAACACAAATCGCTCGGAAGCCTATAAACCAAGACCAAAACAAACAGTGAAAAACAGAAACCAAAGAATCCTCTTCCTTTATCAGGAACTTTTTTCTTTCCTCTGGAAATGCAAAAAGTGAAAACAGACACCAAAAGATAATACGCACCACCAAACCTAGATTACTCCTACAAATTCCACATATATTTACACCACAAACGGTAAACCTTTCCCTGCTTCTGAGTTCAGCAGATCAGAATGCAAGCCAAAATTTCTGAAGATGGCCATAAAGACGACCTCTTGTGGTAGCTCTTCTGTATGTTAGCTCAAGCTGATTCCACCCTGCCAATCCTATGGCACATCTTCGAGGATCAGCCAATCGTTGAAGACGAGACATTCACATTACATTGTCTTCGGTGTCTTCTCTTCTTCCGCCAGCTCATGTGCGTGTGTGTATGCAGACATGCGCCCAAATGATGCTTGTTCAGTGTTGCCCTTAAGTGCTTCTCTAAAGTCGCTAAACTATTCATAAAATACTATTCTTGTGTACACACTGTGATGGATGGCTGGGGATCATGCCCTACCTGGAGACCTGGAGGAGCTGGTGACCAGGAGAAGGGCAATTTATACCCCTGGACATGAGAGGGCAGACCCCCTGGGCCACAGGCTTGGGGCTTAAAACTTCAAACCTGTTGTGACCACCGCCAGGGGGTGCCTGGACAGCTCCGGAAACTCCCAAAAGTGCTGCCTGAAGAGGAGCTGGATTCACAAGCTGCGCTTCCGCTACACCCGAAAGTACTGCCGGAGGTTAACTGGGAAGCACCTGGAGCACATCAGGGTGCACTATAAAAGGGGCCGCCTCACTCCATTTGGGGAGTCGGAGTCGGGTGGAAGAGGATGGAGCTTGCGAGAGAGGAGTGGAGGCGGCAGTGAAGTAAAAAAGAAGGACTCAGCCTTGTGGGTAATTTGTGCTAAAAGAACTGCAATTAAACGTAGGGGGCATTTGGACATCGTGTGTCACAGTGTTTGTCTGTAGCCGGGCTGGTTTTCTCCAACACGTATGCAGGCAACTAAACAACGCTCTGCTCTTTCTGCCATAGTGCTAGACAACCACCAAGACGTCGGTCCTTTTCAACCTCGAGGCACTCAGCCGACTCGTAGGCCACTGAGCAGCACACATTCTTCAGGGAACCACACCACGATGCCCATCCTTACACCGTTACAGTGCTGACCCTCGTGGCAGCGCTACTTTGACCCTTTAAACTCAGTCTCATTCGTGTCTGTTTTCTGCTACTTTGATTTAAATGGCTATAACCTTATCATCCCTCACTCAAAACCTGTGTTCTGTCCCTGCAAATTAAGGTCACGTATTTCTCATTCAGAATTTTTACACCTCGGGAATATAGATATGATGTACACAGAATAAGCTACAAAATTCAGCAACTTTTTACCAAAACATGCACTTTGAATGTTATTCTTATTTCCATATGTGTTGGAATATGCTTCCAAACATTATCAAAGAGTCTGAATGTGTGAGGAACACCCAACAATATTTGTTATGAAATATTTGCAAGTAATATTTCTAGTTTTACTGTTTTGAAGCAGTACAAAAAACAAGATTTTTTTTTCTCTGCTTTTACTGTCTTCAAATAAGTGACGTAGCTGCGTTTACCCAAAATGACCAAAGTTCAGCTGCGCAGCTCCAGCTGGTAAATGGGATTCAGCAAAAGCCTGACGTGTCAAAATGATTCCATAGACTAAATATCTTCGTTTTTAAAAGCTTTAGTAAAAATTCAAAGTACCGTATATAATCGTGGATAAGTTCTCCCGCGGAAGGGTCGGGGCTTGATTTTACCGTATAATTTCTGGTATTTTATAATATCAGTCGTATAAGTTGAATGTGGAAAACTCACGCTATTGGTCCAAGAGATTATGATATGCTTACGCCCACCTGAGAGAGAAACCGCGGAGCATATGGCCTTTTTCTTCTATGTCGGTGCAGCAATGCGCTGTATCAGCGTGCGCTCCTAACCTCTCTCTCTATTGTGCCTACATGACCACATGGTAATACCCGAACTATTCTGAAGCAACGTTTGCACTGTTTTGTGTTTTTTGTATCTCACATCCTCTTACACCTTTATCATAAGAGTATCCCTTATCTATAGTGGAGCGTTCAATCAGAAGAAAATATGAAGCTGGTTTGAAATTAAAAGTTGTTGACATGGCGAAAGAAATTGGTAACTGCGCTGCTGCAGCAAAATTCAATGCGTCTGACAAACTGATGTGAGACTGGAGGAGGCAAGAAGATCTAAAAAAAAAAAATGAAGTGTCACATTTTTGAACAGGCATATAAGTCGGGTCTGATTTTATGATCGATTTTTTTGGGCTTCAAGAGCCGACTTATACATGAGTACATACGGTAAAACAATTCACCCAAAAAAGAGAAAGTTGATATATCAAGAAAAGAAAAGTTCTTGTTAAGAAAAGTTCTGCTTAAAGCTTATAAATCTTGTTTCATGTCTTTAGGTTTGCTTACAGTTGAACCACATCTAAATGTTCTAAACAAAATCACTTCTAAGCGTTTCTAAACCATTTCAAAATGATCAGAAAACTGTACGCCTATCCCATTTCTATGCTGTAAATGGGTCTTTTAAGTCTCTGTTAGCACTGGACCAATTCTAAACAACAACAGACTCAATAAACACACTGTATCTTAGTTATAGCAAGAAAGTTCTATCTCTTATTAAATTACAAAGGGTAAAAGGCTATACCATTGTCTATATCTATGAAAGAAAATTATATTCTATTCAAATTTAACAAACATTAGCATGAGTTTTAGTATTAGTATTAACTTTAGAGCATTAACTTTCTAAGATTGGCTCTAACAAGTGTTATGAAGGAACACATGTATGGACGGGCATCCCAGCCAGGATTGGTAGCATTCCCGTAACCGGCCGGGCAGCCAATATGACTGAGAAATGAAAGTAGGCTCAGTAAATCAGTAGATGGCAGCATCCATGGGCTTCAGGACCCATTTCCATAACTGAAAAGCATCATGGGACTTGCAGTGCTGTGAGGCAATCCTGCTGGGGTTCATGGGTCCCACCAGAGGGCACTACAGGGAGTTATGCTCCTTGCTTTAGGGAACTTCCAGCCGACACAGAAGTACTTCTGTCGGACTATGCGCTGGCACCAGAAATACTCCCAGGTCCAAGATAAAAGGACCTCATCCAGTTAAGTTGGGAGGAAGAGGAGTTTGAAGGAGAAGAAAAGGACAGAGAAGATTCCGTGGACATTGTGAAATTGATTACCTGTAAAAAGGTATTTGGAAGAATAAATAACCTTTTATTTGAACCCGTGACTGTGTGTCAGTTGTGACTGGGGTATGGGGTTCAGTGGCACCCCCTATCTTCCACAGTGTCCGTATCATACATATCAATTATTGGAGACCAATGGCATTGAAGAGCAAATCTTACTGTCAGAGTACATAGAGTTGGTTTAGAAATGATGTTGTGTATCCAAATTACAACAATAGCAGTTGCAAGATTCAGAAATATCTTTACAAAACAATTTCTGAAACATAAGAAGTGCATTGTGGCGTCTTTTGAAAGCTGGAACATTCCTCTCATTTAGTAGGTAATAGTCTGTCCATCAGATTGTACACATTTGAATTTGGGATGTTCAAAAAAGCCATTGGGAGGGGTTGGGGTCAGGCTGTTGGTCTGAGACGGCAAGTCGGCCATTACAGCGTGGTATTGGAGTGTGCAATACAGCATTCTAATGGAAAAACACGGAACTTGAGTTATAGCTATAAGCAAATGAATGATATTATACAGTTTTTAAAAAATTTTCATAATTGTTCAGTCCTGCTGCTGGGTCCAAAACAACCTTGACGGAGTTGGAAAGGGTTAATAAAGTGCCCAAAATAACTGTTTAAACTGTAAATGAATTGAACCTGTGATTTGCAGGGCCGACTCGAGCATTTTGAATTTTTGCTGCACTTGGTGAAGTTGTAAATGTCCTGCCCAATTCTTATAAATAAAATGATTTATGGGACGTAGACGAGCGGGTGTTTTGAGCGCTCAGACATTCTAATATTAAGCTGAGGAGATTGGCGTTTCGAGTGGGAATTTATGCATATATTTCATCAAATAGCACAGAAGAGGGTTCTCCTTTGTGTTGTATTAAGAACAAATGTTTATAAATCCTGGTCTGGAAAGGTTAAAAAATGTCCACGAACAATGCTGCCTTGTTCGGCTAAGTAGTGGATGGAGCCAGCCCTGGTGACGTAGGCTTCCGTAGGAATGAAAAATTAAAAAAGACATTCCTTAATATCCTTTTGATTTCTCCTAGACATTAATGAGATTGGAAAGAAATACAATGGAGACATTTTCTTTTGTCTAATGCTTCTCAGATTTTACTTCTGAGAAAAAAAGTATGCCCACAAGCAACTCCTCTTAAATCTCAGCAGAGACCTCGGCAAAGTCACACAATAATAAAAATTAAAAAATAATAATACATCACTATATATATAAAATCCAATCAATGGGGATGTTTGTGTTCTAAACTTTGATTCCCTGTACTGTAATGCGTGAAAAATAAAATTATTGGATCAACGCTCTGTGACTGCCTGTGTGTGATGAACCCCAAGAAAAGGTTGAAAACCTCCAAACATCTCACATTATATATCCATCCATCCATTATCCAACCTGCTATATCCTAACTATAGGGTCACGGGGGTCTGCTAGAGCCAAATTCAAGCCAACACGGAGCGCATGGCAGGAAACAAACCCCGGGCAGGGCGCCATATATATATATATATATATATATATATATACACACAATCCAATGTCTATCTGTCTGTCTGCTTTTCACAGGAGAACTACTTAACAGATTTAGATCAGGTTTTTTTCTATAACTTGCTTGAACATTCCGGTTGATTAAATGGTGTGTGTGCCCTGTGGTGAGCTGGCGCCCTGCCTGGGGTTTGTTTCCTGCCTTGCACCCTGTGTTGGCTGGGTTTGGCTCCAGCAGACCCCTGTGACCCTGTAGTTAGGATATAGCGGTTTGGATAATGGATGTATGGATGGATAATAATACATTGTATTTATCTAGCTCAAGGCACTTATGAATGGATGGATGGTTAGACATTAATCTCGAGTGTTTAGTGCTAATGCACAAAAGGCAACCACTCAGTAATCCAAAAAAACGAAGTGCGTCCATACAAACACTGGGGGAATGTGACAAACTCCCCAGAAATATTATGACTGGCATCCCACTCAGGAATTTGTTCCAGCCCTGCACCTAAAAGTAGGGACACCTAGGCATCATCATGGATAAGGAATGGATGGAGCTAATGATAAACATATACTGCTGTAAGCAACTGAACTTTACAACAGGTTTTGCAAGAGAGAGTTATAATAAAAAAAAATATTTGAATATGCCACTTGAGCGCTGAAACACACAGCGACACTCACACACAAAGAAGCTCAAGTATCTGAATAAAAAAAAAATGGCATGAAAATACGGCGGACAAAGTATCTTCTGTTTAAGTCAAAAAGAATATTGTTTCTGGCAGTTAACACATTGCAAAGAGGCAGCTTACATAAGACACCGTTTATCTACATAACAGAATGCACAACACGGAAAAGAAAGGAGCGGCTGAATGCCCGGCATTTCTATGGATACGCAGCGGGGGTTACGCGTATAAAAAGCTTCATCTGAAAAGGTGTTTGTTATCGAAGACAAATGAATACCTCTAGTAAGCACAGAATTCATTTTTTGTGCTGCTTTGTTGGGCACATAATAAATAACTGAAAAGGCTGCACGCGTTATGCTCTATTAGTACAGGGCATTGTTAGCAGAGCTCGAAGGTCGCCGGCCATTCTTCTTCTTCTTCCAACGGCTCTTTGTGCGCTGGCATCGGACGGGCTTTTCGCTGCAGCGCTCGCCTCCCAAAGTGCACGGCTTATCGGACTTAATAGAATGGCCCGCTGCAGACTGAAAGGACACGAGGCGCAATAGCTTTTCGGTTCAAAATCCAATTTATCCTCCTTTAGAACTGACAGCCCTTCACTCCTATTATCATCGTGCGCGTACAGGGGGAAGGTGCCGAGAGGCAGCCCACCCAGACACTGACTGACTGACTGACCGCTCTGGACTGGACAGGTGGTGTGTTGGTGAGTGTGACTGGCGATGGACTAGCGCGCAGTAAAGGGTCGGTGCTCGTCCGGGAATAAACGTATTTGAAAAGTGAATAAAAAAAAAGAATCAACAGATGTTGTGGACAGGGCCAGATTAAGACGAAATTGGGCCTGATGCTGTAGCGCAAAAAAGGCCTATTTTTTCTTGGCATTGGTGCAAGTGCATTCGACACTCACCGTACATGCACACTCAGACTGACCAAGGAGCCTTAACTGCTTGCGACGCAACCAGCCAGCCTTTTTTGAACAAGTATAATAATAACGACGTAGTATCGTAACAACTCGAGATTAACATCAAACTATGTAACACCAACATTCAATAGCAATTGTCTGAAAAGTGCACTTAATGCAAAAAACCTAACAATGAAGAACCGTATTTACTCGTGTACCACGCACCCTCGTGTAAGACGCGCACCCTAATTTTTACAAAGAAAATCACGAAAATCCTTTTGCCCCGTGTACGA
The DNA here is from genome assembly GCA_026402145.1 of Polypterus bichir lapradei. Lineage (NCBI taxonomy): Eukaryota > Metazoa > Chordata > Cladistia > Polypteriformes > Polypteridae > Polypterus > Polypterus bichir. Next base: position 21,306,898 of record JANRMT010062835.1, read on the forward strand.
CGCAAGTTGTTATTGTATAGGAAGCGTTTAGAGAGAGAGAGAGCGTGAACGATAAAGAGCTCGAGCAAGCGAGAGAGAGAGAGTGCGAGTGTGTGAGCAAGAGAGCAAGAGAGAGCGCGAGCAAGCGAGTGAGAGAGAGAGAGAGAGAGCGCAAGTGTGCGAGCAAGCGAGAGAAAGAGCGCGAGCGAGAGAGTGAGTGAGCCCAAGCAGAAGAAGTAAACATTACAGAATTACATTTCCTCATGTACGACATGCACCTGATTTTCTAATGCTAATTTTTGGGAAAAAAATGTGCGCATGTTACACGTGTAAATACGGTACACAAATTTTCGCAATTCTTCTATGAAACAGAGTAAGGAAAAATGAATTTGCAGAGACATTGGGTCAAAGTGACTCAGTTCAGGCTCTTGAGGGTAAAAATGTGTCCATGATTTAAATTTCATAATAGACCAGAATCCTGTCAATGATTTTAAAAATTCTAAACATCCATGCCGGGCCCCCAGGCCGGCTTTTAGTTTTACCTTTACAGATAACCATTTAAATAGCCATCAATTTTTACTGTACAACTAACTTTCAAGGTGAAAGGTTTACTACATGGTACTTACCGAACAATAATAAAGTGGCAAGAATCCCCAAGATATTGCAAAAAATGCAGCTAAATTACTAAGTAAACTGTTTAATGTAAAATTGATAGCATTAACTTGAAATCTTCAGTTAACAATAAACACAATGACGTTATAGTTACGTCACAGCGCAAAGAATAGTAACTGTATAATAAGATGTGTCTTATGGGTGTCTGATGTGTCTAGGCGTCCGAAAGTCAGACTTCAAATTTCATTCTAAGAATTATTTTGAGGTTAATATAGCAAAGGAAAACTGTTCATCTTCTGGAAAATTCTCGTCTTTTTTCATCTGGGCCTGTTTCAGGAATGGGCCTAATGCTGCAGCATCAATAGCACCCACCTTAATCCAGCCCTGGTTGTGGATATACTCGTAATTTTAAACCAAATAAATACTGCAACGTCCACTGGGTTATCAAACATTACAAATGACCTGCTTTCAAAAATGACACAGATGTTGGGTTTGTATATACAAACAACATTACAGCAAAAACAACTTAATTTTTCATATACCGTATATACTCATATATACATCAGTCTTGAAACCTGAAAAAATCAATCATAAAATCAGACCCCGACTTATATACCCGTTCAAAAATACGACACTTCATTTTTTTTTTTTTTACATCTTATTGCCTCCTCCAATTTCGCATCAGTTTCTCAGACACATCAAATTTTGTTGCAGCAGTGCAGTTACCAATTTCTTTCGCCACTTCAACGACTTTTAATTTAAAACCAGCTTCATATTTTCTTCAGATCTAACGCTCCATTGTAGATAAGGGAAGCTCTTACGATAAAGGTGTATGAGGGTGTGAAATACAAAAAACACAGAACAGTGTAAACATGGCATCGGAATAGTTCGGGTATTACCGTGTGGTCACATATGCATAGAATACACGTCAATACATAGAAAAAAAGGCTGTGTGCTCCCTGGTTACTCTCTCAGTTTTCCACATTCAACTTATATGACCGACATTATAAGCCCCGACTTATCCATGGGAGAACTTAAATGCGAGTATGTATGGTATGTGAGACAATTTGTGATATGATTTAAATATGTATATGAGCATGGCCTGATGGGTAACATATGCAGGAGGTGGAGGAGGCTACCAGAAGTAGTTTGGCGAGTAAAAGAAAATTAAAGAATGTTAACTGCTTGAACCACAGTGTCGGAGTCACATCTTTTTGGTTGCAGAACACGACAATATCCTTATCAAATAAATCTAACCTGTGTGGGCGCATTAAATAATGCTGGTTTGCTAGGCACAAAATATATAAAACACATAATGCACATCCGTATTGTAATACAGTCTTCAAAATACTGCAGCGTCAGCAACAAGCGCCACAATGGCTGGACTCTGTGCTCTTTGCATGGCTGTTTGAGGTGGCTCACTGTCCTTAAAAGGACTGCTCACCTTTTGTCACAGTAGCTTGAAAAGCACTTGCGATTGTGCAGAGTTGCCGTTTTTATATACGCTCCTATATGAGGGGCAGATGGGCCATAGTGTTCACATGTAAACCAATTGATTATATTAAAAAAATATATGATTTATGGCCTCTCAGGCCCCTCAGGCCCCTCATATTCCTATTATTGATGATGCAATGGCAGTTCAAACTTTTGGTGATTCGTCCCTACCTGATGTAACTTTAACTTGTTCAGCATTGTTGCAATACAATACCCCCACTATACAGTGCATTTTTGTAACAACAGAGAAAATAATTGATCTATATCTCTCATATATTGTGGCCACCAGGGGGCGCTATCCTTGTCTTGCATCCCAAAACACAAGGCTGAGTCTCAGTACTTTAGCAAAACCGACTTTGTTCAGCTTGACACAGGAACAGCACGGTTATTTATTTTAGAGTGATCTGCCACTCTCCTATACACAGACACAGCAGTCAGACAGGGTTGTGGCCAGGTTAGTAGCCAAGTAATACTGTGCCCTGCATTTAGAATAATACCTTGCATCACCCATCGGCGACAGGCACTAATAGTGTGATCTCGGTCGGCTCGGAGTTGTTTCTGCAGCGCTATGCTGCGGCACTGCAAACCTGTGGTTACCTCTGCAACGGACAAGCAGCTCTTCACAGACGTGGAAATCGCACTTCAGTGTGTCGTCCTGTTGAGGGGGGGTGTCCCAAATGAGTTCAGAAACCTCACAATATACATGCGTGTCAGACACCTCCTTGGTAAAAGTATGTAATAACCTGCTGAAATGAGAGGGGTGGCTACCACAAACTTTGTCCTCTTTGTCTTCTTCCTTCACAGTAAGGGCACCTAACCCTGCCCATTCCCATCCGACTGCCATAAAGTACGAGCAACCCAGGAGACAGCCTCTTTTAAGTCCCGAGCAAGGGGCAGGATTGAGCACCCTCCCGTTGAGATGCACAAGAAGCTTATAAGAAGTCTAAAACCAGGGGGCAGCATAAAGCTATGCATTTTCTTTTCATTTTTTCAATCTGTTTACTTCATCTGGCGGCGAATAAAAGGGACATCCCAGCTGGCATCAGCAGACAGAGAAACGGTGGTAAGGCTGCCATCCCTCCTGTGCATTCCAGATCCCAGATCTCAGATTCAAGATTATCCTGCAACTTGGTAGAAGAGGCCAACAAGTCTCCACGGTACTCAGCACTTCGCTGTTTCCCTTCTCCCAATCCCACTGCTGACACCAATGTCACGCCATAGCCACTGCAGTGCTTGCTGCCACCAAGTGCAGATGGATTTTCGCTCTTTACTCCATTTTTTTAGGTAGCCTGTTGTCAGTAAAAGGACTTTTAAAACTCTTTTTAGTGAGTTTCACAGTTATGAAATTGCATGCAAAACAAAACTGTATGTGAAAGGTTTGTTTACCATTAATTATTTTATTGTAATGTTATAAGTGGGTTTAGAAAATATATATTATACATAACCTTTCATATTTTTGGCTGACACCTTTATCCAAAGCAACTTACAACATTTGAGATACAACTGGTTACGTTACTTTTCTTTCTCTGACTGGAGTACAGTCGGGTGAAGTGACTTGCTAAGGGTCACACAGTATGAGGATTTGAACCCACAACCTCAGGGTTTGAAGTCCAAAGGCCTTAGCCACTGCAACACACTGCCATAACCGGTGGGGTGGGGGGGATTCGGGCCACCACATAAGGACAGAGACAGCCTGCTCTGTGTTGGTCAAACAAGCAGAGAAAATGTCATTGCACTGTGTCCATGTGACAGTAATTCTGAAATAAACTGATGACGTCACATTTTGTTTTTATCAAAGCAAAACCTTATTGCTCTTATTACAGAATATCTTTGTGTTATTATTTGACGAACTGAAAAGGCCCTGTGGTGTTTCCACAGAGATCACCGAGGAGGAAAAGCCACATTCTTGTCACTTCGCTCGCAGCCCCTTGTTGTAATGTGGCCATGCAAGTTATGAATCTCAGAATTGAAGGCAATCCAGACTAGCAGGGCTGCAATTACAAGATCAAGAGGACCTGCAGGGCAAAGAGAGAGAACTCTGACTCAGGGAGATGCAAAAAAAAAATGTAATGTCATTTGATTAACTTTTAATTTACAGTGCTGCCCTGCCTCGTGACCTCAGATACTTTGTATCTATTAACATTTAGATTCCCAAAATTTGAATCACAGTGCAGCTCAGTCAAATATTTGTACAGATTGAATTTAATAAGCAGCACAATCCCAAAGTGAACTGGGCCAGCAATGGAGATGTTTGTGTTAGTAACTTGGATACCCTGTAGTGTAATACATCCATCCATCCATTTTCCAATCCGCTGAATCCGAACATAGGGTCACGGGGGTCTGCTGGAGCCAATCCCAGCCAACACAGGGCACAAGGCAGGAATCCAATCCCGGGCAGGGTGCCAACCCACTGCAGGTGTAATACATGGAATGTAAAATTAATGGATCAACACTCTGTAACTGCCTGTGTGTGATGGGGTTGTTGAACATAAGGATTTCCCCAAAGAAATATCTACTCTCTATATATAAAATCCTAAGCCTAAAAGTGCAACAATTTTGTGCAACAAATTTTTGCGACTTTTTTGTCACGCTTTAAATTAGGTTTATTTTAAAATCTACATATATATGTTTGGTATCATTCTTTTCAGAATTTATCGAACTTTAATGTGATGTTGTTAGATTTTCAGATTCTTATTCCATTTTTAAATTATAAACTAAAAAATATCAAGAACTTTCGCCCCAAGAGATGAGGCTTTGTGCCAACAGATTTAAGCACACCTGTGGCCAGAAATAAAAGACAAAGAGTAGATGACAAAGACAGCTGCTGTTAAGTCAAGTCAAGTTGGGGAGCATGCACTGGTACAGTGCGTTGCCATACCCACTACATGGCGAAACAACTCAGGATCCCGGTTTGTAACCCCCCAGGCAGACACGTGATCAAGTCCCACCCTCCAGAAATGACCCTCTATCTGCCGCAGCCAGGTGTTATGTGCCTGGTCTAGCCACTCGGGTCCCCAACAATGAGGATCTTACAAGTCGGATCACCCTCGGGGAAATGCGCCACATGGCCGTAGTGCTGTAACTGACGCTCCCTCACAATGCAGGTAATGTGCCTCATTCAGGACTCCATGAGCAACACAAAGTCAAACCAACGGTACCCAAGGATTTTCCAGAGAGACACAGTACCAAAGGAGTCCAGTCTTCATCTCAGGCCACTGGATAGCGTCCATGTCTCGCAACCATATAGCAAGACAGGAAGCACCAGGACTCTCAAGACGTTGACCTTCGTCCTTTTGCATAGATATCGGGGGCACCACACACCCCTTTTCAGCGACCCAATGACCTCCCATGCTCTCCCAATCCGTCTACTGACTTCATAGAAAGAGTCACCAGAGACATGAATGTCACTACCGAGGTAAGTAAACCTCTTCACGAGGTCAACAGGTCTCTCCACAGACAGACACACTGCTGATGGCCGTGCCCAAGAGGCCATTAAAGGCCTGGATCTTTGGTTTTTATCAGGACACTCGCAAGCCCAGACACTCGGACTCCTCACTCAGTCTCTTGAGTGTCCCAATCAGAGCCTCCATTGACTCCGTGAAGATCACAGCATCGTCAGCAAAGACAAGATCCGTGAATCTTTCTTCACCAACAGATGCCCCACAGCCGCTGGACCCCATGACCTTGCCCAACATCCAGTCCATACAAGCATTGAACAGAGCAGGAGCAGAAACACACACCTGATGAACCCCAGAGTCAACTGGGAAAAACACAGAGGTTCTGCCTCCACTCTGCACAGCACTCACAGTACCAGTGTACAGGCCAGCCATGATATCCAGCAACCTCGAGGGGATCCTGCAAACTCTCAGGATGTCCCACAGGGCAGCTCGATCAACTGAGTAGAACGCTTTACGAAAATCGACAAAGGCTGCAAAGAAACTCTGCTGATATTTGCGTTTGCGCTCCATGAGAACCATCAGTGCCAGAATGTGGTCAATGGTAGACTTCTTAGGCGTAAAACCAGACTGTTCCAGTCGCTGGTAGGTGAGCAAGTGATCACGGATCCTATTGAGGACGACCCTAGCAAGGACCTTACCCGGCACCAAGAGCAGTGTGATCCCCCTGTAGTTGTTGCAATCGAACCAATCACCCTTCCCTTTCCAGATAGGGACGACAAGTCCCGTTTTCCAGTCAGTTGGGATGACACCAGTCTCCCAAATGGAAGCAAAGATTGCTTGCAATGCCAGGAGGACAGCCTTACCACCAGCCTGGAGGAGTTCACCCAGGATACCACAGATCCCTGCAATCTCAGCTGCTGTACAGGCTTTGAAATGTTCGAAGCACCGTGGGAGATGCAGATCATGCAGAATGGCAGCAGCAGCTGATCCAGCAAAGAGGAGGTAAAAAGGTAAAAAAAAACTATTTGTTTCCCATTGTATCACCGTTTAAGAGGGGGTTTCAGAGGAGTGACAGCATCTCCTTGGGGTGCGTTCAGCCCTCCTCTTCACAACAGAGATGCGAAGTGGCTAGCGTGTAGCTCAGGCAGGGGAGTTGGCAAGTGAAGCAAGCAGGGGGGAACCCCCTAGTATATCTATTATGATAAAAAAAATCCTGGGACGAGACGTGACTTTTTCAGAGAGATACAGTCATGTCCTGCAAGACGAGACTTTGTGCCAAGAGATTTACCCACGCCTGGGGCCGTAAATAAAAGACAAAGAGTAGATGACAAAGTAGAACGTCGTAAAGAATTCAAAAACATTGAAGCAGGTCAGAGATAAGGAAAGTACTAAAATTCGAAAGTCCCAACAAAATGATAGTAAAGATTACATTAGCGCAAACAAACGGAAATTATTACTCGGTGAAATAACGGAACAGTGAAAAGAGATTGAATATATTGTTCGGATTTAAACTTTAAGTCGTGTTGCCAACAGGGAAAAGTAGTGTTTCTTCCCAATGAAGAGGCGTATCCGCGAGAATTAAAAGATTTGTTGTTTGGTGAAAGTGAAATCCACATACATGAGTGGTAGAGACGTGAAGTGGCTGGTGCATAGAGCAGGTCAGGGAGGGTTGGCAAGCGAAGTGAGCAGGGGGCAAAGCCTCCTACTATGTATTTATATGTATATATATATTGTCACACACGTGTGATTGGGAGGCAGCTAGAGGGCCTAAATAATAGTACCATGCCAGACCAGGGGGTGACGAGTGGCACTAACTTTCTTTCTCTGTCCTCTGCAGACTATCCACGGGAAATCCCACTAGGTATTGATGATATCACTCGCGATACTGGCACTATTGATGATATCACTCCCGGTACTGGCACTATTGATGAAAACACTCCTGGTACTGGCGCCATGCATAACATGACATGGATCATCCAGTCCTGATGACATTACTTCTGGTTCCAGTCCAGATGACGTCACTTCCTATCCTGGCATTTAAAGCTGCCATGTTATCAAAGTAAAATCAGTTCTGTTTTGGATTTCAACCTGAACACAACTCACAAAAAAATACCCATTTGCTCCCAGGGCATATTATATGGGTGGCTGTCGCAAACCTTTGATTTCTCTTGGCTATCTTTGTTACAATTTATAAAATCCAACATCTGTCTGTCTGTCTGTCTTTCTATCTGTTTGCTTTTCACGAAAGAACTACTTAACTGATTTAGATCAGGTTATCTATACTAATAAAAGGCAAAGCCCTCACTCACTCACTCACTCACTCACTCACTCACTCACTCACTCACTCACTCACTCACTCACTCATCACTAATTCTCCAACTTCCCGTGTAGGTAGAAGGCTGAAATTTGGCAGGCTTATTCCTTACAGCTTACTTACAAAAGTTAAGCAGGTTTCATTTCGAAATTCTACACGTAACGGTCATAACAGTCGATAACGGTCGACAACGTCCGCCATGTTGAACTTTCTTATTTATGGCCCCATCTTCACGAAATTTGGTAGGCGGCTTCCCTGCGCTAACCGAAACCGATGTATGTACTTATTTCGATGGTATGACGCCACTGTCGGCCGCCATATTGAACTTTCCAACGTCACCAATTTTCCAACTTCCCGTGTAGGTAGAAGAATGACCCCGTCTTCACGAAATTTGGTAGGTGGCTTCCATGCGCTAACCAAAACCGATGTACGTACTTATTTCGGTGGTATGACGCCACTGTCGGCCGCCATATTGAATTTTCCAAACGTCACAAATTCTCCAGCTTCCAGTGTAGGTAGAAGGCTGAAATTTGGCAGGCCCATTCCTTACAGCTTACTTACAAACGTTAAACAGGTTTCATTTCGAAATTCTATGCGTAATGGTCATAACGG
>JANRMT010062835.1:21331379-21344517 GCA_026402145.1 Polypterus bichir lapradei
GATAGATAGATAGATAGATAGATAGATAGATAGATAGATAGATAGATAGATAGATAGCTTTCATTTAGCAGGATTTCCATACATTTCAGTCATACTGGGAAGTATTTAATATTGATAAGGAACATTAGAGTTGATACAAGGAAATGACTGCTTGTGGATGGCAATTTTAAACATGCACAGCCATTTCCAGGCTCATATTCTAAACACTCAGTTAATCACTACCCTGACTTCAGCAACATTCACCGAACTTTGATTACAAAAGAAAAGAGTTAGTCTTACAGTGAAGGTCTTGTTTAGGCTTTTGCTTACAAAGCCTTCATTCACTTCAGTCCTGTATTACGTAGCAGAAGGCCGCTAGAACCCTCCACACTGGCTGTATGGCTGCTTTCTGGAGCATCATTACCTAAAGGGAAATCTGTGCAGTGCTCAGTTCGTGCAGGATTTTTCTGTTCTGTGGAAAAGAAAGATAAATCTTGAAAACTCTGTATTGATTATATGGAGTTAAATAAAATCACAATCAAGAACAATTATCCACTTCCCCTAATGTCAGCTCTTCTCAATCAAGTCACTGGCTTTACAGCATTTCTAAGGCTTGCTCTCCAAAGTGCTTATAATTTGATTCGAATTACGGAGGGCGATGAATTTACGGCAGCTTTGGGACATTATGAGGCTCACCTAAAGCTGCAGAGGCTTTTCAGTCTTTGGTTAAGTGCGTATTTTAAGATGTCTTGGTCCTGTTTGTGTTTGTGTATATTAATGACATTTAGATTTTTTCCCCTTAATCTTCCTGAGCACGTTAAAAGTGTTAATGACGTGTTAATTGTGTTTTTGAAAGAATACATTTATTTGTAAAACGTAGGAAATACAAAGAGACTTTGATGGTATTGATGGATTATGAAATTTCATACACAAGACTAATTATGGGCTAGGCCAGGGTGTTAGCATTATAAGAATGGAAGACCCCAAAATCAGTTAAGCAAGTGTAGCATTTAAATTTTTAGCTTATTAGGTTATTTATTGTAGCGGAAGCCACCACTCTACTATACACAGAGACAGCAAACAGGCAGGGTCAGGGCCAGGTTAGTGGCCAAGTTATACTGTTTCCTGCATTTGCAATGTTCTATGCATCACCCATCGGCAACAGGCGCTTATAGCATGACTGTGATTGGCTTGTAGTTGTTTCCGTGGCATTATGCTGCTGTGTTGCGAACCTGCAGTTGCCTCAGCAACAGACAAGCAGCCCTCCACAGTCATGTTTCGGTGTGTCGTCTCATTATGGTTCCCAAAAGTTTTCAGAAACCTCACAATAACTTCTGGTTATTATCATCAAAGTGAATCAAGAATGAATATCTTTGGTGTTTTGTTATTGATGGGCATTATGGGATTAGAAGGAATTCCTTCCCTGGGTTGAGTTTTCCAGAAGTGTATTACTCAACCCTCCCGTTGTTTTTTCCCCTGTTACAATTGTATGAAGCTGTAAACCAAATCTGATCATCATCAGTCACATTACATCACCTTTATCTAGTCTTCAAGGTGTACTCCATTAATGACAAATTGCCCAAGAGAATTTCTTGAAGGTGTTAATCTCTAACCAAAACCTTCTCTGGTGCAAACAGAAAAGTGCCACCTAGTATGGTTTGCCAGACTAGATAACTGCCTAAGAGTTCTAACTTACAGACGTGCCCCCAGGTATACAGATTCCTATACAATCATTAGGAAGGTGGGACCTGTTTCTTATAGGTTGTCTGTTCCTGAAGTCCTACTGTCTACCACACTACTTAGTCACTTAATTCCACGTGTCTGTGGTTCTCTGTGTGAAGAAAAACTTCCTAATGTTTGTGCAGAATTTACCCCTAACAAGTTTCCAGATGGGTCCCCGTGTTTTTGTTGAACTAATTTTGAAGTCACAGTCTCAATCCGTTGGACTAATTCCCTTCATCATTTTAAACACTTCAGTCATGTCCCCTTTTAATCTCCTTTAAAGGCTTAGCTCTTTTAATCTTTCCTCATAACTCATCCCCTGTAGCCCTGTAATCAACCTAGTTGGACCTTTTCTAATGCTGTTATGTCCTTTTTGTAGCCTGGAGACCAAAACTACACCCAGTACTCCAGATGAGGACTCACCAGTGTGTTATATACCTTGAGCAGAACCTCCTGTGACTCGTACTCCACACCTCAAGGAGCTATATAACCCAACATTCTGTTAGACTTCTTGATGGCTTCTGAACACTGTCTGGAAGTTGACAGACTAAGTGTCGGATTTTCCATATTTACTGAGCCATTCATACACCATGCTCCGTATTCCCACAAATCTTGGTGTAATGATGTACTTCCTGGCTTCTGTTCGTACTGATTCCAACACTCTGCTGCACAATCAGCCAGATTAGGTGGGCAGCTGATCACTGCTGACTATTCCTGAATGGGACCTCACACACCACCACCCTGGTTTCCTGTTTTTCCAAGAAGAACAAGACATCTTGTTTGCACATGTTAGTTAAATGTTGAAATTACATCGAAATTAAAGCACCAAATACAAAAAAAGGCACCCAACCAACACAAGATGAGCACAAAAAGACGAAAACATCACAAATGACAGTTAGCAGTCTGCAAGTTCAATCCAAAAACAGGTGACCTTCACTTTGTTCCAAGACTATGTCTTTAGAACATTAGAATGGGACCATTCAGCCCAACGAAGCTCGCCAGTGCTACCTACTTCTTCTTCTTTCGGCTGCTCCCGTTAGGGGTTGCCACAGCGGATCATCTGTCCGCATATGGATTTGGCAAAATTTTACACCGGATGCCCTTCCTGACGTAACCCTCCCCATTTATCCGGGCTTGGGACCGGCACGAAGAAACACACTGGTTTCTGCATCCTCTGTGGCTGGGTTCAGTGCTACCTACTTAATTCTTCCAAACATCAAGTCGAGTTTTGAAAGTCCCTAATGTCTTACTGTCTACCACACTACTTGGTCTCTTATTCCAAGTGTCTATCGTTCTTTGTGTAAATAAAGACTTCCTAATGTTTGTGTGAAATTTGCCAATTACACCTTTCCAAATGTGTCCATGTGTTCTTGATGAACTCATTTTAAAATAACAGTCTCGATCCCCTGGACTAATTCCTTTCATAATTTTAAACACTTCAGTCATGTCTCCTCTTAATCTTCTTTTGCTTAAACTCTAAAGGCTCATCTCTTTTAATCTTTCCTCATAACTCAACCCCTGTAGCCCTGGAATTTGTCTAATTGCTCTTCTCTGGACCTTTTCTAGTGCTGATATGTCCTTTTTGTAGCCTGGAGATCAAAACTGCACCCAATACTCCAGATGAGGCCTCACCAGTGTGTTATAAAGCTTGAGCAGAACCTCCTGTGACTTGTGCTCCACACATCAAGGCGATATATAATCTGACATTCTGTTAGCCTTCTTAGTGGCTTCTGCAAACTGTCTGATGAGTCCACTACGACTTCTAAATCCTTCTTATAAGGTGTACTGTCGATTCTCAGACCTCCCATTGTGTATTCAAACCTAACATTTTAACTTCATACATGTAATATTTTACATTTACTGACATTATGTTTCATCTGCCACAAATCTGCCCAAGCCTGTGTGCTATCCAAGTCTCTCTGTCATGAGTCAACAGATTCTAAATTATCTGCCAATCCTCCTAGTTTGGCATCATCTGCAAACTTAACTACCATGTTATTTATATTCCTATCTTAATCTAAGTCCTTTGGAGTTTCCCCGTTCACAGTGGGTTCCTAACAATATATGTCAAGGGTTTATATCTATTATCACTAACTCTCCCTAAGAACTTCAGGATAAATATTACCTATCCCTGGTGATTTGTTTGATTTCAGCCAATTTAATCAGAGCAGCACTTCTCCCTCTACAATTTCCAAATCACTCAATACCTCCTTAATAGTCCCTGCCACTGCTGGGAGGTTATCTACTTCATCACATGTGAAGACCAGCAAGTTTAGAGCGTCTGTAATTTCACTAATATCTGGCAATCCACCTAACTTGGTATCATCTGCAAACTTAACCAGCTTATTATTTATATTCCTATCTGAATTTAAGTCCTTTGGAGTTTCCCTGTGACTGTATTTTAGGATATAGTGGGTTGGATAATAGATGGATGGATAATTCCCAATGTAAAACAATGATATCTTCTTTGAGGAGAAGATCCACTTTTCTGAAGATCAATGTGTTTTGGTTGCCATGTTTGATGGCCTCGTGCTCTCAGACGTTCTCCTCATGTTCAGATTTCTTATTCAAACTAAGACCCCCAGCACACTGCCCAGTATAGACCCCTCCAACGACATTCCTCCCCAGTGTATCTGCCCACTGACCTTTGCTGGTTGCCCCAGTACGTACTGTGCTGCACAGACCTTTTGAGTTTTTCTATTACTTTGAATTGCACATTCATTTACTTTGGGAAGCACCTTGTGATTGTGTCTTTTTATATTTGCATTTCATTTAGAGCACATTGTAGAGACCACTTTTCACTTTGACATTAAAGAGTCTTTTTTTTAGTTAATCAGTGCAAAAAAGGCCAAAATAAATGCACTGTGATTCAATGTTGTATAGCAATAAAATGCAAAAACTGCAACTTTTTATAAATGCTGTATTTATTGCCTTTTCGATGCTCTAGTTATTAGTCTTTTTTATGCCTCCTTTGTCACTTTGTATTATTTCTTCTTTACCCTAAGCTTCTTTTTCCCTCGTGTAATATAAACACAGTAACATATTTGTCAACGCTATTCCTATGTGAATCTAAAGTATGTCACATTTCCATGTATATTGTAATATTCAAGAGCAAAGTAGTACAGCAAATTTCATTCAAAATGTTAATTTTCATAATGCAAATAATGAAAGGGTATTAACAAGCACACAAAGACTAAACACTTGTCACCATAAAGGAAACAGTAGCGCCATGTGGGCCCGGGCATTGCCACTCTCTTTATGGTATCGGCACATTCTCAGTGCATTTGCACGAGGTTTCCCAGATACTCGGGTTTAATTAATGACTCCATCTTAACCCATATAAGTGGTGTAGATGTGTCTGTGAGCAGATAAGAAGCTGAGCCCAAGTCTTGGAACAGTTTGTGCCTTGATACATACATATTTGCTGTCAGACTGTCACCTTTGAAAGTAAGTAGTACCACCCTAGGTCGAGAGAGGGCGCTGTCACTAACAGTCTCGTCTCCTTCTTCGCTCACTGCCACGAGAAACTGTGAAAGAAGCCCCGCCCCTTCAGGGCCACACAATACAATAGAAGAAGCCTGCTGAATCCTTTCTGTGTTCACCTTTCTTCTGAGAGGACTACCTTACTTAAAGAAGGTGCACTGAGGCCCATCATTTTTGTTAATTTTCTGCTCTTTTTTTTAAAAAATTAAATAGGGTTTTACCCATTCAACTTTGTCCTGCACCCTCATTTCACACCGTGACAAAGGATAAACTGAAAATAAAAATGACCAAAAATGCACAGGCAAAGACATAGCAAGAAATTTTCAACCTTTTACTACTAGCAGGTGAACAATTTCTTACATTTATCTCCATACAAATTGATTTTTTAATTTTTGCTTTGCACCCTCCCCCTACCGTAACCTATCGTCTATGGCAGAGGAGCGAAAGCTTTAGATTCGTCTAAAATTTCAGTCTCTGGTTTTTGACGGACCTTGACGTTTTAGGGTCCCCTGATACATTGATATCACGGTAATGGGTGTGTGTCTGTTTGTGTGTTGTGGACCACCAAGGAGCGCACCGCCACCCCAACCCGACACAGACAGGCGTGGGACACAAGTTCAGTTTTCTTTTTCCTCGTGGGAAATGCCTTCCCCCGTTTCCCACAAGCACAACACAGTCCACAGCACAATACATAGTTCTTCTTTCTCTCTTTTTCTTTCCTCCACTCCTTCCAGGCAAGCATCGTCTACCTCCTCCCGACTCTGGCTCCTTTGTTGTTCCACTTCCGGCAGCACTTCCGGGTGTGGCGGAATAGCTGGCCATAAGGGATCAGCAGGAGCTGCAGATCCCCGTGACAGGGCTGTCTCACACTCCAAATCCCATGGAGCCCTGCACAAGTCCCAGGCACTGCTGCAACCCAGGGGGGCTGCCACCTAGCGCTCCGGGGGAGGTAGTGCTCTGGATACACTCCCTACCCCGGGTCCGTCCAGTGTGGAGGCATTCTGGCTGGACAAGGGCCCTGACCGTACACCACAATGTGTCTGTGTCTGTGGGTCACAGTTCCTTGAGGACGGTCTAGAGCTACAACGGCTGGAAGGATACCAAACTCAAAACTTAAGCCTATTATGAGATGACGATGTGCTGATTAGTTTTTGAGGCACTCTGGAGGAACCCTCTAATACCGTAATTCGGCAATAAATTATGAATTCTTCTCGTCAATTGCTATCGTAATGACCTATTTTATGATCAGAAAGATCAGCATTAAAGTGGTAAACAGTTACTGAAATGTTATAGAATAGTTTGGGTAACTTGGTTCCTGGGGCGCAAAGCCTACTGACGCTCACATCTACATTTTGCTTTTTGTTTAAACAAATGTATCCTCTGAGATATCATGTGAAACACTCAAAACATACATTAGGGGGGCAAATACTCACTTAATATCCACACAAAAGTAAAGTACAAGCCAGTAAGATAGACGTCTGTACCCTGACATAGAAGATACGGGTTGGCTGGCACCCCGAAAGGGGTGGAAGGTTCCTTGTCTGCCTGGGAAGTCTTAGTAAAAAAAAAGATATGGATGGATCGGCATCCTGACTATGCTGGTTGGTGGTACCTTTCCCAGGCCATTATTGGGGAAGGACAGAGGTTGACTACCCCCCAGTGCTAAATGGTCCCCCAGTACACCAGGTGGCAGTGTCACTCTGATATGACTCCCATCTGGACACATGCAGGGCTGCATGGGAGTTGTAGTTTTGCTGGACAGCCTTGTTGGGGTTCCTGGGTGCCACTAGGGGGAGCTGCTGGGAGTAGGCTTCCCTTGTTACAGTGTTTCCAGGTGGTGGTCCTCTTACACCAGAAGTACTCCAGGGTTCAACAGCAACAACAACAGCAACATTTATTTATGTAGCACATTTTCATACAAAAAGTATCTCAAAGTGCTTCACATAATGAAGAAAAGAACAATAAAAGACAAAATAAGAAATTAAAATAAGACATTAGTTAACATAGAAAAGAAGTAAGGTCCGATGGCCACGGTGGACAGAAAAAACAAATCAAAAACTCCAGACGGCTGGAGAAAAAAATAAAATCTGCAGGGGTTCCAGGCTACGAGACCGCCCAGTCCCCTTTTCGGGTTGAAAAGCAGCTGCTCTGCCTCATCTAGGAGTCGGGTGGAAGTGGACAAGGAAAGAAAAGGAATTGTGACTCATTTACCAGATGATAAAATCCCATAAAGGTATTTTGTTTAATAAAAATATATTTCCTTAAACCTGGGTGGTTTGGCTGTGTCTGGGTGTTTGGGGTGCAGGTATGCCCCCTACAGGTCACAACCCATATTTGTCAAGCATCTCAGAATTACTCCTAGGAATTGCACTCCTAGGATAAGAATCTGTCCTACCACAGAGAAGGACATGAGAAGTAGGCCTGAAGCATCTCACACTTCACTTCTGGGTAGGAATTTGATTTCTCATCTGAGAATGAATGATGCTATAATTTTACAGCACCCCAAGCTACAAAGTGGTACTCACGATGACATTTTGTACTTTCCTAGGGAATCATAAAGATGCTTTGTTGTTTTCTGATACTAATGCTAAGGTTTCACCACAAAAATAAAAGATAGGCAAAGATCATCCTTTTTCCTTAGGAAACCATGTGCCTTTAATGTGGAGGGTGACATCCTTCACATCTTCTATAAATCTGTGATGGCTACACTGTGGTGTGCTGGGCTGGTAACATCACTTCAAGGGGAGGCCCACCTAGTCAAAAGGGCAATCTCAGTTATGGGATGCACTCTGGACCACCCTGGGGTGGCAGCAAAGGAGAGATTTAAAACAAAACTGAGTGCCATTATGAACAATACTGCACATCCTCTCCACGACATAACTAACACTGAGGACTTTCAGCCAATGAATCATTCAGCAGAAGTGTGTCAAGAAACACCGTGGGGGGCTCCTTAATACCAATGGCAATACGTCTGCCTCACACCTGAGTGTGACTGTAGCTGACAAGTCAGAAGTGTTCTTTCTTTTCAGTCATTCTGATATATATTTGAGAGGGGTTTGTTGTTTGTCATAATATAATCATATTATTTATTTATTGAGCTTCTTTAAAAGGCCAGTGTTAGAGATGGCCGGCAGCTCAACCCAGCCGGGACACCCCTGCAATGGAAGGATGGGAGAAGGCAGATTTTCAAGGATGCTGGCAGCTCCCCTGGAGTGTAATGGTGCCCCGGATTCCCGCAGGGCATCCTGGGACTTGGAGTTCAGGTTCTCAGCCCTGATTGATACTGTGGATGCTACCAGGAGGAGCTGTGAGTGGACCGGAGGAGCCATGCCTCATCCATAGCCCGGAAGTACTCCCAAGTCATGAGGATGGGAGCCCCAAAGTACTTCCGCTCTGAATCTTCTTCTTCTTCTTTTGGCTGCTCCCATTAGGGGTCGCCACAGCGGATCACCTTCTTCCATATCTTTCTGTCCTCTGCATCTTGTTCTGTTATACCCATCATCTGCATGTCCTCTCTCACCACATCCATAAACCTTCTCTTAGGCCTTCCTCTTTTATTCTTCCCTGGCAGCTCTAGCCTTAATATCCTTCTCCCAATATACCCAGTATCTCTCCTCTGCACATGTCCAAACCAATGCAGTCTCGCCTCTCTGACTTTGTGTCCCAACCGTCCAACTTGAGCTGACCCTCTAATATCTTCGTTTCTAATCCTGTCCATCCTCGTCACACCCAGTGCAAATTTTAGCATCTTTAACTCTGCCACCTCCAGCTCTGTCTCCTGCTTTCTGGTCAGTGCCACCGTCTCCAGCCCATATAACATAGCTGCTCTCACTACTGTCCTGTAGACCTTCCCTTTCACTCTTGCTGATACCCGTCTGTCACAAATCACTCCTGATACTCTTCTCCACCCACTCCACCTTGCCTGAACTCTCTTTTTCACTCCTCTTTCACAATCCCCATTACTCTGTACTGTTGATCGCAAGTATTTAAACTCATACACCTTCACCAACTCTACTCCTTGCATCCTCATCATTTCACTGACCTCCCTGTCATTCACACACATGTATTCTGTCTTGTTCCTACTGACCTTTATTCCTGTCCTCTCTAGAGCATATCTCCACCTCTCCAGGGTCTCCTCAACCTGCTCCCTACTATCGCTACAGATCACAATGTCATCAACAAAGATCATAGTCCACAGGGTCTCCTGTCTAATCTCATCTGTCAACCTGTCCATCACTATTGCAAATAAGAAAGAGCTCAGAGTCGATCCCTGATGTAATCCCACCTCCACATTGAATGCATCCGTCGCTCCTACTGCAGACCTCACCACTGTCACTTCCCTCGTACATATCCTGTAGAACTCTTATGTACTTCTCTGACACTCCCGAATTTATCAAAATGTATAACTTAAGTCCCAAAATATAATCAAAATACCCTCATAAGCAAGAGGATTACCACAAACTCCTGGCTTGTAGAGAAAAAAATGAATCTTTATAAAAGGAGAGTTACTAATAAACGTAAGAAAATATAACAAAATGATCAAAAGATCAAAAAAGAAGCAAAAGGCAATCCAAAAGCAGACAAGTCCCAAGACAAAATCCTTAATCATAATTTCTTAAACAGAGGCAAAAAAAGCCAATGAAACCAGTAAATTCAAAGAAACAAAGCAATGGTTACAGAAAGACCCGCACTCTAGCAAAACGCATTCAATGAACCGCAGGGACCCCACTTCCTATCTTTCCCTGTATGGGGTTGGGGGCGGTCCTTAGCAGTGATGACATCACAAAACACAAGGAACATAAAGACATTTAAAGAAACAGTACAGGAATATTCTTAAACATAACAAAAACAACAGCATATTAAAAATATCGACTAAATGATAAATGAATGGAGCAATAAAAAACAGAAATAATCGTAATGAATAATCCAAATTGAATAATGAATGAAAAAGACAAGGAAAAGGAATGTCAACATAAGCAAGGGATTGACGGCCATGAAAGACTAACAAGACATGAAAACAATGCACAAGTAATTCAGCTATAGTAAATAATTTTTTTTCTTAAAGAAACTCTTAATTTCAAAATTTCGTGTTCCAAGACCTATTATGGCAAAGATAAAGTACCCAAAATATACTAGAAAAACAAAAGTTGTTTTTCCCAAAGGAAAGGATGAAGTAGAAGAATCAGAATGTTTTTCTCTTAAGGAAGAATCAAGGAGTAAAGGAGAGTGTGGAGGAGAAGAGTGTCAGAAGTGATTTGTGACAGACGGGTATCAGCAAGAGTCAAAGGGAAGGTGTACAGGACGGTAGTGAGACCAGCTATGTTATATGGATTGGAGACGGTGACACTGACCAGAAAGCAGGAGACAGAGCTGGAGGTGGCAGAGTTAAAGATGCTAAGATTTGCATTGGGTGTGACGAGGATGGATAGGATTAGAAATGAAGACATTAGAGGGTCAGCTCAAGTTGGACAAATGGGAGACAAAGTCAGAGAGGTGAGATTGCATTGGTTTGGACATGTGCAGAGGAGAGATGCTGGGTACAGTATATTGGGAGAAGGATGTTAAAGATAGAGCTGCCAGGCAAGAGGAAAAGAGGAAGGCCTAAAAGAAGGTTTATGGATGTGGTGAGAGAGGACATGCAGGTGATGGTTGTGACAGAGCAAGATGACAAGGACAAGAAGATATGAAAGAATATGATCCACTGTGGCAACCTCTAACGGGAGCAGCCGAAAGAAGAAGAAGAACCAAGCACTTGAGGACATCAGTGGAAATGAAGGAGATGCATATTTAGGACTGAAGCCAGGAAGGACTTCCTTATTCAGAGTTGTGGGAATCAGGAACAAATTACCAAGTATGGGCCCCTCTTATACGTCTTCAGGCCTTAAAAATGTTTGACATTTCGAGGTAGTGGCGATCATAACAAAAAAACAACAAATTGTAAGACTGCTAATCCAGTTCTAAGAGGCACATTAAAGAAACGCCTCCTCCCTTTTAGTTTTAAAGTCTTTTGCTTTGGCTTTAACAATTGCTGTGATAACCCTGTCACAGTTCACTCCATCGCCCCAGGCTGAATGCTTCGGTGGCAGAGTGGACGCCACTAAGGAGGGGATGAAGAACACTGGAGGCCTCAGGCACTGTCCGCTCTGACCCGATGAGAACTTTCCATTAAAGCAACACTCCACCGAAAAATTTATTTTTTTTATTTGCGACTTACCCCGTGTACCTAGTAGTGGCGGCTGAGTAAAATTTTTAATCTCGGGTTTTCATGAAGAATGGAGAAAATAAAGTTCATGACGTAATTTTAGCCAACAGTGATTAATTCTGAAAGTAGAAGCTTCAGGCATCAGAGGTAACCTACAAAACTGGATCTCCTCAGGGGTCTGTCCTTGGACCATTACTGTTTCTGATGTGTATTTATGTCATTGATTCTGGTATAGTTAGAAAACTTCAAATTCACAGATGACACTAAAATTGGAGGGATGGCAGACACTGAGATGGCAGCAAAAGAAATTCATGAAATGACCTGGAAGAGCTTCAGAACTGGAAGACCACCTAGAACATGCAGTTTTATTGTGGAAAAGTGGCAAAGTGCTACATGTGGGCAAAAGGGACACCTATATATATATACTAGCAGAATACCCACGCTTCGCAGCGGAGAAGTAGTGTATAAAAGAAGTTATGAAAAAGAAAAGGAAAAATTTAAAAAATAACGTAACATGATTGTTAATGTAATTGTTTTGTCATTGACATGAGTGTTGTTGTCATATTTATATATATCTATATATCTATATATATATATATATATATATATATATATATATAAAAAAACACACTCTTGGCACCGGAGAAATATAAAGAAAAGGAAACATTTTAATAATAACGTAACATGATTGACAACGTAATTGTTTTGTCATTGTCATGAGTGCTGCTGGCATATATATTTATATATATATATATATACATACATGTGTACATATATACACACACACATATACTATGGGGTGCGAAACAGGCAAATACATTGATTTTCTGAATATATAAAGTCGTCATCAAAATATATAAAGTCAAAACTTGAATATATAAAGTCATTCCCGAATATATAAAGTCACTGTCGGAATATATAAAGTCAAAACTTGAATACATAAAGTCAGCGTCGGTATATATAAAGTCAAAACTTTTTTCTAAATATATAAAGTCAAAACTTGAATAAATAAAGTCACCGCTGGAATATATAAAGTCAGCGCTGGAATATATAAAGTGAAAACCTGAATATATAAAGTCAGTGTCGGAATTTATAAAGTCATTCCTGATTATATATAGTCAACATCGGAGTATATAAACTCATTCCTGAATATATAAACTCAAAGTCAAAATATATGATTGAAACGACTCTGAACTGAAGTAAGTTAACAAAAACGCATTCAGAAAAATAAATTAAAAAAACACTGTTCGGTTAATGTTTTGAAAATGATGCATTTGCCCTGCCCAGGATTGGTTCCTGCCTTGCACCCAGTGTTGGCTGGGATTGGCTCCAGCAGACCCCCGTGACCCTGTGGTCGGATTCAACGGGTTGGGAAATATTGCAGCACTGACTTTGTATATTCCGACGATGACTTTATATATTGAAGTTTTGACTTTATATATTCCAGCGCTTACTTTATATTGTGAGCTGGAGGGCTTCGCTATTACGTGTGGGGACGAAACTTCACTTTGGTAACTGATCATGCTCCACTTCAATGGTCATACCGACAGAAAGATACAAACTCTCGCCTCATGAGATGGTTTCTGGGCTTACAACTTTTACCGTTTCACAGTAAAACATCGACCAGGTTCTGAACACGTCAACGCAGACGTATTATCAAGACTAAATGAACCTGGTACAGAGAGTCGCTTGATTCACGGAAATGTGAATAAAGCTGAGGGGGAGGGTGTGAGCTGGAGGGCTGATCGCACC
>JANRMT010062835.1:21357587-21370821 GCA_026402145.1 Polypterus bichir lapradei
AGAAGAAGTGAGGACGTGGAGTCCTGACCTGACACAGCCAGCCTGTTGTGTCATGCAGGGACACACAGGTAATAAGGTATCATGATGTGCTGCTCATCTCATGCATTGCAGGAGAAACAAGTGTAGGCGAGAACTTCCCACAATATGTTAATCCACAGCTCTGGTGACAGAAATCAGGCTGAGGACGACCAACTTAAGAGTCCTCAGTGAACCCAACATATACACATCACTGGGATTTTTTTAGGAAGCTGAAGACTCTTCTTTACTCCACAGATTTATATTGTCTCAGTTTATCTCGTGAATATACTACCTTCCAAGTGTCATGAACAATGAATGGTAGAAATGTAACATAATGGTGAAGGGGCCGTATTTGATTCATCCATCAGTTCACGTGCTTCAAGAAGCCAGAAGCCATACCAGTAAGAGTATGTACAAGATAGGAACCAATCCAGGGTGGGATGTCATTTCACAGTACTCAATGACAAACACTCACACCGGGTTAATATAATATACAAAAAAATATCAGTCCATCCATGTACTTACTGAGCAAGTGCGGACAAGTTTTAGGTATCTGGTAGACCCAAACGTGAACAGGAAGCCAGCCTGTGTCAGCGCAAACTCATTCACACATTCACAAATACTCTGTTTTACCACAATACCACCACTAGACTCTACCCTTCCTCAGTACAAATCCTGACGACTATGCCAAATGTTCTATCCTGGAGTCACACCACAACCCATTCCAGGTCACACATTTTGCACTGTGAGTTCTTCCTCCTACTCCAAACCCACCTTTCTGCACAGCACTTTCACTACATCACCAATCTTGCCAACATCCATATATTTAGTGAACCTGTTCAGACCACTTTCTTAAGGTCTCAGAACACTGGGTACAAGGCATAAACCAATCCTGGATGGGACCCAGGTTCATCACTCCGTGCACTCAACATCGCTCACAATGGCTCAGTTTCATGGCAGCAAGCTTGCTGTGTTATGTGGGAGGAATTCTTATAGGCCTCTGTGGATAAAGCAGCAAACCTCAGCTTAACTGGGAAGAACTCGATAATCTGATAAATCGTGGAGTGAAAGAACAGAACTGAACAAAACGTGTCGGGATGGGACTGAGCTGGGGGAGAAGAAATGAGGATGAGGAGTCCTGACCTGACACTGCCAGCCTATTCTTCAAAGCCAGTTGCGTCACGCATGGACACATCGGCAATGAGGCATCGTGATGTGCTCCTCATCTCATGCACTGCAGGAGAAACAAGTGTAGGCGAGAACTTCCCACAGCAAGTCCATCCACGTCCCTGGAAACAGAAATCAGGCTGGACAGAACCTGCCAAGGATGACCAACTTAAGAGTCACTAGTGAACAGCATACGGTACACACCTCACTTGAATGTTTTAGGTAGCTGAAGACTCTACGTAATGTTTGGCTTCTTCATTCAACAGATTTGTATTGTCAGAGTTTATTTTGTGAATATAGTGCCTTCCAAGTATCATAAACAACTAACGGTATAAATATGATGGTATAAACATTATGGTAAAGGAGCAGCATTCGAGTCATCCATCAGTTCATCTGCATTTTAACTTTTCCGGGTTTCGAGAAGCCATAAGCAATCCCAGTAACACTTGGTTCAAGGCAGGAACCAATCCTGGGTGGGACGCCAGTTCACACTGTCGAGTGCACACCGGGTCAGAATAATGCCACCCGTTTTATTTCAGCACCACCACCATACTTCAACCATTCCTCTGTGCAAATCCTGACGACTATGCCAAGTGTTCTGTCCTGGAGTCTCATCACGACCCATCCCAGGCCACACATTTTGCACTGTGAACTCTTTCTCCTACTCCAAACCCACCCTTCGGCACAGCACTTCAATTACATTACCAATCTAGTGAACATGAATTTGTTTAGTGAACCTGCTCAGTTAACTTTTTTAAGGTCTCAGAATACTCTGTGCAAGGCAGGAATCAACCCTGGATGGGACCCTGATCTATCACTCGATGCACTTATCATTTAATGGCTAAAATCAAACTAACGTCCATCCACTTAGTTACTAAACCTGCTCTATCTATTTTTAGGGTCCCTGTGAAGCAATTAGCACAAGGCAGGAACCAACCCTGGATGGGATGTCAATCCATGACAGTGCAAACTCATGAGCACATTCACAAATACTCACATCACATCTGATTAAGGCCACCAATCAAGACAATATCCATCCACCCATTCACCAAACCTACTCAGTCCATTTTTTTAAAGTCTCAGAGGACGCTGCATACAAATCAGGAACCAACCCTGGACAGGACCCTGGTCCATCACTCAGTGCCTTCACAGTCATTCACACTGAGTCAGTTTAATGGCAAACCTTAGCCTGTTCAATCCAGTTTTGAGGTTTTCTGGGAATCACTGAGCACAGGGTAACAGTCTACGTTGGAAGAGACCATGGTCCATCACAGCATGGAAGCTGAATCAGACGCAGTAAGTCAGAGTAAGGAGACCAATCAAACTCACATGCATCCATCTGCTTACTGGACCGGCTGTAGGATGTGGGGAAGCAATGAGCACAAGCAAGGAAGGAACCAACCGTGGATGGGATGGCAGTGCATGACAGTGCAAACCCATGGGCATATTCACAAATAATCCCAGTGGGTCAAATTAATGACACCAATTTAGCCAACATCCATTTACTGAACCTGCCTAATTCACTGTTTTAAAGTCTGAGAGAACACTGAGGGGAAAAGCAAGGCAGGATCCAAACCTGGATAGGACAGTAATCAAACTTGTATGCATCCATCCATCCATCTACTAACTGAACCAGGAAGCAATGAGCATAACAAGGGAACCAAAATGTTCACAATAACTCATGGTTTGTCACTCTCATGCCATCACTTAAACTAAGACACATCCATGTAGTTACTGAACCTGCTAATCCAGTTGTCAGCCCATTTAATTTTGTCAGGGGGAGTTGCAGACTGGTTGGGCCGAGTGGCTGGGGATGTCAGACTACACAACTGAAAATCGGGCACCTCGACTGCCCCCAACTCACTAAGATTACGTTGAAGAAGTCTACAACTAAAAATTGCTAGAAAAGTCATATAATGTGACTTGGCCTTTAGCAGGTGGAATACTGCACATCTTCTAATCAGAGGGGACGTCCAATCTGACAACTGCAGGTGCTGACCTGGTCACCGGAGAATGTCAAATTATACAACTAGTAATCACAGGGTATGATAAATTACACGATTCCATGAGGACTTTCCAGCACAGTTTAAACTTTTCAAAATATTGCCAGCTCACGCCTTTGCTGTGAGCAAATAACGTGCTGCCTGATGGCGCCAGTGCTGTACAAATGCTTTCCAGGTATGGCGAGCTGAGCCTCAATTTCATCCCTTTTTTTTCCATTCTGTCGTGGTATGTACAACATGCAATATCAGACGGTCTTATTTGTGAGGTCCAAAATCCCTATGTTCTTTATTCCTCATTGCTGCACTTAAAGGAAGCTGAGCACTCGGATGTTGTCGATTCTCACAACCTGAACCTCAAAATCCTTAGTCACAGCATACATTTGAATTTTGACCCGATGCAGACAGGCATGTTGTGAATTCTACTTCTAGAGATAACGTATTGAAGTACATTAATGGTAACGTATTGCCCCCAATTTGGATGTGTCCATTCCTTTAAATTTCTAAACCCTGTTATGTTTTTGTGCTCCACATTTTGCATTTTATATCTAAAGACATAATGGGTTACATAAAACCAGCTATGAAGAACCCCGATGCAACGATTTTGCTTGGATACCTAAAGAATCATCAGTGCGCTTTTTGGCACCTTATTCAAGGTATTTTCTTTATCTTTCATGAAGGCTTTACAGGTACAGTGAGTTCAGCCACAGCCTCTACCCCTTTATCATTCTGCTGTGGTACGTAAAATACGACTTATCAGACAGACAAGCTTCTCTTCTGTTCGTGCGGTCCAAAACACCTGTATTAGCAATTCCTTGCTGCTGCATTGTATGTATCATATTTCCAGGTGAGTGCTCATTGGTTGTCAGCTCACATGTACATACAGAGCCCACCTTGATGACTAAAGACTAATCTGTTTGAGTTTGTCAGGGTGAACTGCAGACTAGCTGGAGCGAATCACTGGGAATGTCCGACTACACAACCATTGACCAAAAGAAACTCGCTAAGATTATATAACCGAAAGGAGCTGGAAAAGGCATGCAGTGTGACGTGGCCCTGACAGACTATCAATCTACCGATTAACCAAACAGGGGCTTATAACGTTGTCATTGCAATAAAGTGTAAATACAGAGACTAAGCAGAAGAAACACTTTAACGCCAGCTAATTACTCCATTTTTTAGCTGCGTTAGCAAATAATGCGTAAAGCAACTACTGTGAAAGCCCATCTCTGTCTGTATGAAACAAAGGCCCCCCCCCCCCCCGGTTGACAAATTTTAACGCGATGTGGCACACTTATTCATCAAATAAATTTGTTAAGATAGTTTGATTTTCGTTCAGATATCATAAGAAGATCAAACTGTACAAAGCTTTCAAATTTCTAAATTCCCCAATGAAAAGCACTGGAGAGTTTGGGAGCTCGTCCATCTTAAACGAAAAACGGTCTGTGCGACTTCAACTACGAATGAGTTTACAGATTCAAATCTACCTAGAGAGCAGTTACTTGAACTTACGATATTTGGTATATTTTTCTCTTTTACTCGTCTTACAGCCGAAATGTAAATCAAATACCACGCGGAACGCACACGTGAAACAGCTCACACAGCGGCACCTTCTCTGCTGCTTTAGGGAATTTCACTAACAGAGGTCAAAATAAAAACATAAATTCTCTGGAAATAAATGGAAGGGAACAGCAATTATGTAAGCATAAATAAAACAGAACTGATTGAGCAATATTACTTGCAGATTATTATTGTAAAAAAATGACATAATCAACCTGCAGCTAAACGTTGTCTGAACTACACAGAAAAGACGCAGCTGCCGTGACTGATATAAACATACTGTGGGTTTAAAAATGGAGAGTGGTGGTGGGAGGTGGGGGGCTTCAGTGGCTTAAGCCCTTGATCTCTGGTACCCTACCCCGATCTTCCAGTCCTAGATATATACAAACACTCGCGTCAAGCCCCTTCTCTATCTTTGCACATCGTGTACCATTCACATTCCCATTATAAGATAAATCAGTTCCTTTCCAAGCTCTCATTTATATAAATTACTGTGTTTTAACTAATATCAATAGCTAGATTTTTTTTCCTTCCTTTTATGCTAGCATTGGTCATTTTGTATTAACAGATATTTTTCAATTGCTAATTATTGGGTACTGTGGTATAGCGGGTCCACAGCTCACATAAAAGGCCACTTTTTAAATAATCGGCGCCCTCGCGGCTTTGGGCGTGGTAGTGTGGGCGGAGCGGTTCCCAGGTGAATTCGTGATGCAGACGGTCCTCGCCAAAGTGCACAGGTGAGGAGTCGTCCGCATCCGTAATTGTTGCCAAGAGCTGCTGATTGCCACACCTGATCAACGTCCCAGAAGCATATAATAAAAGTGCGAGGCGGTCAGGAGGGAGAAAAAAGAGGAAGGAAAAAAGAGAGAGAAGGAACGGAGGTTAATGGAGAAGAAGGCGGCAGGAAGGAGAAAGCCGGTGCAGGAGAGTGAGAGCGTGAGCATGAACAGGCTCTATTAAGGTGGAAGGCAGCTGGTAGGAGAGCCCCAGAGGAGTGTTTGGCCAACTCTCGGAGGGGGGCTGTTGGAAGCGGTCACTCGAGCTGAGTAGTCTAGAGGAGCTGGAGTGACTGGCCGAGAAGTAGGTTGCAGGAGTCGTGGAGGCTTTGGGCATGTTGAGCCCCAGTGTGAGCGCCCTGGCCGCTGGGGAAGGAGCCCAAGTCTCGGTCTGGCTGGAGTCTGACATAGCCGGGGATCGGAGGGCTACCGACCAGAAAAGAAGGAGCTGCATTTGCTGATAGGGCGACTCCCCTGTTGCAGGGCCTGAATAGGAGAAGCAGGGGAGCCGCCAGTTGAAGAACGCGCCTGGCTTTAGTTTTAAAGAAAGACTGCTCCCAGCCGTTATTTTAACCTCGGTCTCTAAAGGGTTTTTTTCTATTGTGTTTTTAACCTCCACAGTTCACTTGTTTTTATGGATTATTTATTTAATGACTTATTTGAAGCACTGCACTATTTATTTGAACACTTTGATTTTGTTGATTTTTTAATAAAAGCACTTTGCACTTTTTGCACCATCCCCTTGCTTCATGGCTGATGTCTTCACTGCCGGTGACATTACCGACGTTGTTGGGTTCGAGGGCTCCCAGAAGTAAGATGGCAGCATGGAGCAGAACCTGCATCGTCACAGGTGCTACTTACTCTATTGTGTGGACAAGGGGTGTTCAATAATTTATCAACCGGAGTAGCAAGCAGGTCTGCGGTTATTGTGACATGTCTCAAGGTTACTCATGCACAGTTGAGGCTCATTGCAAGTCTAACATTCCAGAGATGTCAGGAGAGTCCTCATGTAAGCTTCTTCACAACAACACGCCGGTTCACATGTCATGTCAATCACAGGCCACCATCTGAGAATGTGGGTTCCAACAGCTGAACCATCCAGCCTACACTCCTGACTTGCCTCCCTCAGATGATTTCCCATTCTGAGTTTTGAAGAAATCTCTCCGTGGACAGCGTTTTTCACTAGATGAAGATGTCAAGGCAGCTGGGACATCCTGGTTTGCAGGTCAAACAGAAGAAGGGGTTAAAGTCATTGCAGGAAAAGTGGATGAAGTGTGTGGAGCTATCAGAGGATGATATTGAAAAATAAAACATTTTTTGAAAACTCTACTAAGGTAGATACATTTTCGAATGTCCCTTTTACTTTCAAAAATGTTATGTTAAATAGAAACTAACAATAATTAAGCACATATTCACCAGCACTAACACACGTCAGTCGATACCATTTTCACATCACTTGAATGGCAATCTGCTGTGTATGAAAGCCACCGAGCCACAACGT
Source organism: Polypterus bichir lapradei (assembly GCA_026402145.1). Lineage (NCBI taxonomy): Eukaryota > Metazoa > Chordata > Cladistia > Polypteriformes > Polypteridae > Polypterus > Polypterus bichir. The sequence continues at coordinate 21,364,610 of JANRMT010062835.1, forward strand.
GTGCTCTGTTTTTAACTCCATTGTCAAGTGCTGTTAAAAAGCTCAGATTTAATGTCATTTACTAACACTTGAAACTGCATTCTACAGGTGCCGGTCATAAAACTAAAATATTATGACAAAGTTGATTTATTTTAGTAATTCCATTCAAAAAGTGAAACTTTTATATTAGATTCATTCATTACACACAGACTGATGTATTTCAAATGTTTATTTCTTTTAATTTTGATGATTATAACTGGCAACTAATGAAAGTCCCAAATTCAATATCTCGGAAAATTAGAATATCAATTAAGACCAATGCAAAAAAAGGATTTTTAGAAATGTTGGCCAACTGAAAGGTATGAACATGAAAAGTATGAGAATGTACAGCAGTCAATATTTAGTTGGGGCTCCTTTGGCCTGGATTACTGCAGCAGTGTGGTGTGGCATGGAGTCGATCAGTCTGTGGCACTGCTCAGGTGTTATGAGAGCCCATGTTGCTCTGATAGTGCCCTTCAGCTCTTCTGAATTGTTGGGTCTGGCGTATTGCATCTTCCTCTTCACAATACCCCATAGATTTTCTATGGGGTTAAGGTCAGGCGAGTTTGCTGGCCAATCAAGAACAGGGATACCATGGTCCTTAAACCAGGTACTGGTAGCTTTGGCATTGTGTGCAGGTGCCAGGTCCTGTTGGAAAATGAAATCTGCATCTCCATAAAGTTCGTCAGCAGTAGGAAGCATGAAGTGCTCTAAAACTTCCTGGTAGACGGCTGCGTTGACCTTGGACCTCAGAAAACACAATGGACCAACACCAGCAGATGACATGGCACCGCAAACCATCACTGACTGTGGAAACTTTACACTGGACCTCAAGCAACGTGGATTTTGTGCCTCTCCTCTCTTCCTCCAGACTCTGGGACCTTGATTTCCAAAGGAAATGCAAAATTTGCTTTCATCAGAGAACATAACTTTGGACCACTCAGCAGCAGTTTTGTGTTTAGCCCAGATGAGACGCTTCTGACGCTGTCTCTTGTTCAAGAGTGGCTTGACACAAGGAATGCGACAGCTGAAACCCATGTCTTGCATACGTCTGTGCGTGGTGGTTCTTGAAGCACTGACTCCAGCTGCAGTCCACTCTTTGTGAATCTCCCCCACAGTTTTGAATGGGTTTTGTTTCACAATCCTCTCCAGGGTACAAGCGGTTATCCCTATTGCTTGTACACTTTTTTCTACCACATCTTGTCCTTCCCTTCGCCTCTCTATTAATGTGCTTGGACACAGAGCTCTGTGAACAGCCAGCCTCTTTAGCAATGACCTTTTGTGTCTTGCCCTCCTTGTGCGAGGTGTCAATGGTCGTCTTTTGGACAACTGTCAAGTCAGCAGTCTTCCCCGTGATTGTGTAGCCTACAGAACTAGACTGAGAGACCATTTAAAGGCTTTTGCAGGTGTTTTGAGTTAATTAGCTGATTAGAGTGTGGCACCAGGTGTCTTCAATATTGAACCTTTTCTCAATATTCTAATTTTCCGAGATATTGAATTTGGGACTTTCATTAGTTGTCAGTTATAATCATCAAAATTAAAAGAAATAAACATTTGAAATACATCAGTCTGTGTGTAATGAATGAAATTACTGAAATAAATTAACTTTGTCATGATATTCTAATTTTATGACCGGCACCTGTATTATCGATATTACTTTTGAATACAACTCATTGTTACTAAATTGATTTAGTAACAAAAACGTCATAACTTACCCTTAGATTAAGTAAATTAAAAAAATGTAAAATACTCCAATTTATATCTCAGTTAACTTGAATGTTATGCCATACATTTGTCGTCTAACTTGATTTCTTTGGGGGCTAAGCCTCTGTAACACTGTAATATTTCCAAAATACTTTGAACTTAAGTCAGAACAAACTCCAAACTGCACAAAATGGTGTCCCATTTCATTCAACGGGCATCACTGAACCCCTCTTCTAGCCTGCCAGCATGTCTGAATGTGCATAAAGGGACAACCCTTCACCAGCCGACATGGCCACGGTGGGGCTGAAGTCTACGCCCTTTTCCTCTCAAAAAGGCTTTCAGAAAAGGCAGCACTTTATACATTCCGCCACACGGGCTTTCATTATATTCTGTTTTCAAGTCGTTGCTAATTTTATGCCATATAAATTTTAAGTCGGTAGCATTTGAGCAAAACCTCTGCACAAACAACGGAAAGAAGCAAAAAAGCAGAAGTGAAGAGTGGCGCACATCGCAAGCGGCTCGCCTGCCAAGACTCTGTTTGTATTGCAAAGACAAGTTAACTTTAAAGAACTGGAAACAAGGCTAGTGCTGCCTAAAAAAACACTAAAAGTAAACGGGAGCTCTCATACTTACACCAGAAATAGTTGCATTAGCGTACTCTTTCATCCAGAGCAACGTGGAAATCACCACGTTGTGACGTATTTCTGCATTGTGAGCCCAGGAATGTCAGGCGCCTTTGCTTGGCATCACACAATGAGCTGATGCTAGGGGCCTGAACCCCTGACACTTTGTGTGGAAGTGTCTGGACTGAGCCACAGAGCTTGTTTACTGTTTACGTCGCTTTCTAACACTTAACGCCATGTAAAGACACTTTAGACGAAAATGAACTTACATCCTTGTTTGAAACAGTGAAACCCAGAATGCATTGTGAAATGACCTTTTGTGTAGTATTTTACTGTAATATAAGGCTGGCCAAGACGATTTACATGCTATCACGGCCAGCAAGCCCATAATAAATGTTAAGGATCCAGCCAGGCAACCCCATTAAATGAAAACAAAAAAATTTAGAGATGAAAAAGAAATCTTGGCCAATCCAGTCTTAAAATCTTTACAAATCGATAACAGGCTTCAGGCCGCTCTGGAGTTCCTTCCACTTTGCAGGCTGGAGAGAGAGAGAGAGAGAGAAAGACAGAGAGAGAGAGAAAGGGGGGCTCTCTGGCCACACCCCTGTTTATGTGGTCCTGACCGTGAGGGGCGGGGCCATCTCCGGGCTCCACAGGCTGGGGGTAGCAGATGGGGGAGTGGGGGGTGGCTGGTGTTTTACTCCCTCTTGTGAGAGGGTCCCGGACTGCCTTCTGCATTTTGAATAAAAGTGAGTTCTCCATTTGGATGCCCAGACAGGCCAGAAGCCTCCCAGTTTCCTAAGGTTAGGTTTGCCCTGGGATGAGAGACGTATTCTGGGGCTGGCTAATTAGGATATTGGCCTGTATTCTGAGGGCCTCTTTTGAAACCATCGCCTTTCTGCCATTTGAGTGCAGATCCAATCATAACACTTTAACATAACAGATTTATGTTTTTATACATTTATTAGTGACCTATTGTCCCAAAATAAAAGGCCAGATATAAACAACAGTAAGCTCTCCCGCCCATTGAGTCTGAGTGATCAGACTTTTATGTAAGCCCTAAAACTAGAAAAAGAGAACAAAATTAAGTAAATGACAGCAAAACAGTTTTCCTTGTTAATTTATTTATTGACGAAAATGACCCAATGTTACATATATTTGTGTGTGAAAAAGTATGTGGACCTGTGGGGTTATCAGCTGATTTGAAGTTTCAATCACGAGGATGACAATCAGGTGTGGGACTGGGAAGCCCCACGTATAATGTGAAGAATAGAAATACGGAGTTAGATTATTGCCAAAAGCGTGTGTGTGTGTGTGAGCAGCATACATTTATCTGTGTCCTGGATATACAGTTCTACTGTCTGAGTGTCAGTAACACAAAGTAACGGCGCTAGAGGCTTGACTTTGGTCTGAAACACGGCGAACTACAGGCCTAAAATAACGTACTACAGAGGACTAGATTTAAACAACAGCTTGTTGTTACTCTCAGCTTGTTGTTTATAAGTGTAAGAATCCTTCCATCCATTATCCAACCCACTATATCCTAACTACAGGGTCACGGGGGTCTGCTGGAGCCAATCCCAGCCAACACAGGGCGCAAGGCAGGAAACAAACCCCGGGCAGGGCGCCAGCCCACCGCAGGGCACACACACACACACCAAGCACACACTAGGGACAATTTAGGATCACAAATGCACCTAACCTGCATGTCTTTGGACTGTGGGAGGAAACCCACGCAGACAAAGGGAGAACATGGAAACGCCACACAGGGAGGACCCGGGAAGAGAACCCGGGTCTCCTAACTGCGAGGCGGCAGCGCTACCCACTGCGCCACCATGCTGCAAGTGTAAGAATTATAATTAGAAACTGAAAAATAACTCTTAATACAAGGTGACCAATAGAAGCATAAAAATTAGTATGAATATAACCCTCTGAAAGGATCTGAAGTAAGTTACAGGTGTAAACCGCAGTAAGCTCTCCAGCCATTGCCTACTCACGTAAGAATTTAAACTCGAATATGAACTCCAAACACGCATTTACCGTGTCCTGGGGGTAATGGTTTGGTTTTGCTGTTGGCTCTGTTGGATATGATGGTACTATCATGCATTTGAAATGGGAGTTTTTGGTTCAAAATTCCTAACGGCTAGTAGTATATATACTTATAAAAAACAAGCGAGCGTTTACTGTTGTGTAAATCTAGTCCTCTGTAGTACTTTATTTTAGGACTGTAGTTTGCCATGTTTCAGACCAAAGTCAGGGCTCTAGTGCCGTTACTTTGTGTTACTGACTCTCAGACAGACAAACAGTAGCATTTTAAATCCAGGACGCAGACAGATGTGTGCTGCTCACACACGTACTTTTGGCAGTAATCCTACTCCATATTTCTATTCTTCACAACCAGTCCCACTCCTGATTGTCATCCCTGTGATTTAAACTTCAAATCAGCCGATAACCCTAAAAGTTCACATACTTTTTCACACACACACACATATATGTAACGTCTTCTTCTTCTTTCGGCTGCTCCCATTAGGGGTTGCCACAGCAGATCATCTTCTTCCATATCTTTCAGTCATCTGCATCTTGTTCTGTTAACACACATATATGTATCATTGGGCCATTTTCCTCAATAAATAAATTAACAAGGAAAAATGTTTTTGCTGCCATTTACTTAATTGTGTTCTCTTTTTCTAGTTTTAGGACTTTTAGGACTGAAAAATCTGTTCACGTTTTACGTCATATTTAGTCAAAACAGAGAACATTGTAAAGAGTTCACGACGTTCTAGCACCGGTGTGCATTATTTTACATGCCATTCATTATCGCAGCGTGTTTTACAAAACAACACAAGATAAGCCAGCAGTCATTCTTCACTCATCATATTGCGTGACTTAGGAAACCTGAATATCATGTTTTTCAAACTAAAAATATCCTGTGGGACTGCAATTCACACATCTATCCAACACACACACTGCAACTCTCACGACTCCTGTGATTGAGCAATCAAATTCAATTACTGCTGTTCCACTGAAGGGTAGCCAGGTAGGGCCCTGCATCTGGGATGCAGTTATATAGACAGACATATAAAAAGTGGAGGGGTTTCAATGACGACTGCATTAATCTAGTTTTTATTAACATAAAAAGCCTATCCCTGTGAAATATAAGAATCCTAGTTCTACAGTGAGTCATTCCATTTTTGAGCAGATTACATGACACAGCACCAATATAATAACACATGCTGTGAAATCCAAGCAGGACGTGGCCTCGTCGTTTTGTAACTGGACACCTGCTAGACACGCTCATAAAATTTAGGTGAGTAGGCGACAACTTGTAACTTTAATTAAGAGCCGAGACAAGACTGCAGGTGCACTTGGAGGCCATTAGGTGGAGCTCTAACTGGATGGATCAAAGAGTTGCCAAGGGTAGCTTGACCCTGAGTATGGTTGGGAAAATTCAGCCCACCAGCAATTCTGGGCAGAGAGGTAAAGAGGTTGGGAGCAAACAAAAGATGTCAGAGGGTGGACTGCAAAAAATTGCAAGAAGAACAGTAAAGGGTGTGCCACGGCGCCGAGCATAACAGAGTCAGATGGGAGACGTTCTACAGTGATAAGTTAATCTACTGCGACCGCAGGGATTTATTATTTTCTACACCTTGTACTTTATTTCATTCCTTCTTCAATACTTCCATATAATTATAGATTAATAAAATATATTTTGCTTGATACTTAGGCTGCTTTTTATATCATCCATGGTTCAGTGATATTACTGCCTAATAGAACGGTCACAATATTCATGCACTTCTATAATTTGTTTTTTTTGTTTTTTGGGATTTGATATACCACATTAACCCCGGGGGGGGGAGGGGGGGGGGG
>JANRMT010062835.1:21381340-21391558 GCA_026402145.1 Polypterus bichir lapradei
CTAAAAACATTTTTTTTAATGAGTTTTAAGCATAGGGAAAAAAATTAACATTTGAAAGATCTGTAATTTAATGAACCACCAAGAAAAGTAACATTGCAACAATGCACGCTACGAACTGCGCGTGTCTGTTTCTCTCTCGTGTGTGTCTGTGTGTGTGTGTCTCTCTCTCTCTCTCTCTCGCTGCACAGGGAATGTACTGGGAGAGACTGAACACGTGCGGAAATCATCGGCACGCACAAACCGAAAGGGAAACTGGCTTGTTCGTATACCGAGTGTGTGGTCGTGAACAGATGCAAAAGTTTGGCGAACTTTTTGGTCGTAAACCTGTTTTTACGTGTTCTGAGACATTTGTAAACCGATGTTCCACTATATATATATATATATATATATATATATATATATATACAATTTGTACAGAGACTGCCAGATTCTTATTTAATCTATAAAACCCCAGTTGTAGATGTTTGTTTTTTTTTTCCATCACTGTTTTTAACAGCTAGCTTATGATATCAGTAAGGACATGCTTAACCCTGACTATGTAAAACTTTGCAACCATTCGAATATGGGCTTTTATAATACGGATATTTTGGTGGTGTGAATTCCTGCAGTTGGACTGACACTTTACAGAAATTGATTGGCTACTATTGTAGAAGGGATAGAAGAATCTACTAGAATATTTTAATTTGGCCAAAGGCAGAATTTAAACCAAGGCAGCAGGGATAGTTCCCTGTCCTTTTCGAGTGATCACATTATTAACCCCTTAGACCTTAATGACTACAAACAAAATCAATAAATAAGTAAATGAATACCTCAGTTTAATCTTTCGGCTATTCAGATGCCCTTTCTACAGCACTGATTTCCTTTTCACAACTGACACAATGATACAGAACACTAGTTCACTCTGTTGGTTTTATCGTGTGACTCCCAGTAATGTCTTGCTTTTAGTGTTGACTTTTTGAGGTCTGCTATGATGACGCTTCAGGGTGTATTAGCTTATAAAGATTTGTTTGTTCAGCTCAGTATCATACAGTTGTAAGGCTGCTAAATGTCACAATAAGTGTCTTTGTTTACATGCTAGGGATTTAATGAAAAATTCTTTTTGAAGTAATGCAGTGATCAGTGTTGGGATTGGTTCAAGCATAGTGCACGTGACCCTCCCATTATGATACACATTTTGTTAGTTCTACCAATTGGGAAAGCTCATATAAGCCATCTAAGAAATGCTTCTGAAAATGTCTCCCTACCAGCACAGTACTGATTTGAGTTCATTATATTTCTTGAAATTAAACACTTTGTCTTGGTTATTAATTAATAAATAGTACATAGGTAGAATGTCTACATACCTCAAAGAACTGACTACATTCGGTGCAGAACACATTTCCATCAAGTTTGATTTGTGCATTGACATATCATGGTGAATTTGTTTGCACCTAGTATATTTGAGTTAGCCTCGTGGGACCAGGTGTTATTATCGAACAAGAGCATATCCGGGGACAGCTCGCTAAAACGTTTATAGCGAATATCGATGAACACCACTGCTGAGAAGGCTCCGCCCACAGGGTTTCTTCCTAAAAGCCCTCCCTCAGTTTCCTGAAGTCCGTGTACTTTAAACAAACATTCAGGGCTGCAGTATGCTGTGTCTGCTCATGTATTAGACAAATATGTAAACTTTGGAAGGACGGTAGAGAGAAAACAAAAATGTGCAAAAGAGAGAACACAAAAAGGTTAAATTGTTGTTATCCATTTAAGAGGTTAATACCATTTGCCCAATAACTGATTTGCTTACCTTGCTGTCATTTTGTTTGTTACAGCACTACATGATAAAACAGGAGCAAATAATGTTCAGAGCAGTGGACTCAAACTCCACTCCTGGAGGGCCGCAGTGGCTGCAGGTTTTCATTCTAACCCTTTTCTTAATTAGTGATCTGTTTTTGCTGCTAATTAACTTCTTTTGAATTAATTTTAATTGACTTGTTTTTTTAAGATTTGTTCCCCTGAATTTCTTCATCGTTCCTCTGAATTGCTTCATTTCTTTCCTTAAACATAAATGAAATGTGAAGTGAGTGAGCCAACCAAAGACCAACTAAGTCAGGGCCTCAAACTGCAACCAGTTTCACTCCAACCAGTTGCCTAATTAGGTGCCGATTCTTGTTGTTATTTAAACCCGTTCTTTAATTCCATGGCATGTTGCTGCTCTCATTGTGCAATGGCATAGATTTCTGAAATTGTTGATTTTCCTCTTTTCTAAGAGCTCTGTGAAAATGTTTTGTGGACCCGATCATATCAACATTCCTGAGACCTTCACCTTTCTTTATTTTCAGATATTGTATGATGGTCACAGTTTGCTTGTCCTGTTTTGGTTCATTTTATATCTCATTATTGTTTGACTGCTAATTAAGGAAAAGAAACAATTAAGGGGTCTGAGTCTTCAAGAGTAAGTCAATTAAAATGAATTCAGAAGAAGTTAATTAGCAGCAAAAACAGGTCACTAATTAAGAAAAGGGTTAGAATTAAAATCTGCAGTCACTGCGGCCCTCCAGGACTGGAGTTTGAGACCACTGGTAAAGAGAACCACTGTGGTGTGCATATGTACTATGTGCTAATATGCTGCGACATTCAGGTATGCCATGTTGATTTGCCTTCATTTACATGTGCAGTGAGATATTGGGTGCTGTGCAGCCTCATTCATGGTTCTGCTGCACTCATTACTGTGCCATTAGGCACATTTACTGTTTTGGGTGTACTGAGGACTGAAAATTACATCTCCTGTGGTTCTTCCTTAATAACTTGCTTAGCGGCAGTTCTTTTTTCCTCGTTTAAACTGATTGTGACACTCACCATATAGTCCATTCATCCTTCCATCCATTAGAGTTGCAGGGCAGCTGGAGCTTATCCCAACAGTCATTGGGCACATGACAGGAGCAATATCTGAACAGGGCACCAGTCATACCATTTAGTTCAACAGCATATTTTACAGGTCATTTTTTTCACAAACATAGCTGCCTTTTCTTTCGGCCTCACATCGACTATGGCGGTATCGTCATAACTGATAGCGGCAGATGACACATACAGTCAGCGGCAGTACGTACTTCATTTTTATGACTAGCATATTCATGTCTTTGCAACAGGTTATGTTTATTTCTGTCACATGTAAAGTGTTCTCTGCCCACGAACATGTATTTATATGTTTAATAGGGATGATTTTAGGAGATTTTTTTTTTTTTTTACCATAGGAAGTTACGTTTCTATTTAAAGAGGTTCTGTAAAAAGCCACATTTTCTATGGTGGACAAGTAAAAGTTCTGTCACTGTCTAATAGTACCATTAATTTCTATGTATCTATCTGTTAGATCGATACATTAGATAGATGATAGATATTAATGTCTGTCTGCCTGCCTGCCTGGCTAAAGCCCGCCTGTAATGCCCACATTAATTTATCTGTCTCTCTGGGTGTCTGTCTGTCTTTACCTTTTCATCTATCCATCAATTGTGACCACATGCTTGCTGTTGGTCAGACAGTACATTAATTAGCACATTGTTACTTTTTTTTCTCTTTAAATCACCGCCCCTATTAGGCTCCTCCTTCATGTGTCCTTGGACTAGTTCAGAATTTCAAACAGCATGAACAGTGTAATTATTCCTACCCACATTTAAGCCAAATTCATTCATTGCTATCTCCAGAAACTTTACTTGGCTGCTCTGCAAGCCTAGAGTTTGTATTTGAAGCCTACTTATTGATGTCAAGCGGTTTCAGAGTATTTGAGTGTATCCCACTAGTAGTGGCTACAAGAGAGAAAATCTCTATACCAGGAGAATTTAGAGGTGCCAGTATAACCTCTCATCAAAAAATTTCATCTATTACTTGAAAGTCAAAAATCTTACTAAATGAATTTTATGTCACTTTCTTAAAGTTAAACTACTACCTTGCCTTGTATAGGCTTTTTTGACAAAGTATTAAAACTAACAATAGATCTATATACCATTACAATATAAGCATCACCAAACTTTACAAATGTACTGTATTTGCATTTAATCTGTGACCTTACAGTTTGCTCTCATGTCAATAAATAAGTCAGCCTTACTCGCAATACAATCTCCGCCTGGGAGACATGATTTAATTCAACACAAATTTGTACATTGACTACATGTCTCCCTACTTTAAAGGTCCAAAAACTGCCCAGGATTAGGCAATGCTAGTGCAAGGTGTCGACAAGCACTCTCCCCTTCCACAGACCTGTGGTTAAACCTTTGTGGTGAATGGTTAAATCGTCATTCTCTAATAGCTCAATTTTGGGCAATAATGAACAAAGCTATAAAGCTAGCCTTTCTAAATGTACCAGCTTGCTCATTGTAACTGCTGGATGGGAAATTTAATATATCCTGATACTCTCAACAATAATTAAAATGTGTTTATTTTATAATCCCCCTACAGTGAACTCCCTTGGACACTGGGAGAATGTGAAAACTTCACACAATCCATAAATGGGCTAAAAATAAAAGTAAATAATAAACAAGTGATGTTATATTGGCAGAACACTGCACTTTTTTATTATTATCCTCCTCTCTTGTAAAAAGATGGAGTTAGGTGAGGCTATTGTTAGAACAGCTGCCAGTGTACCAGCTCTCCATGCCTTCTGGAACTCTGCCTTCAGTTTAGACTAACTGAAGCAGTGATTTGCTGCACAAAGGTGTCAGTTTGACACTGATCACTGATGAGGACATTTGTTTGCCACTGAGTCTAATTATTAATTGTTCAGCAGTGGTAGGCACTGACACGACAAGTGGTATGACAGAAGCTGCTGTTTCATTCAATTCCTTAATTATTTAGTGTATCTCTCAAGGTGCCAAACACTGTTGGCTATCCGAATGGCTTACACAATAACTTCCATCCTAGTTCATAGCTGAACTTGGAATCGGATCTTGTACTGCTTCTCAACATGCAGGCCCACACACAGGGAATGGAGTGCCCATTTTAATTTGGTGAACTCTCCCAAAATATTGTTTTCAGATAAACAATGACTTACCATTCTAGACAACAAGGCATTATAGTGATATGGTCTGCAGACGTTTAACTTCCAGCATCACCGCAGGATTACTACAACAACCCAAGTTTTAAGCTATATACGTAAATGAGATCAGTCTGGGCTGTGCCTCTTTAAACATATTGTTAAATGAACATGTCTGTTGTGTTCTATATTTTATGAAGGGTATGAATTTCTGAAGAAGATAGCAATTTACTGCTAATTTTTAAGCATTTGAGGTCAAAAAGAACTGAGTTTGTTATGTCCTTAATAAATGGTTTGCTTCGGTTTCTAAAAGCATCTATATTAGATATTTATTGGCATCTGTCAGACAACATTAATAAGCACACCATTACTTTTTACTCCTTAAGTCAGGGTCAATTCAGGAGATTTTTCAGCCATCAAAGGTTTTATTTATCTGTTTATGTATTTATTTAAAGAGATTCCATAAAGAGCCACATATCTTCTGTCTATCTATTATATAATGCCTTTTTATTTCTGTCTGTTTCTCATGTTGTGCCTTTCTATCAATCATATAGTGCCTTTCCTATCTACAGTCAAAGTAAAAAGTATGTGAATCCTTTGGAATTATCTGGTTTACTGCATGAATTGGTCATAAAAAGTGATCTGATCTTCATCTAAGTCACAGGTACTGATATACACAATGAGCTTAAGCCAATGACACACAAAAATTCTACTCTTTCATGTCTTTGAATGCGTTTGTAAAATAATGTTCATAGTGGTAGTGGAAAAAGTAAGTGAACCTTGGGATTTAATAACTGGTTGACCCTCCTTTGGCAGCAATGACCTCAACTAGGCGCTTCCTGTAACTGCAGATCAGACCTGCACATCGTGCGGGGGGGATTTGAGCCCATTCTTCCCTGCAGAACTGCCTGAACTCTTCCATATTATTTGGTTGTCTTCTGTGTATGGCTCTCTTCAAGTCATTCCACAGCATCTCAATAGGATGGAGATCTGGGCTCTGACTGGGCCACTCCAAAAGGCAGAGTGAGTTCTTCTGAAGCCATTATGCTGTGGATTTGCTGCAATGTTTGAGGTCATTGTCCTGTTGCATCACCCAGCCTCTTCTGAGCTATAGTTGACGGACAGACACCCTCACATTATCCTGGAGAATTTGTTGATAAACTTGTGAATTCATTTTCCCCTCAATGATGGCAAGCTGTCCAGGCCCTGATGCAGCAAAGCAGGGCCCAAATCATGATGTTCCCTCCACCATACTTTACTGTAGGGATGATGTTTTGACGTTGATATGCAGTGCCCTTTTTAGGCCAAATGAAGTTCTGCTTGTTCCTCCCAAATAGTTCAATTTTGGTTTCATCACTCCACAAAACATTTTCCCAGTACTGTTGTGGAGTGTCCAAGTGCTCTTTCGCAAACTTCAGGTGTTTAGCAGTGTTCTTTTTTGATAGCAGTGGCTTCCTTCTTGGTGTCCTGCCATGGACTCCTTTCTTGTTCAATGTTTTGCGTATAGTTGACTCATGAACAGAGATGTTAGCCACTTCTAATGACTTCTTTAAGTTAATTGATGTCACCCTAGGGTTCTTCTTTACCTCATTGCTAACTTTGCATTGTGCTCTTAGGGTCATCTTGGCAGGGCAGCCACTTCTAGGCAGTGTACCCACAATACCAAATTGTCTCCATTTATAGACAACTTTCCTAACAGTAGACTGATGAATATCTAAAATCTTTGAGATGACTTTATAACCCTTTCCAGCCTTATGTAGATTAACAATTCTCGATCGTAGCTCTTCAGAAAGCTCTTTTGTGCGAGGCATGATTCCCATCTGGATATGCTTCTTGTCAAAAGCTCAAACTCTGACTTCATAGTGTTTTTTTATCAATCAAAGTAATTCTAGGCCACACCTCTGAACTCGTTTCATTAAATGGACTCCACATGTGCTAAATTCTGACTGCAATGAGCTTTTTAAAAAGTCATTAGCTTAGGGTTCACTTACTTTTTCCAACCTTCAGTTTCACAGTTTGAATGATTTATTCGATATGGTCGTAGTAGTACTAGGATGTTGTACCGTGTTAGCCATTATGAATGTAGTGAAAAGTCAAGCCAAATGACACCTTTTATTGGCTAACTAAAAAGATTTCAATATGGTCAAAAATTCTCTGAAAATTTGTGTACATTTAATTAATGGAGACTGTTCATTATTGTGACTGACATGAAGATACAACCATGTTTTATATGGGAATTAGACATAAATATAGATAATTCCTAGGGGTTCACATACTTTTTACTTTGACTCTATCTGTCTGTCTGTCATATAGTGCAATTCATTTCTATCTGTCTGTCTGTACCTTTTCCATCTATCCATTGTGACCAAAGCCTAACTCTTCATCACTGGCCACGCACACCCATACCCACCAGGAGTATTTAGAGATGGCAGTATTACCATTTTGTCCATTAAGTGAAAATCAGAAATTTTACTAAAAACATGCCTTCTGTGTGTTTTTACAATAATATATCATATATCAGACTATAATGCATTACTACATCCCAGTCTGTTTTTTTATAACTTGATTTGTATTATTTTTTTTTACGAAATTCGCTTTATAAAGTAAGTGTGTCAGTTACTGCTGCGGGGCTCCTTTATACCAATGGCAATATGTCTACATGATATCTTGTGGTGACTGTGACAGCCAAGTCAGTTTACTTTCCTTTCAATTTTATGGCTATTTAGTCATTCTGGTGTGTGTTCAGACCAGAGTGGCTGTGTATTTATTTATTTATTTACCTATTTTTGTATGTATTTATTTAAAGAGCTTTCGTAAAAAGCCAAATTTCCCCCAGAGGTCAAATAAAAAAAAGTTATATCTATCTTAGATATAAATATATCTAAAATAATAATAGTTATTGATCAGAAAAGATCCTAATGACTTTATACTTGTAGAAAACACTGTAGTGAGTGAAAATTGAAAGCTCTAAAATGCGCCTGAGCATTTGAGTTGAAGAAGTTCTGCCAAGTCAGAAGTTTTTGTTTCTTTTTAATTTTCTTCCTTTGTAGTCAATTGTGTGTGTCTAGCTAGCTAGCTTCTGTAAAAGGCCAAATTTACCCTGGGGACAAATAAAGTTCTAAGGACCAGTTATGTGACTTCCCTGGCTGAACGTGTTGTGATTTTAAAAAAAAAAAATACTTCAGCAGACAAACTTAGAAATAAAAACAGAAAACTGAAACTTTCAAAGGATATGCTGACGTTTTTCACTGAAAGAAGTTATCTGGTTCAGCTCATGCTGTTGGCTCCCAAACAGATTTTTAACCAGGACAAGGACTTCTAAATGTCAATAAAATGTTCCTGTCTTTTGGCTTATGATGGGGCCTCACTTACATTGTTTGTTATTAAAATACGTGCAAATGCTACGTCTTTTGCGATGGTCGCTCGTGTTTAGTTTTTTTTTGTCTTATCCACACCTACTGTTTTAGGTTTTTCTCCTTCCTGCTTTTTTGTGTTTTCTGAATCTGCTAATGTGAGAGGTTAGTGTCGGTCTCATGACAAGTGGGGGGTCTAGGAGATAAATGAGTGTAGCCTTCCAGTAGACCATTGTGCTTAATCAAAAGAGGTGCTCTTTATATTAGCCATCAGAACATTTACAAATCAAACTGGTAAAGCATTTTAAATCCCAAAAAAAGTAGAGTAAAAGTAAGTTTTCAGTCATGCAATTTACCACCTTACCATGACTGTTGAAACATTCTAGTAGGAAAATAGATGTGACAGGGTATCTGTATTAAGCATTTTCCCTGTCTTTATCCATGGCTTACAGGTAGTTTTTGTCAGATCCATAGGATCAAAGACCCTTCTAGTCTTACCGTTGCTTGTTTCACTTCTCTTAATCATAGCCACATGGATGTGTTGCTCAGTGTTCTGTCTCAAGTATTCAAAGAAGGCTGTTAAAGAAACAACAGTAGAAGGTTAACTTGTTCTTAAAGCTGGTTCACACATTCCCTCAGTGAATTTCCAGCTAACCTCTTAACCTCTCCCTTTGTCTTCTCTAATGGCCGCATTTCACACCCGTCCTGAATTTCTAGTCTTTTTCAGTTCCTCTTTGCACCCTCTCACCTACCCTGTTATCTGTTAGTCCTCTATGGCTACGTCCACAAAGAGGTTTTAAATGAATATGATTACAATCCACAGAGTTTTCATCTGTTTTTACAAAAGAATCCCAGTCCATATGGAAAGTCCTGAAAACAGGTATGATGCAGACCTTTGCCAATACTGGACATGTGCGCATTGGACAGATAATCTATGAAGGGACTGCGTAGTGAAAACTTCAGAGCCCTTCTGTGAAAATCAGAATACTGTGTGTTTTATGCACTTTCAAGGCTATCCGCATGCACTGGACTGTTGACAATGTTAGTTCACAACATATAGAAAAGACAGAATGAATTAAAAGTGCTGCAGAAAATTGCCCACACTCATTCAATGTCACGTCAGTGTGGTGATTACAGCTGAAAGTACCAGTCTTGCAAATCATTGCAAGTCATTGCAAATGTTAAAGCAACACAAAAAAAAAACATGATCAGCTGTATAGTCATTTGTGAGAGGATTGATTATAAGCAGTATTCTGCAATTGGAGCGCATCTTGTACCAAAAAACATATGTAAAACTAACTCAGTAGACACCATTTGTAAATACATGCATAGCTGCGTGTGTCTATATCTTCTCTTTCCTGCATTGCGCTATTGTGTTTCGCTTTACTGCATTCTACACCCATCCACTTCATTAGGCATCTTTTTGTTTTATTTATTTTATAGTTTTGTAAGGTGGAATGCACTCCTCCTTACAGAACAGAGTATGTGTATGTAATACAGCTGAAATTTCTAATCAGGAATAAGCCACGAAACAAGCATGGACCAATCAGAATATAATTTGAGCGTTGATTTCTGCCAGGCCAAATTGAACGCTGATGCTTTGTTTATAAAAGTATCCGGCTTTGGAGATCTTTTTTTTTTTTTTTTTTTTTTTTTTTTTTTATATAAATTTTTTTGGGGGTTGAAAAAGCTGGGCCTAGTGTGGAGGAAAGGCGAAAACAGAGGCAAACCTCTGCATTATTAAACAAACATGTGGTAATGCGGATTGGGCCTATGATTACATTTCTGTTACTCCTCTGTCTTACGTAAGGTTCGTAGTACTTTGATGATCAAATTACATTAAGCGTGACTGGTGGGGGT
>JANRMT010062835.1:21404326-21422723 GCA_026402145.1 Polypterus bichir lapradei
AGAAGTCTGATAAATGACTTTCTATGAGTTTCCAGGACAGCTGCTGTCACTTTACATAACAACAACATTTATCATATAAAATGTACAGCTTAAAATGCTTTGCAATACAATACAAACAAAAAAATGAATTAATAAATAAAATAATAAAATTAAAATACAAACTTACAAAACACAGATAAACAAATAAGTAATGGGGATGGTGGAGTCCTTAAGCATAACTGAAATTGCTATTAATTGCACTCATTATTTTTGAGTCCCTAATGATTATAATGACAAGTCCAGTGAGGAACACAAAATAAAAATCTTCACCTGATGAGCTGCTGGAGAAAAAAAACCTGCAGGGGTTTCAAGAGTAAAAGACCACCCAGCCCACACTGGACATTTTATAGAATGTGAATGTCTCAGAGGATTTCCTTATTGTTCTGATGTGCCACAATCGAGAAGATTACATGCAGTGGGTCTCGTCAAAAGTCGGACCGTCCACATTCCTCCTAACATCACAGGGGGCTGCAGAGTATTTGAGAAAAACAACAGCACTGTAGAAAAGCAGAAAAGAAAAGAGAGAGGGGGTTAGTAGCGATTACAGAATATGTAATTGCAATACACAGAGGACACAGAATAATCCATTACCACCTGCTTTAAATACAACAGTGGATGGACAGACATCCCAAAAGTGATGGAGGATAATTCCTTGCCTGGACTGGACACCATAACAAAATCAAAATGGGTGGACTGGAACTCTCACCCAATATAATTGAAGGACTGGGGAGACAACAATGTTTGGATCCTTAATTCCCCGATGCACTATGGTGGGCTCTAGGTTCCCGGGCTTCAGTACCCTGCAGGGCATGCTGGGAATTGGAATGCTGAAGTCCTGTTGGGGTCCTTGGATGCTGCGGGATGTATAATTCTTATTTTATAGGGCTACCGTCTGACTCAGAAGTTCCGATGGACCGTGTCCAGCACCAGTAGTATCCCCAGGTCTAAGACTGAGGGAGCTGCTCCACTTTCCCAGGTAGTCGATGTCGAAAGGCAGAGGACAAAACTCTTTGGAGGAGTGGAAGGAGAGAAGAGAAACTCCGCTTCTGTGTTTTAGTTCTTTGACTGTCATTACCTGTCTATTAAGGTACTGTGATTAATAAAAGAGACAAATATTTGAACCTGTGACTGTGTCTGGGGTTTGGGGCTCGGTGACAGACCCCTACTATTCACATCGGGCAAAAACAGGAATTATGAAAAAGCCAAGTTAAAAAGGTGGCGTTTTAGAAGTATCTATCAGTAAAATATTCCACATTTTAGGTGCATAACAGCAAAAGGCCATCTCACCACTTCTCTTAGAATAGTAAGAAATTATAATAAAAAGAAATAATAAGAAAACCATTATGAGAAGATCTAAGGTTACGACTGGGAATGTCATGGCACTGGCACTCCAAAACACAAGAAGCAGCAAGGCAGCCCAAGTCCTTTCTCTGCACATTATCTCGTGCCTGTCCTCTCTAAATACTTTGGTCCCACGTCACCTTAGATGTTGTTCCTCATCAAACACCAGTAACTTGAGCCGTCTTTATCAGTGAAGTTTCACACAAACACGATCCAACAAACAATGAGTTCCTGTACGATGCAAGTCCTGGCCCCTTGCATTCTCTGCCCACTTTCATGGGTCGGTTCCCACTGTACAATAGGAACTACAACCTTTAGGCAAAAACCTTTAGACTTACAATGAAGGGATTCCACTCCGCTGGGCCCTTGAGGAAGGCCCTCGACCTGCAGTTGCACCATCCTGGGTATGACGTTAACCTGCACCCAGCTCTGCAAGTGGGCCCCCCAACTTACTGGGTGAACTCGGAGGTTTGGTGGCAGGATTAGCACTCTAGCCACTGTAACAAACCTCACACTGTCCCACTCCATTCAAACTTAGTGTGGTGCTGAGGTGTCACTTGTTGCACAGCTGTGTTTGGGTCCTAATTGGGGATCCTGAGGTGGGTCGTCATGTGGGGGGGGGGGAGTGCAGCAATGCGCTGTATCAGTGTATCCTCCTGTGTGAAGTGTGGCGCATTCAATAGTTCATGGGGGATGAGATCGTGACTTCGCTGAGGAGATCATTGCTTCGATGTGGCACACCAGGGTGGTGGCTATAAAGAGAGATGTGGAACAAAGTGCGGCACGATCAAAAAAAAAAAAACAGGTGACTCCCCCACCTTATTGCCTTGAAGCAGTCGCGACTTCACTGAGGAGATCATTGCTTCAACGCGGTGCTTGGCGTGGCACACCAGGGAGGTGTGACTATAAGGAGTGATGCATTGTGAAGTTCCCAGGCGGCTCTCCCACCTTACTGCCTAGAAGTAATCACAACCTCACAGGGGAGATTACTGCTTTGATGCGGCCCACCAGGAAGGCAGCTATGAAGAGTAATTTGGTACAAAGTGTGGCATGCCATCTTCACCAGTAACTCTCCAAAGTCCAAAATGCTAGCGGATTTGTAAGATAGCGCCAGTGCTTGTGGTAACCAATCAGCACAATTCATCACTCAATCCCCACCCATGATAGTTCCTGGTTGAACAAAAAGTACATCCCCTGCAGTAGGAGGTAAAAAACTGCAAATTGCTGGAATTCCTGCACTAGGATGGCTACAAAAGTCCCTGAGCTTCTAAAAAGTCCATGGTTCCTGAAAACAGTTCCTGCAGTGGAAAAGCGTCTATTGACCCCCCTGTCAAAGTTACTGTGATCTCACCCTGACCCGCTGACACCTGAGATGCTTAACCAGCTGAGCAAGACCACTATGTGTGTTCCTCAAAGACACCTGCCACTGCTTTGACCTGATTTGTGTTGTGAACATCTTGGGAGAAATGGAGTCCAAAAAGAACTGCAAAGAGTGAGATGACCAGAAGTAAACAGGAGAAGGCTAAATACGTCATGGCACAGGCGAGGCTCTGAATACCATTAAAGACAGAAAAAAGCGTACATCACGACCAAAATAAAAATAAAAGTTGATGACAGGATGACAAAGTAAAAGTCCTCACAGAAAGAATTTGAAATGAAGAACAGAAGACCAAATTTAAGTCACAAAACGAGAAAATCAGACCACTCTTTCATCAAGCCAAAGCAAAATTCTGAATCGTAGGCAATTAAACGTAGAAAAAAGTACTAAGTCACAATAACTAAACACAAATGCAAATTCTTACAGTGGAAATACAATTCAGTACATTTTTTATCACCGAGTGCTGGTGATGTGACACATTCTCAGGAAAAATGCAAATATAGGTGTAACAAATTACTAAAGACACAATTTGTACACATAAAGGCACAGATTTGTTAAATCACACATAAAACAAACTAGGAATTTGATTTATACAAATAGAAACCAACAATATCTGCCCATTAGTTAATTGTTCAACCTCAGATAATGAGAAGGTGCCTGCCATGAACTTGATGCCACTGACCTGGTCATGTCCCGTGTTCTTCTGGGCCATTTTCATAACAACGTCAAGACAACATTGCCACAAAACGCTGGCATTTAAAATAAACAGAAAGGCATCAGGAGAAGACGCAAAAAACGATCAGCTATTTCTAAATGAAGACTTAACAAAGTTCTAATATCAGTAATGGAATCAGGATGCCAACAAACCATTATGACTAAGCAATCAACTCAAAACATGTCTCCAAAAATGCTGAAAGTATATTCTGAACAAATACCTGTTTTTATTTCTTTCAAAATAACTTTAATTGTAATGTTTGTCTTTGTAATGAATCCGAAACCTTGGATGCAGAGTACTGTGTGCTGCCATCTTACATCAGGACTAGCCACAGTACTCGTCAAAGACTGCAAAAAGAATATTTTAAAAACATTTGCTGTCTCTTGCCATACTTGTACCTTCAGTGCCTTTCCTCGGTTTTCGCATGCGTCTTCACTGGTGCTCCCTTTCTCGAATGTGCTCCAGTAAAGCCTGCTCCTTATTTTCGAGGTGCCTTTCTCCCCTCCTGTATCTTCTTATATAATACGCTACTGTGGCTGTCTGTTTGTCTGTCCAGGATTTTAAATCACCTGTAGCTCGCAAACCGGTTGAACTATTGACCTGAAATTTGGTACACATATACTACGTCAGGGGTCGCCAACTCCAGTCCTGGAGGACCACCGTAGCTGCAGGTTTTTATTGTAACCCTTTTCTTAATTAGTGGCCTGTTTTTGCTGCTAATTAATGTCTTTTGAATTAATTTTAATTGACTTGCTCTTGAAGACTCCATCCATTCTCTCTTATCTGAGATCGGGTTGCGGGGGCAGCAGCGTGAACAGAGATGCCCAAACTTCCCTCTCCTTGGCCACTTCTTCCAGCTCTTCCGGGGGAATCCCGAGGCATTCCGAGGCCAGCCAGGAGACATAGTCCATCCAGCGTGTCCTGGGTCTTTCCCGGGTCCTCCTCCCGGTTAGACGTGCCTGAAACACCTCACCAGGGAGGCGTCCAGGAGGCATCCTGATCAGATGCCCAAGCCACCTCATCTGACTCCTCTCGATGCGGAGGAGTAGCGGCTCTACTCTGAGCCCCTCCCGGATGACTGAGCTTCTCACCCTATCTTTAAGGGAAAGCCCAGACACCCTGCGGAGGAAACTCATTTCAGCCGCTTGTATTTGCGATCTCGTTCTTTCGGTCACTACCCATAGCTCATGACCATAGGTGAGGGTAGGAAAGTAGATCGACTGGTAAATTGAGAGCTTTGCCTTACGGCTCAGCTCTTTTTTCACCACGACAGACCGATGCAGAGCCCACATCACTGCGGATGCCGCACTGATCCGCCTGTCGATCTCACGGTCCATTCTTCCCTCACTCGTGAACAAGACCCTGAGATACTTGAACTCCTCCACTTGGGGCAGGATCTCTCCCCCAACCCTGAGAGGGCACTCCAGCCTTTTCCGGCTAAGGACCATGGTCTCGGATTTGGAGGTGCTGATTCTCATCCCAGCCGCTTCACACTCAGCTGCGAACCGTTCCAGAGAGAGCTGAAGATCATGGCCTGCTGAAGCAAACAGGACAACATCATCTGCAAAAAGCAGTGACCCAATCCTGAGTCCACCAAACTGGACCCCTTCAACACTCTGGCTGCGCCTAGAAATTCTGTCCATAAAAGTTATGAACAGAATCGGTGACAAAGGGCAGCCCTGGCGGAGTCCAACTCTCACTGGAAACGGGCTCGACTTACTGCCAGCAATGCGGACCAAGCTCTGACACCGGTTGTACAAGGACCGAACAGCTCTTATCAGGGGGTCCGGTACCCCATACTCCAGGAGCACCACTAACAGGATTCCCCGAGGGACACAGTCGAACGCCTTTTCCAAGTCAACAAAACACATGTAGACTGGTTGGGCAAACTCCCATGCACCCTCCATGACCCTGCTAAGGGTGTAGAGCTGGTCGACTGTTCCACGACCAGGACGAAAACCACACTGTTCCTCCTGAATCCGAGGTTCGACTATCCAATGGACCCTCCTCTCCAGGACCCTCAAATAGACTTTTCCAGGGAGGCTGAGGAGTGTGATCCCTCTGTAGTTGGAACACACCCTCCGGTCCCCTTTCTTAAAGAGGGGGACCACCACCCCGGTCTGCCAATCCAGAGGCACTGTCCCCGATGTCCATACAATGTTGCAGAGGCGTGTCAACCAAGACAGTCCTACAACATCCAGAGCCTTGAGGAACTCTGGGCATATCTAATCCACCCCCGGGGCCCTGTCACCAAGGAGTTTTTTGACCACCTCGGTGACCTCAGTCCCAGAGATGGGGGAGCCCACCTCCGAGTCCCCAGGCTCTGCTTAATCATTGGAAGGCATGTTTGTAGGATTGAGGAGGTCATCGAAGTACTCCCCCCACCGACCCACAACGTCCCGAGTCGAGGTCAACAGTGCACCATCCCCACCATATACAGTGTTGACACTGCACTGCTTCCCCCTCCTGAGACGCCGGATGGTGGACCAGAATCTCCTCAAAGCTGTCCGAAAGTCATTCTCCATGGCCTCTCCAAACTCCTCCCATGCCCGAGTTTTTGCCTCAGCAACCACCGAAGCTGCATTCCGCTTGGCCTGTCGGTACCTATTAGCTACCTCCAGAGTCCCACAGGACAAAAGGGTCCAGTAGGACTCCTTCATCAGCTTCACAGCATCCCTCACCGCCGGTGTCCACCAACGAGTTCGGGGATTGCTGCCACAACAGGCACCGACCACGTTACGGCCACAGCTCCGGTCAGCCGCCTCAACAATAGAGACACGGAACATGGCCCATTCGGACTCGATGTCCCCCACCTCCCTCGGGACGTGGTTGAAGTTCTGCCGGAGGTGGGAGTTGAAGCTACTTCTGACAGAGGACTCTGCCAGACGTTCCCAGCAGACCCTCACAACATGTTTGGGCCTACCAGGTCTGACCGGCATCCTCCCCCACCATCGAAGCCAACTCACCACCAGGTGGTGATCAGTTGACAGCTCCGCCCCTCACTTCACCCGAGTGTCCAAGACATGTGGCTGCAAGTCCGATGACACGACCACAAAGTCGATCATCGAACTGAGGCCTAGGGTGTCCTGGTGCCAAGTGCACATATGAACACCCCTATGCTTGAACATGGTGTTTGTTATGGACAATCCGTGACGAGCACAGAAGTCCAATAACAAAACACTGCTCGGGTTCAGATCGGGGGGGCCATTTCTCCCAATCACGCCCTTCCAGGTCTCACTGTCATTGCTCACATGAGCACTGAAGTCTCCCAGCAGTACGAGGGAGTCCCCAGAAGGTATGCCCTCTAGCACCCCCTCCAGGGACTGTTCGGCGCATACGCACAAACAACAGTTGGGAAAAAGGCGGAGGGAGGCTACCCTCTAATCCACCAGGGTAAACCTCAATGCACAGGCTCCAAGTTGGGGGGCAATAAGTATGCCCACACCCGCTCGGCGCCTCTCACCGGGGGCAACTCCAGAGTGGTAGAGATTCCAGCCCCTCTCAAGGAGATTGGTTCCAGAGTCCAAGCTGTGCGTCGAGGTGAGCCCGACTATATCCAGTTGGAACCTCTCGACCTCGCGCACCAGCTCAGGCTCCTTCCCCTTCAGAGAGGTGACATTCCACGTCCCAAGAGCCAGCTTCTGTAGCCGAGGATTGGACCGCCAAGGTCCCCGCCTTCGGCCACCAGCCAACTCACACTGCACCCAACCTCCTTGGCCCCTCCCATAGGTGGTGAGCCTATGGGAAGCTCTTGAAGACTCAGACACCTTAATTGTTTCTTTTTCCTTAATTAGCAAAACAATAATGAGATACAAAATGAACCAAAACAACTGGTGTCCATCAAACAATATCTGAAAATAAAGAAAGATGAAGGTCTCAGGAATGTCAATCTGCTCAGGTCCACAAAACATTTTAACAGTACTCTTAGAAAAGAGAAAACCCACAATTTCAGAAATGTCTGCTTTTGCACAATGAGAGCAGCAACAAGCCATAGAATTAAAGAACGAGTTTAATTAACGGCGAGAATTGGCACCTCATTAAGCACCTAGTTGGAGTGAAATCGGTTCAAGTTTGAGGCCCTGACTTAGTTGGTCTTCAGTTGGCTCACTCACTTCACATTTCATTTCTGTTTGGGTGCCATTTAAGGAAAGAAACAAAGAAATTCAGGGGAACAAATAAAATGAATTCACAAGAAGTTAATTAACAGCACAAACAGGGCACTCAATTAAAAACGGTTAGGATGAAAACCTGCAGCCACGGTGGTCCTCCAGGACTGGACTTTGCGACCCCTGTACTACGTGACCTCTACTATCCACTTTCGGGGTGATGATTGACTTCCACGGTCAAAGGTCAATGTCAAAAGACACATGAGTGTTTACACTTTAGTCTGCAGCTCCCAAACCATTTGACCTATTGATCTATTTAACTGAAATTTGGTAGACAAATTAAATTATGTGACCTCTACTGTCCACTTTCAGGGTAATCAACCGCCAATGTCAGAGGTCAACCGAGTAAAATCAAACCAAGTGTCTTCACTGCACGGTTGCGTGCAGTGTATCGTTACAGTCACCTGTAGCCCAAACCATTTGACCTACTGACCTAAACTTTGGTACACATATATGGTCAAAGAAGGTCAAGGATCAATGGAGTATGGTCAAGTCAGGTGTATTCACTGCATGTTATCGTGCAGTGCGCAGTTACTGGTGGTTTTCTATTTCCCGTCCATGAAGGCGACTCTCTCAGCGTGTGCCTTTACTCCTCCTCGTGCGTCTCACACTCGCACTTCCTCTTTCTTCATGTCACCAAAGCGAATTTGACCAATCAGATTGCTCAGAGGGCCTGGACACACAGACCTTAGTGTTTTATTATGTAAAAGATCAATGTGCTGACACGTGACCTCCATATTATAGAGAAAGCACAAAATGGTGGCACCTATCAAGAAAACATCCAACAAAATGGCAGCACAACGATTTCATGAAAAGAACGATAAAAAAAAAAAATAACGATGACAGCAAAACGTCCAAATATTAAACATAATAAATCGGAGGCAAAAATTGGAGAATTGGAGAGTTTAAAAGTGTTGATCACTGCAGATATAAAAATAAGAGTAACCTAAAAATCGTAAATAGAAATTTAACAAGCTGTTACATCACACCACCACCAAGCACAGTTACTCTTCAAGCATTTGCCTGCTGAAATTACTGAACGCAATTCAACGATGTTGTAGGCAAAAAGGCCAATTAAGGCGACGTGGGTTAGCGTCACGAGGAAGAGCCGGGCAGACGAGGACACCCACACAGTCAGCAAGAGCAGGTGCAAAGCGCTTAACTGCTTTTAGTACAACCCCAATTCCAATGAAGTTGGGACGTTGTATAAAATGTAAATAAAAACAGAATACAATGATTTGCAAATCCTTTTCAACCTATATTCAATTGAATACGCTACAAAGACAAGATATCGAATGTTCAAACTGATAAACTTTATTGTTTTTTTGCAAATCTTCACTCATTTTGAATTTGATGCCTGCAACACGTTCCAAAAAAGCTGGGACAGGGGCATGTTTATCACTGTGTTATATCACCTTTCCTTTAACAACACTCAATAAGCGTTTGGGAACTGAGGACACCGATTGTTGAAGCTGTGTAGGTGGAATTCTTTCCCATTCTTGCTTGATGTACAACTTCAGTTGCTCAACAGTCCGGGGTCTCCATTGTCGTACTTTGCGCTTCATAAAGTGCCACACATTTTCAATGGGAGACAGGTCCGGACTGCAGTCAGGCCAGTCTATTACCCACACTCTTTTACTACGAAGCCACGCTGTTGTAACACATGCAGAATGTGGCTTTGCACTGTCCTGCTGAAATAAGCAGGGACGTCCCTGAAAAAGACGTCGCTTGGATGGCAGCATATGTTGCTCCAAAACCTGTATGTACCTTTCAGCATTAATGGTGCCTTCACAGATGTGCAAGTTACCCATGCCATGGGCACTAACACACATCCCACACCATCACAGATGCTGGCTTTTGAACTTTGCGCTGATAACAATCCGGATGGTCCTTTTCCTCTTTGGCCCGGAGGACACGACGTCCATGATTTCCAAAAACAATTTGAAATGTGGACTTTCGCTTTGCATGGTAGAGTTTTAACTTGCACTTGTAGATGTAGCGACAAACTGTGTTAACTGACAATGGTTTTCTGAAGTATTCCTGAGCCCACGTGGTAATATCCTTTACAGAATGATGTCGGTTTTTAATGCAGTGCCGCCTGAGGGATCGAAGGTCACGGGCATCCAGTGTTGGTATTCGGCCTTGCCGCTTACGTGCAGAGATTTCTCCAGATTCTCTGAATCTTTTGATGATATTATGGACAGTAGATGATGAAATCCCTAGATTCCTTGCAATTGTACGTTGAGAAACGTTGTTCTTAAACTGCTGGACTATTTGCCCACGCGGTTGTTCACAAAGTGGTGAACCTCGCTCCATCCTTGCTTGTGAATGACTGAGCCTTTTGGGGATGCTCCTTTTATACCCAATCATGACAAACACCTGTTTCCAATTAACCTGTTCACCTGTGGAATGTTCAAAACAGGTGGTTTTTGAACATTCCTCAACTTTCCCAGTCTTTTGCTGCCCCTGTCCCAGCTTTTTTGGAACGTGTTGCAGGCATCAAATTCAAAATGAGTGAAGATTTGCAAAACAACAATAAAGTTTATCAGTTTGAACATTCGATATCTTGTCTTTGTAGTGTATTCAATTGAATATAGGTTGAAAAGGATTTGCAAATCATTGTATTCTGTTCTTATTTACGTTTTACACAACGTCCCAACTTCATTGGAATTGGGGTTGTAGAACCAAGGAATTGTGTCCACAAGTGAGGTACTCTTCATTCAAGAAATACTGTAAATACATAATCCATGAAATCTGTGAACGTCTGTGAATTTTAAGACCGGAATAAAACCATGCAGTCATCGGGTACTTTTTGCTCCACCTCAGCCAGCGCGTCTTTCACTATCTGTCACTATCTGTCCCCCCAGGTCATCCCACAAGTCACTCAGCTGGCGGAGACACCAGCAGCTGCGGTCCTCTCTTCTGGCTCTTGTACTGCCTGCCTCCCTGAGCATCTGCTGGACCAATCAGAACTGACTGCCCTTCACTCCACACACTCCTAGTTCCTTTGGGAAGGACACCACCATCATCATACTTGCTCCTCCATCAGCACAAATAAATCACATCAGCAAGACAAAAGAGCTGGTGGTGGACTTCCAGAAAGCCAAGGAGTCTCTGAGACAAGTCACCATTCAGGGGGAGCATGTGGAAGTGGTGCAGAGCTACAAGTACCTGGGAGTCCACATAAACAGCAAACTGCACTGCTCTAACAACACAAGAAGGGCCAAAGCAAGCTGGGCATGCTAAGGAGACTCAGGTCTTTTGATGTATGCAGCAAGCTCAATGGAAATGTTCTATCAGTCCATAGCAGCCAGTATAGCATTCTACACTGCAGCCTCCTGGGTAAGGAAGCCCGCTCCCTCACAGGGCGAAACCTGGACATACTGGAAACTGTTGTGGAAGAGAGGATGGTGGCAAAATTGGATGCCATCATGAAAAATCCCCTCCGTCCCCTCCAGGGGGCGCTCTCTTGGTGCACTTTTAGCCACAGGCTCAGTCCGCTGTTATTAGGGAATTCAATGCTTCCACCCAGTGTACTCATTAAGTTTATTTTTATTTATATTTATTTATTGATTTACTTTTCGATTGATTAGATGTACTATGGGCGGAATGGTGGCACAGTGGGTAGTGCTGCTGCCTCGCAGTTAGGAGACCCGGGTTCACTTCCTGGGTCCTCCCTGCGTGGAGTTTGCATGTTCTCCCCGTGTCTTCATGGGTTTCCTCCCACAGTCCAAAGGCAGGCAGGTTAGGTGCATTGGTCATCCTAAATTGTCCCTAGTGTGTGTGCTTGGTGTGTGTGTGTGGGCTGGCGCCCTGCCTGGGGTTTGTTTCCTGCCTTGCGCCCTGTGTTGGCTGGGATTGGCTCCAGCAGACCCCCATGACCCTCTAGTTAGGATATAGCAGGTTGGATAATGGATGGCTAGATGTACTATTTATCCTGTGAGTCTGTGTCTTTGTTTTTTTTTTTTACGTTTCTGCTGCTGTCTGCCTGGGGATTAATAAAGTTTATCTAATCTAATAAATCCACCCCTGCAGCGCTAATCGCTTAACTCCGCTACTTCTCCATTCGGTTCAGGCACCTGACGCTGCGCTCTCACTCACGGTTCTCTGTGCCCTCGATTTCACCGTGCAGGCCCCTCTTTTATGCACCAATCTGAGGTGTGAATGAAGCACTTGACCAATCGTGAAGGAGCCATCAGCCAAGCTCCCCCAATCAACCTCAGGGCACCGTGTGCACCCGCCTGGAACCTGCACACTCCGGGTCTCTCAGTTTATTGATGTAAAATGCGCAGCGCCACAATCCTCTCAACACACCAATGAAAACACAATAAAAGCGCGTGGCATTTCACCCATTCTAATGGTGGCATCAAAAACATCCACGAGAACTCAAAGCAAACACGTTCTGTTCAAAGCTGACCATTCTGCAATGAAAGCCTTCTTCGGAACGGCTCACTTCTGAAGACGTGCAATTCGAGTGGCTGCCTCATGCTTTCTTGATCTTGATTAACAATTTATGCGCATTTTCATCTGTAGTCCATTCATCGGCCCGTTTCCGGACTTCTCTCTAATTTCCGGGTTTTTATAAACCGCTCTAGACAGGTGGCAGCCAGTCACAGCTTTAGCTCATCAGAGTCGAGACGTCAAGGAAGACCCTGAGGAAGGTGCAAACGCCTCGGAGAGCCCCTCCATGTAACCGTCCTGTAGTTAAAAAATCTATAACTATCTGAAAAGGAACGAAGCGGCAACAGGTTAAGAAATGAATGATTAATAAAATGCCAATCGTCCATTTATTTTATGTAGCTCAATGATTTTAATCATAATTAGGTTAATGCCCATGTTTGTAATGATCAGAACTACTGGTCCCAAAGGTGGTAAGTGTGACGTATCAGCCTTTAGATGCACGACCCGTCCCAGCCTCCAACAAGTCTCTTAATGTCTTTTATTTTAAATTATTTTATTCCTTTAGCTCTTTACACTCTTTGCTGCCTGACAGACTTGAGAAAGTGCTTCAGAAAAATGGCTTGACATCCTTATAGCGAAGATCAAGAAGCCAATACATTTGATTTGCTCCTCTCTGATTTGAGTCTTGAAGAAGGTGCTTCCTTTTTTTTTTTTCTTTTTTACTCCCATGGACCCCATGCTCCAGTAGCCTGAGGGTCACAGCGAGGGTCTTCATCAGGATAAACAATTGGCACTGAGCTCTTCTGGTAATCCTGAAGTCTCATGAGCAGCTTGGCCACGACGTGGGGATGTTTCCTTGAAAGGTCATGTCGTTCTTCGGGATCGGAGGTTATGTTAAACAGCCACACCTGCTTGTCTGGAGGGTCTGGTGACACCATCTGAGAGGCGTTGAAGAGGGCAGGGGGAGGAAACCAGTAGCCACAGCCTGAAAGAAAGAAACAAATGACCCCAAAAACAGTTATCAGAAGTGATTGCATTTACATGTAAAAAATAATACAACATCTCAAGAATCTTTTTCAAGTTCCCTTCCATTTCAAAACTGTCTTAACACATTATGTAATCATGGAGATGTAGGGCCTGTCCTAGAAGAAGAGCTGTAGAGTAGGAAGTAACACTAGGATGCTGGGATGCCAGTTCACTGAAAGGCACACACCCTTAGAATCGCCAATTATAAATATAACTAGCTGTGCTACCCGTCTAAGATGTGTTGAAATCTAAGTAATCAACGTAGAGCTCAGCATTAATGTTTGCAGTGCACCATCTATTGGAATATACAGTATTTTGCAATGCATGCAGTAACAAAATTCATTGCATTTGTCATTCCAACAGATGGCACATCACAAACATCCATCCATCCATCCATTATCCAGCCTGCTATATCCTAACACAGGGTCACGGGGGTCTGCTGGAGCCAATCCCGGCCAACACAGGGCGCAAGGTAGGAACAAATCCGGGGCAGCGTGCCAGCCCACCACAGGGCACACACACACTCACCAAGCTAGGGACAATTTAGGATCGCCAATGCACCTAACCTGCATGTCTATGGACTGTGGGAGGAAACCCACGCAGACACGGGGAGAACATGCAAACTCCACGCAGGGAGGACCTGGGAAGCAAACCCATGTCTCCTCACTGTGAGGCAGCAGCACTACCACTGCACCACTGTGCCACCCACATCACAAACATTTGCAGCAAAAAGATACAATAATAAAAAATCTTTGTGATGCACCATCTGTTGGAAAGACAAATACAATGCATATGCCTCGGTTATCTGACATTGGATACAGGACTTATAGTAGTATTAATGCAAGTAATGTGCCATCTGTTGGAAAGACAAATGCAATTCATTTTATTACTACAAATGTGTGTGATGGACCATCTTTTGGAATGACAGACATAGCAAGTGACACACACACAGATACACAGATATACAGACACTTATCCCTTTATCAGAGTGGATAATAATTCATTAATAACATTTATATTATGCTTTTCAAGCTGCTCAAAACACTTTACAGAGACAGCAGGGTGCCACTTCAACCAACACCAATGTGTAGCATTCATCTGGATGATGAGAGAGAAGCCATTCTTGTGTCAGTACTCACCATGTATTAACTATTAGCTGGTGAAGGGGTGACACAATTAGAAAATTAGAGAATAGGGGATGATTTGAGGGCCAGAATGGACAAGGCCATGGTGGGCAATTTAGCCAGGATGTTTGGAGCTGTAAAGGAAGTTCAGCAGAAGTAGTCAAATGTAGCAGAAATGTGAATGTTGAGATGGAAATGTGGCGTTACAAAAAAAGACACAATAAGAAATGAAACAATCAGAGGTACAGCAGAAGAGGGGGAGATATCTAAGAAAGTAGAGGAAAGCAGGCTGAAGTGGTATGGGCAAGTGATGAGGAGAGATGAGGAATATGTGGGCAAAAGAGAGATGAGAATGAAAGTACAGGGGAAGAGAAAATGAGAAATTAGGCCAAAGCAGAGGTTGACAGACCAAAATGAGACCAAGCAGGTCAAAGATGTGAGGACTTCAAGAAGTGCAAAACAAGCAAATGCACGTTCTTGCCTAGTCACACCACCGTTCATTTGCAGAAAGCAACAAAAAGCTTTTATTTCTATGACTGCTGTGAAATGCTCACACAGAGTTCCCAGTGGAGAACAAAAACATGTTGCATTTAAAAAACTGTGTGCTATGAAAGGGGATAGATAGATAGATAGATAGATAGATAGATAGATAGATAGATAGATAGATAGATAGATAGATAGATGGACAGGAAGGCATTATATGATAGACAGATAGATAGATAGATAGATAGATAGACAGATAGATAGATAGATAGATAGATAGATAGATAGATAGATAGATAGATAGATGAT
This sequence comes from Polypterus bichir lapradei, assembly GCA_026402145.1. Classification (NCBI taxonomy): domain Eukaryota; kingdom Metazoa; phylum Chordata; class Cladistia; order Polypteriformes; family Polypteridae; genus Polypterus; species Polypterus bichir. The sequence continues at coordinate 21,419,309 of JANRMT010062835.1, forward strand.
CAAAGCTAAGCGTGTAATACTCCAGTCTCCATCCTGTCAAGTACGTGGACCAGCCGCGTGGCACAACATCAGAGACTTCTCCTCGGGCACAGACATCTGAGGTTCAATCTCTGAGGTGCATACACCTGATGATGCCCAATTAGGGTGAAACACGTGTCGTGTACTCTTTGTATTATTTGGCAGGTACTGTATATATAGCATGATTATGAAGAAATAACTTTGACTTGTACTATACTGGCCTTATCCCATAAATATAAATTTCAATTTTGTATATTTTTTCATTCACCCATTTAAGATCATCCCAAATGTAGCAAATCCGTCACCAATTCACAACCCCAAAGCCAAAGCCTCAAAGGTTGGAGTAGTTCACCTTCTGACCTCAGGCCAGTCTGTGTGTTTCAAAGCCCTAAATCAGTTAACAGCACAAAGGCAAAACCAAAGTAGCAGTGGCTATGGAGAGACATATTAGAAATGGTGTGAATGGCGAATACTCGTCAAAATGCCACCCACCAGGAATCCACCCTCCACGATGAACTGCTGCGGCTCATTTTTTATGCAGGAGTCATCCCGGCTAAGCTCCTGTGTATGGAACCTCAGGCTCTAATTACAGGTTTACTTCACAACATGAGTGTGCCAGGCTGTCATTCTGCCGCACCGCGTTCACACTTCTGAAAGGCGCCTCATTGTTCTGGAAAATGACAGCTTTGAATATCCAACACCTTGACAGCACATGCCAAAGCACAGGCAGCCCACAGAGAAGCATTCAAGTGCTTGGCTCCCGAGTTCAAAAAGCTCCAAATTATGACTAGATGTCAGTCACCACCAGGACTTCTTGAACATTCTGAATATGTAGCACAACCAAAACAGAGCACGGGACTCTGGGCGTCCCGACACGCTAGCTGGATGTTTGCTTTCTCAACACTGGGCCTACTCTATTGGGCCCTTGGGCAAGGCCCTTAATGTGAAAATTGCACCAGGGGTGCTGTACAATGGCTGACCCTGCACTCTGACCCCCAAAGGTCATGCAGAAAGTATATCAACTCAAAAAAGTATATCAAATGTATAAAAGTAGCAGACCAGACCTCATCCTGGACAATAACAGCTGCGCTTTCCTTCGTTGGTTTCTTCAGGCTGTCTGCTGTCAGTCGTCACTTCAGCTCTGGGTCACATGGAGCATGTCAAAACACCGCCTCAACAAATGCAATTCAAACGTATTCATTTTCTGCTTCCACTTACTCCACAACAGGGTGTGATGGGTAGGGACGTAGCGACACCGACCAGTGCAGTCCTTGGGCTCTTTGAAGAAAACTACAGGCCATCGAGTCGGAGAGCACGTCACACTCGGTGACGAACCTCGAGGACATCCGACAACCCGATTAGCAACTGCAGGGATGACGGTTTGCACGACTCTCTCCCAACTTCTCAGCACAGTTTCAAATTACTGACTACGCCATGAGGGTTGTTAAAAGATCGATGCCTTTTAGGCACTCAATCAAGTCAAGGCACTTTGTTAAAAACAGGCCACCAGAGGGAGCTCTAGGCAGACGACCCCCAGGGCTTTGGTAGGGCAGTGTCTGGCCTTGAGGTGTGTCACAAAAAGCAGACGCAAGAGTCATAAAAAGTTTTGGGGCAGCCACCCCTATAATATTCTCTGGCTGCTAGCACTGATGTGCTCAGAACGGAGTCCAAAACAGAACTAATCAACTATTTGTTAAATGGCGGTTTTAAAGGCCAAAACAGGATATGATGTCAACAGGGGCCAGATCCGGAAGGATCTTCCTCCATAGGCTCAGACACGGAAGTGACGTCATCAGAATGGCCGGAACCAGAAGTGACGTCATCAGGGTCAAGCGGAAATTCCCGTGAACGGTCTGGTGTGGAATTACTCTCATTTAGACCCTTTAGCTGCCTCCTAATGCGTAAGTGTGTGTGACAGGTGCCTCAGAGGAGGCAGGACGTGACCTCAGAGGTACTCCAGGATCTGACTTACAACAGGCTGGTGGCCATTGTTCAAGTGAACTTAGTATCGGGGGAAGAGTGAAGGAGAGTTCATCTAGCAGGAGGAAGAAGAAGAAGAAGAAGAGAGGCACAAGAAGGAAGGAAGAAAGGTAGAAGGTGTAAACATGGGGAGGCTGGTTAAACTCCTGCCTTATTTCAATTGTTGTCAGAAGTCTCCACCTCTTCATGATCCTAAAATAAGTCTAGGATTGGATGGACAGAAACTTTCATAAGGAATAAAGTGTGCTACCAGAATTGAACCAAACGTGTAATGTTTAAACTGGCATCCGTTTATTTTCAAACCCCCTTAGTGAGTTAAAGAGTCATGGTGCCAACCCTGAATGGGGCACCAGTACTAAACAGACAAGATCTCTGCGTTTTTGTGTCATTTCTCATCTGCAAGTAAAAACAGCGATCACGGTGGCACGGAGCCGGCAATTGAAATTTCAGACTGCTTGACAGCTGTAAAAACGCACTCGAGGGCTGAGATAATGTTGACAGAACACTTTGCAAGTGTGTGGCGTCTCCGTTAAAGGCCGCTCAAGTGCTTCATACCTTGCATTCCTCCTCCCCGGCCCTGAGACGGATGGCAGGAAATCAGCGTGACTGACGGATAAACCGACCATTAAGAGCAACTGAAGAGATAAATTAGTGTTAGGTGAGGATTAGGGAAACACTCAGTCCAGGAGGTCAGCACTGTTCACTTGGAGTCAAACAGCAAGCCTGGCGTCGACAGGGTGAGCAGACAGTGCGTTAAAATAACAACTGAACTGCCGTCCTCCAGCACCTAATGACAGGAAAGTCTGGCTCAAAGTAACAAATCTTGATCCGTCAGTGTAATCTGAAGATGGGAGAAACGCAATTCTTGTTCCTCAGTTGTCCATCCATTCATTTTCTGACCACTTGATATTGAACAAGGTCAAAGTAGCACTGGGTAGGAAGTAAGGCAGGAACTGGACGGGACAAAGTGCACTGAATCTCAAAGAAATCCTGGAAGTCCAGTTCATCTCAGCTGTGGACAAGTTGACTCAGAAACGGCGGCGGAGTGGCCAAGCCCACCAACTCCCCAGTGCCTTCTCACACACATAAAACATAAACATACAGTGTGCCTTCACAACGGCTTCAGACCCCTTCACCTTTTTCACGTTTTGTTTTGTTGTGACCTTGTGCTAAAATCCTTTAAATTCTCCTCTCATAAAACAACACTCGATACCCCAGACTGACAAAGCGAAAACAGGACTTTAGGAATTTTTTAAAATGTATTAAAGATAAAACGCTGAAATAACACATTGATATAAGAATTCAGACCCTCTACCCAGTACTTAGTTGAAGGGATTATGGACTGGAGCCTTTATCAGTGATTATTGGATTATTATTATTATTATTATTGGATTATTATTACTGGAGTCTTTGTCAG
>JANRMT010062835.1:21437893-21454308 GCA_026402145.1 Polypterus bichir lapradei
CTTTCTTTTTGGAATGGCTGCATGAGGCTTTCACTCCCACCAGCTAAACAGCTAAAAGCACCAGAAACCCAAGAAATCACAAGAGAGAAAACACCTGAAGGAAAACACTTCATGCCAGAACTCGTCTCATGTAAGGTTAGTTTTCTTGGTGGTTTTTGTATTATGGATTTTTCAAAAGTTAATTTTTTAGTTCATAATGCGATTTGTTACAATGTTATTTTTCTCTTTTTTCAAATGTTCGCTTTTTTCCTTGTGCTTAAAACTCATTAAAAACATTGTTTACATGGAGGACTTCATCGTGTGATTTGTTGCAATGTTACTTTTTTGTTTGCTTGCGAGTTGGTTTTTGCACGCGCTTCGGATTTGTTGTTCGTTTTTTTTCTGCTGTGCTTAAAACACCTTTTATAAACATTGTTTGCAGCGATCAGGCTTTAGGTTTAATAGCGTGATCTCCTGCAATCTTACTTTTTTGTTTGCTTGTGAGTTGGTTTTTGCACGCGCTTCGGATTTGTTCCAATGTTTCTTTTTTCCGCGATGCTTAAAACTCATTTAAAAAAAAATGCTGCGCGAGCACGTGCTACAGAGAGATTAGAGAGAGCGAGCAAGCGCAGAGAGAGAGAGAGAGAGCCCGGCGGGCCGCTGACAGGGAAGGGGGGGGGGGGGGGCCGGGGGTGTGTGTGTGTGTGTGTGTGTGTGTGTGCGTGTGTGCGCGCTCGCGCTACACAGAGAGAGAGAGCGCATGAGCCAGCCTGCTCCTGTAGCTGAGGGAGGGGCTTTGGTGGTGTGTGTGCTACAGAGAGAGAGAGAGAGAGCGCGAGCCAGCCAGCTCGTGTAGCTGATCAGGGAGCCTGGGTGTTTTATGTGTTATTCAATGTTTTTACATTAGTTTACTATTACACTGTGCATTCTATGGTGTAATTAACTATATTTGTGCTTAATCTTTACATATTTTTACATATTTACATACAGTTTGTACGGTCTGGAACGGATTAATTGTATTTACATACAATCCTATGGGGGAAACTGCTTCGGTTCACGACCAACTCGGTTTACGACCAAAGTTCTGGAACGAATTATGGTCGTGAACCGAGGTTCCACTGTAACAGGAAGAAAGAAAAAGAAGAGCAGCAACATCTGCTGAGCAAAATGCACATTGCAATATTAAATTATGTGACAAAGAACACCATAATAGAAAGAAAGAAAAAAGAAGAGTAGCAACATCTGCTGTGCATCAGGCTCATTACAGAATGTGATTAAAGTAACAATGAATGAGAAATAATAAGCAGACAAGATGCTGAAGGACTTTGACAAGAAAGAAATGTTGTTGAAGTTAAAAACATTTTAGGTTGGGCTAACCTGATGGTCCTTTACTGGTGGCCAAGAAAGTATATTGAAATAAAACTACAGTTTCCACAAGCGCACTTACCGATAATCCCAGAGAACACAGCACATACATATTCAGAATTAATTATGAAGTGTTAGCATTGTGTTTATTGATCATCAAACATCAGCCTTCCAAAACATCAATAAAGCACCACAAATTGACCAGTGGATGTGTGTTGATAGCAAGGTGATCACAAAACCAAGTGAAAACCACCATAATGGCAAGAAGTAAAAGAAGTGCAGTGACATCTGCTGAGTGTCAAGCAAACCACAGAAGGAGATTAAGTAACAAAGAAGGGGAAAGAATACGAAAACAAGACGCTGAAGAACATTGACAAGCAACAAGCAAATCTGAATATAAAATAACTGAGTAGCAGTAAAAACAAGATGGCTCATAGGCATGTAAGACAAAAACCTGGAAACACAACGCAGGGATGCTCCAAAGATAGAAATGCATGGCAACAATCGGGATGATATAGCAATGTAGTAAAACATTGTCATCTGTGAGACATATGGTTCTTGGACATAACATATACTTGAAAATCACATTTAGTCTTACCTACCAACCGTTACATTTGCTGTAAATTAGAAAGAATTTGCTTTTGCGTATTTCCTTTAATATGGAGATGTTGTTTAAACATAAATACCGCAGCTTCAAATACAACTGCACACGAGTTGCTTTGAGTACAACATACCGTGTACTGTAAGGTTGTTTTGTGGGTGGCTCAGTCTCCGCTCATGAGGCTAAAACAAGGGCAGGCACAATGTCTTCTGTCCAATACCTGCAGAGTTAGAATAGTAACAGTTAGGCGAGCGAGATCTACAGTATATGTTCTGTGACTGAGTGTGATGGTAAGGGTCGATTCCTTTCTCCCTCTTCTATAATGGGAGCCTCTTGAACCTGACACCGTCAGTACCGTAACAGAGATGAGTGTGGCAGATGAGGACAAAACACACCTGAATCAAGGGGAAGGTGCAAAGTGCCCAGTACTTTTATTTAAAAAAAAAACAAATCCAAAGTGTGTCCAAAGTGCAGTGCTCCAAACCGTCAATAAATAAATAATCCATAAAATGAAGTGTTCTGTGGTGGTTAAAATGATCTAATAAATAAATTAGTTAAAAACAATGTTAGAACAACGCAGTGCACGAAACTCATTTTAAAATCCATAAGCCCTGGTGCCTTCCCTTAAAAGTGACGTCTCTCCGGCTTATCCTATCCAGACCTTGAGACAGAATAAACGGCATCTTTACCCAACCCGGGACACCTTCTTAAATGAAGGACCTGGAGAAATGGCATTTGATGGGCGCTATCTCACCCAAACTGCTACCTGGCAGCCCCCCTGGTGTTCCAACGGCACCTCGGATTCCCATAGGATTGTATGGGAGTTGGTATTTGTCGGCTCAGACCTGTTGGGTGCCACCAGGGGGTGCTGCAGGGATTGCTGAGCCCTCATATGTACTTCTGGGATTCTGAATAAGAGGAGTCCTCCTACTCCATTTGGGGAGCCAGAGTCAGGAGGAAGAGGATGAAGCTTGTTAGGCAGGAGTGGACATATATAAAACATATATTCAACATGTATCTTTGTTAAACTATCATCACATCTTCTGAACTGTAAAACTACCTTGAATGGATGTGTCTGAGTTGAATAACCTGTTTCAGATGCCTTCATTCATTTCCAAACATGCCTTTTTTTAAACAGAAGGGAATCAGGACCTGGAGACTCTCCAACAGCAGCTAAAACAAAATCTCAGATGGAAGAGAGAGCATGCTCATTCATTGATCCATACCGACTTTTACTGAGCAACTAAAGTGTTACAAATTCTCATGCCAGCATTGTGAGGCAAACCAGAGCCCCCTGCCAGGGCCAAACAAAATGAACATAGAGGTGTACAGTAAACACAAGTCACAAGTCAGAAATTGAACTGGCGCCTTGTCAGTGTGAGGCAGCTATGCTACTTGACGCAGGATGTGGTCAGATCACGAGACGGTCTCAGTTATGGTACCATCAGATTGACTGTTTACTTACTAAGTAATGAACCAAAAGCCAAGAATAATCCACTCTTGTATTAGTCACTAAGCTTTAAATGTGATTCTAGAATGGTGTTTTATTTAATACTAGACATCCCTTGCGGCTTCACCCGCGTATTAGTGAAACAGGACAGTAAGAAGGCCCCGTCCAGCTCTCTACTCCTGACATCACTCGTTCCCCTCCCCTTGGCCCGCACCCTCTGTCTCAGATTAACGCAAATATATCGCTCCTGCAAGCGAACTTTTATTCTTAGCGCAATGAGAAAAGTCGCAAAATTAAGCTTAATGTTCAAGCAAATTACAGGAAAAAAAAGATCTAAATCTGTTAAGTAGTTCTCTCGTTCACTAACTAAGCGGAGTTAAGGTTACACCCCGAGACAGACGCGTGAGTGAGGAGGGCCTCGCCCTCCTCCCCGCAGCCCGATGAGTCTCTCTCGGATTTGCGGTAATAAATCGGTACCACAAGTGAACCATGCTACTTGGCACGATGAGAAAGCTGCAATCAACGGAATGTTCAAACAAATTATAGAAAAAAACCCGATCTAAATCCGTTAAGTAGTTCTCTCGTGAAAAGCGGACAGACATACCAATAGGGTCTAAAAAACTAAAAGAAATTTCGTGCTTGGACAACAAAATTTTTTAAACTTTCTTAGCGAGCACCTATGGGTCAAGGGTAACCTACATTCCAAATTTCTTTCTTTTTTTTCTTTTTTTTTTTTGAAATTTTATTGCAATCATTCCATACATATCAATCAATTTTTACAAAAAGTAGGATTGAGAACTAGTTGACCCCCAACCCTGAGAGAGAGAGAGAGCCTGGCCAATGGAGTAAAACTTAAGGCTTGTAAACATACCTAAATTGATGAGTTTGATAAGCCAATAGAGGTGAATGGAGAAGAAAAAGAAATACAGAAATAATTGCTTCCTCTGTGCTTTAAGAGCTTATTCTAAAATATTACTGATTAGAAACTGCCATGTTTTGAAAAAAATCTGTACAGATCCTCTAACTGAGTATTTGTTTTTTTCCAATTTCAAATAGTATAAAACATTGGTTTCCCACTGACTTAAAAGAGGAGAGTTTGAGTTATTCCAGTTTAGCAAAATAAGTCTGTGTGCCAAAAGTGTAGTGAATGCAATCACAGTTTGTTTGTCCTTCTCCACTTTTAACCCATCTGGAAGAACACCAAACACAGCTGTTAATGGGTTAGGAGGAATTGTGACACCAAGGCTGTCTGAGAGGTAATTAAAAATTTTGGTCCAGAATGATGTTAATTTGGTGCAGGCCCAAAACATGTGACCCAGTGAGGCTGGGACTTGATTGCAACGTTCACAGGTTGGATCATGCCCTGGAAACATTTTGGAGAGTTTTAGGTGAGACAGATGTGCTCGATATATAATTTTGAGTTGAATAATTGTATGCTTTGCGCATATGGAGCTCAAGTGAATTCTCTGCATTGCTACATTCCACTCCTTTTCTGATATATTAATTGAGAGATCTTTTTCCCAGTGTCCTCTTGGATCTTTGAAAGGGAGGGACTGTAAAATGATTTTATATATTGCAGAGATGGTGTCTGAGTCCTTGAAATTGAGCAATATTTTTTCCAGCATGGACGAGGGTGCAAGATGAGGAAAATCGGGAAGGTTCTGTTTAACAAAGTTCCTAATTTGAAGATAGTGAAAGAAATGTGTAGCTGGAATGTTAAATTTGTAATGTAATTGTTCATAGGATGCAAATGCGTTATCTATATAAAGATCTCTAAGCAAGTTAATCCCAATTTTTTTCCAGATATTAAAAACTGCATATGTTTGCAAAGGTTGAAAGAGGTGGTTCTTGTGCAGAGGTGCAACAGATAAAAGCTTCTCCATCTTAAAATGCTTTCTCCATTGGTTCCATATTCTGAGTGAGTGAAACACAATTGGGTTATTAGTATATTGGCGATAACTTACATTTGTTGGGGCACAAAGCAGGGAATATAAAGAAGTACTGCAGGATTTTACTTCTATTGCAGACCAAGCTGTGTATGTTCATCTATTTGTGTCCATGTCCAGGTTTTTATAGCTTGTATGTTTGCTGCCCAGTAATAAAACTGGAAGTTAGGTAGAGCCATGCCACCTTCTGCCTTAGGTCTTTGTAGGGTCGCTCTTTGGATATGTGGATGTTTTGAGTTCCAAATAAATGAGGTTATTGTTGAATCTAATTGCTTAAAAAAATGATTTATTGATGTATATTGGAATGTTTTGAAATAAAAAAGGAACTTAGGAAGAATATTCATCTTAACAGCGTTAATTCTTCCAGCTAGAGTGAGATGGAGGGTTGACCAGAGGGGACTGGGCGGTCTCATGGTCTGGAATCCCTACAGATTTTATTTTTTTTTCTCCAGCCATCTGGAGTTTTTTTTTTGTTTTTTCTGTCCCCCCTGGCCATTGGACCTTACTCTTATTCGATGTTAATTAATGCTGATTTATTTTGTTTTCTTATTGTGTCTTTTATTTTTCTATTCTTTATTATGTAAAGCACTTTGAGCTACTGTTTGTATGAAAATGTGCTATATAAATAAATGTTGTTGTTGTTGTTGACCATCTATGCAAGTCTTGCTTAATTTTTTCCATGCAGACAGAGTGCTGTTAAGACTGCAGGTACAGAATTTTGTGGGTCTGATATATACAGTACCATATCATCTGCATATAGAGAGAAATTTTCTGTTCCAGTCCTTCTCTGATAATCCCCTTTATCTGATCAGCATTTCGACAGTGTATTGTCAGTGGTTCAATGGCGATTGCAAACAATTCCAAATTTCAAGTCCCAAGTCCTCATGGTTCGGGAGATTTCGTGATGAGTGAGTCAGTGGTATTTGGCTTTTATGTATATATATACCAGTAACGGCACACTGCACAATAACGTGCAGTGAATACACTTGACTTGAGCATTCCTAGTTTTCATCCTCTTTCTCTGTACGTTTAGCATTCGTTTGCTCAGAGGTTGATACGCTTGCTGCTTCTGGAGCAGCTCTTCTTTTCTCCACCCTAGCGGCTCGCTTCTTCTCTTCTTCTGTCAGCATCTTTTCGCGTTAAAACTGATTAAGTCAGTGTTTGTGTTGCAGTTACTTAGTACGTTTTCCTTAATTTTTCACTTAAGATCAATTAAGTCTCCAATCTGCCTCAAGAATGATTTAAGATACAAAGAGGTAGGGAAAGTGACGGCTGCCGAGAGTTGATTCTACAATAAAATAAAAATAAACAGGGGAATAACCTTGGAGGTCAATCATCACCTCGAAAGTGGATAGTAGACGTCACGTAGTATATGTGTACCAAATTTCAGGTCAATAGGTCAAACAGTTTGCAAGCTACAGATGTTCTAAAATCCTGGACAGACAAATGAACAGCCATGGTAGCACATTATATATTAAGATAGATTAGACTTTTTATTTTTTATTTTTTTTTATTAATTTTATTACAATCCATACAAAGCAATCAAGTTTTTACAAAGAGAAAAAATTAAGAACAGATCGATCCCCACCCCTGAGAGAGAGAGTAAGCCAAACGGCGTTAAATTTAGGCTTGTAAACATACCTAAATTAATAAATTCTCTGTGCCTTATGAACTTATTTTAAAATATTACTGATTAGATCCTGCCATGTTTTGAAAAAAGTCTGTACGGATCCTCTAACTGAGTATTTGATTTTTTCCAACTTCAAATAATATAACACATCAGTTTCCCACTGACTTAAAAGAGGAGAGTTTGGGTTTTTCCAGTTTATGAGAATAAGTCTACGTGCCAAAAGTGTAGTGAATGCAATCACAATTTGTTTGTCTTTCTCCGCTTTAAACCCATCTGGAAGAACACCAAACACAGCTGTTAATGGGTTAGGAGGGATTGTGAGTCCAAGGCTGTCTGAAAGGTAATTAAAAATTTTGGTCCAGAATGATGTTAATTTGGTGCAGGACCAGAACATGTGACCTAGTGAGGCTGGGACTTGATTGCAACATTCGCAGGTTGGATCATGCCCTGGGAACATTTTGGAAAGTTTTAGTCGAGACAGATGGATTAGACTTGATCTGAAGACCTGATAATCAGCATTCACTATGAAATAAAAAAAATAAGATAAAACAGAAACATGTACAGTAGATGGTGCAAATATTTCTCCATGGTAAAGTCTTCATCTTGTTCTCTCATCTAGACTGATCGTTCTCCTCCGCTACACTCTTTAAAGCTTTAGAAGTTTATTTGTCCCCAGGAGGAAATTTTGGCCTTTTTTCCTAAGCTCTTTAAATAAATACATAAAGAGATAGATAATTACATACAGTATATACTGTATACACACACACTGTCGTCTGGACATACTGTATACCAGAATAACTAAACAGGAAGAAAACTTTAAAAACAAAGAGAAAGAACTCCTGTCTTGGCACTCTCAGTCCCAGTGGGGCATTATGCAGGTGTATTGCTGTTGGCATAAAGGTGCCCCCCAGGTGTGTTTCTTAACGCACTTCTGCTGAAGGATCAGGACACGTCCAGAGTCTACAAAACCCTGAAATGTTTTGTTAGTGCCAAAGGCCAGATGTCTGTCTAGAGTTTATTGTATAAATGTACACTGAGTAAATATATTGTTACTGCTTATGAGTCTTGATGCATACATTTTTTTGCAACAGCAAATGATATTCATGTTTTATTTATTACTACTTTTAACATTTTTGTTTTCTGAGCATTTCAAAAACATTATTAATCAGCTCTTTTCATTCTCTCCTTACAGAATACTTGATTTCTAATCTGGATAAACTGACATGCCTTAAAGAGATCCATCTGTCCACATTAGCTGGGACAAACATATTTGAAAAAATACCAGATGGAGTCAGGAATCTTCCAATTGAAAAACTTATAATTCAAGGGGCGGACCTCACAAAAGAGTACAACAAACTAGGTATGCTTTTGCCTGTGACATTGCTATTGTGAAGTAAACTATAATATATTTTGGAGGATGGCTGAGGCTCATGCCCAGCCAGAATGCCCAGAGAGTGGAAGGACTGGGAGAGGGGCAGAGTATCTCCCCTGGAACATGACAGGGCAGCCGCCCTGGTGGGTGTTGGGGCCATGGGAACAGAGCTTGAAAGCTCAAGCCTGTGGGGGCCTGTGGCCTCCGTCAGGGGCCCCCTGGACATTTGCCAAGCCCTGGACTGCAGCACTTCTGCCACACCGGGAAGTGCTGCTGGAACAGGAACCAGGCACACCCAGAGCGCTTCCGGGTGCCCATGCAGCATTTCCACCACACCAGGAGGTGCTGCAGGAAGACCATCAACGAGCACCTGGAGCACATCTGGGTGCATTATAAAAGGGGCCGCCTAAACTCCATTCGGAGAGCCAGAGTCGGGAGGCAGAGGACAGAGCTTGTGGGAGAGGAGTGGAGGCGGCAGAAGAGTATGGAAAGGAGAAAGAAAAGGACTGAGCTATATTTGTGGTGATTTTTTCAGTGCCTGCTGTGCAAAAAAGAAAATAAAAAGTGTGCCTCTTGTGTTTGTCTGTGTCGGGTTGGGTGGCTGGCACTCCCCCATAGAGTTGTCCATATATACTGTATATATGTATGTGTACTGTATGCGGAAATTGGGCTACTGTTGGCTGAAGAAGATGATTAAGAAGGAGAAGAAGAGGGGGGAGACATGTCCGGAGGAGAGGAGGAAAGTAAAGAGAGTGGAACTGAGGGTAGAAACTTTGAATGTGGGCAGTATGACTGATAAGGGGAGAGAGTTAGCCGATATGATGGAGAGAAGGAAGGTTGACATATTGTGCATGCAAGAGACTAAATGGAAGGGGAGTAAGGCCAGGTGGATCGGAGGTGGATTCAAATTGTAAATTGTAAAGAAATGGGGTAGGAGTTATTCTGAAGGAACAGTATGTCAAGAGTGTTTTGGAGGTGAAATGAGTGTCAGACAGAATAATGATTTTGAAGCTGGAAATTGGAGAGTAGTTATAGGCAGGGTGTTTCTGTCAAAATCGCAATTAGAGCTGTCAATCATAATGATTAATGACCTTTAAGCCCCGCCCCCTATGACGTCATACCGGAAGTCCCGCCCATAAGCCCCGCCCCCGATGACGCAAGACCGGAAGTCCCGCCCGTCGCTCCCTGATGACGTCACTCCGGAAAGTCCCGGCCCCTCACGTGACCTATCTCCGCCCCTTTGGCACCGCCCCCTGGTGGCGATTGGGTGAAGGGCCCCCAGTCCCCGCCCAGACTCCGCCTTGAACCCTCCCCCGGCCCCTGATTGGTTCAGGAAACTGTCAAGGGCAGTTTGATGGATGTCTGTCCCCTGCTTGAACCCTCCCCTGGCCCCTGATTGGTTCAGGAAACTGTCAAGGGGTCTTTGATGGATGTCTGCCCCCTGTTTGAACCCGCTCCCACCCCACACCCACCTGCCTGCCCAGGAAACTGTCAAGGGCAGTTTGATGGATGTCTACCCCCTCCTTGAACTCCCCACCGGCCCCCCTCTCCCGAAAGACAAGCCCGGGCAAGTGACAGCCTTTACCTCGACAAGCTCAGACATGCCCGGGCCTGTCCTGACTAGCTCAGACAGGCCCGGGGGCTGCCTCGGCCCCCCGCCCTTTCTCTGGCACAAGCCCAGACAGGCCCGGGGCCTGTCCTGACCGGCTCAGACAGGCCCAAAGTCGCCCTGCACCAGTCCCAGCACGTTCACGAAATTAAAATATCTATCTCATCTTGGCTTCTCTAAGTCAAGCTGCTTTTTTGCCCCTCACACAGACAACCAATTGTCAGCTGGAAGACACGGTCTGAGCCAGCCAGCCAGTGCGATCGCACCCTGTTTCGGTCCCCGTGGGTCAGGCCGTACCTGACGGGCAGCCTTCCCACACTTCCCAGCCGCTTCTGAAAGGGCGGAATAAAACAGCCCAGCATTTTGTAAAGACTCTGGCCGGGAAAATGGAATCTAGGCCCTAGATCCCAGCGTTGTACCTGGGCCGAGCTACCTTATAGCCTCTCCTGCTTTGGGTAAGAACCCCTGTATCTATTATTTAAAATATCTATCTCATCTTTGGTTCATCTAAGTCAAGATGCCTTTTCCATCTCACAGAAAAACCTAGAGAGAATCCCAGAGAGAAAGACCAAATGTCAGCATTTCTCAGTCAGCTTTTAACAGACCCCCCTGCGAACAGGCCCTGCTCTCTCTCTACATACAGAAAGGAAAGTCTGCACGCGTGCCGGTTCCTGAAGCTTTCAGAACGCTGACACGGGGCTGGTAAAACTCACCCTCACACCCCTAACTGCCGTGTGCCAAGCGCTCTCTCTCTGGTCGTTTCGAGCACCCATCCCCCTTGAGACCATAAAGTCATGAGCTGTACTTCATTTTTAAAGTGAAGTTGAGGTACCGGCAGGGATGATTGCATCCTTGAGCTGTGCAACTCATAGGATGACTCCCACGCCGCTGAGGAATTCTTTTGAGGTCCTTCGGGGAGTAAAGAAAGGCACTTTGAAGCTGCTTATGTCATTTTTTCATCTCTTTTAAGGGAGTTTAGGGCCATCCCTTATCTGGGCAACTCAAGGTCTGGCCGCAACAATATTCGGATCTAAATAGAGAAAGGACGCCGTGGCGTGTCCTGACCAGCTCAGATAAGCCCAAAGTCGCCCCAGCACCGATCCGAGGACGTTCCCATCCGTACCCAGCACCTGACGGTCGGCCTCCCCACACTGCCCGGTCCCCCACACTTCCCTGTCAAAAGCCTAAAAAGCGAAGCATTTTGTCCTCATCTTTGCTTCAAACTAAGTCAAGCTGCTTTTTATCCATCTCACACACAGATAACAAACTGTGAGATCAAAGACACGGTCTGAGTCAGTCAGCGCGATCGCACCCTGTTTCTGGGCCCCGCGGGGTCAGGCCACACCTAGCGGCCGGTCTCCCCACCACTTCCCAGCCACTTTTGAAAGTGCTGTATCAAAAAGCAAAGCATTTTCTTCGGTTCTATCTATGATTTTAATATGAACACGCAATTAAAATATCTATCTCATCTTTGCTTTATCACTTACAGGTCCTTCCTTTTCTATCTCACAGAAATTCCTCAACCAACATTGAATCAGGTTTCCCAGTGACAGACTCTGCAGTAAAAACATTCTTAGCAATGAAGCAGCCCCGCTTTTAGCAGACCCCCTTGCAAGCAGGCCTGTGTGCTCTGTCTCTCTCTCTCTCTCTCTCAGAGCGAACACATGGGCTGAGACAGTCCCTGCTGCAGCGTGGAGCGCGATCGCCTTCACATAGTTGTGTGCTTCAAGCACCCATCCCTGCTGGGTGAGCCCCTGCGAGTTCGCCCGCTTGTCAGCAGCTGTCTGTAAACTCCCCTACCCCCATATGTCAGCGGGCTCGAGACCGCGCAGACCCTCTGTCTATGACGGATGGATCTTTTAAAGTTAAGGGATTTTTAAAGATTAGCTTGTAAACCTTGAGATAACTGCTAGTTCAGCCCTTTAAAAATCAAACATAGTAAAATAATATGCCGCAGTTCCCTTTTAAATCACGTTTGAGACATCTAGCCTGGGCTGATTGGTGGCTGATATCAAAAATGTTCACATATATACAGAGCTTAACCTTAGGGCTTATTGTCCGGGGTCTGTCTAAAAATCAGACAAAAGAAACCTCTCTAAATACACTTGTGCATTTCAACGGATATTTATAAGAAAGCAGGTTTTCTACCTTATCCCAGTTTTGTACGTGCATGTAAAAGCACTTACTGTTACACTAGTGCAAAACTTTGATATTTTCTGTCTACTCAAAAAACTAAAATTATTTCTAATTACACAGGTGATAATTAGAAATCATTTTACTATTTTTAATTAAAAAGTTAAAAACAGAAAAGCCCAATTATGATTTTTGTTTTGTCATGCTAGGGCCCTAGGGTGACACTTTTCCCCTTTATACTCTTACTTATGTAGACCTTAAAACAATTCTTACCAAAATAGTTCATCACTTCCCAATTCCTGTAACTTCAGGTAATTAGACAGAGCTCCATAACAGGCAAGAGAAGATTATAGGTCAAATACACAGTGTCATAAAATAAAATAAAGTGTGAACACCGCGCAGACCTCTGCCCATGACGGATGGATCTTTTAAAGTTAAGGGATTTTTAAAGATTAGCTTGTAAAGCTTGAGATAACTGCTAGTTTAGCCCTTTAAAAATCACACATAGTTAAATAATATGCAGTAGTTCCCTTTTAAATCACGTTTGAGACGTCTAAAAAAATCTAGCCTGGGCTGTATAATTTGTAAGTATATTACTTAATATAATTTGTATAACAATCGATCTAAAACAAGACCTTTTTCTATTCAAACTCACCCCACATTTTAAATACAGGTATCTTCAGCTGACCCTAAGGAAACATCTTGTGGAAGCAAGCGGCCCGCATGGCTCAGGGAACGGGTGATGGTTCCAGCACGGGCCGATTTCACACTTCAGCTAAATCAGGTTTCCCAGTGACGGACTCTGCAGTAAAAAGCAGTTTTAGCAATGAAGCTGATTTCCCAGAGAGAAAAACCAAGTGGCAGACGCAGTCAGCTTTTAGCCGACCCCCCTGCAAGCAGCCCCTGCTCTCTCTC
The DNA here is from genome assembly GCA_026402145.1 of Polypterus bichir lapradei. Taxonomy (NCBI): domain Eukaryota; kingdom Metazoa; phylum Chordata; class Cladistia; order Polypteriformes; family Polypteridae; genus Polypterus; species Polypterus bichir. The sequence goes on from JANRMT010062835.1 coordinate 21,450,894, forward strand.
TACACACAGAAAGTAAAGTCAGGCTCTGCAAGCACCCCATTTGGGGCAAGGACTCTGTGAGTTCGCTTGCAAACAACTGAGCCAGCCCGTTTCGAGCACCCAACCCCCAGCTGGGTGACCCTCGGAGAGCTCACCGGCTGGTAGTCTCAGGAATTTGTTAGGATTAGGTCACGTACAAACTCCACTTTGATTTATCACCTTTAAAGACATGGAGCAGTCTCGTGCTACAAACGCATTGTGTCTCTTTTGAACACTTCTGCCTGTAAAAGCTCTCTATTCCTTCTGTGGCCTCAGGTTTAATACGGGCTTGCACCCAGGCTAATGAACAAGGTCCTGTACATGTCGAGATGCCATCCCATACCTGACGTCCCTTAAAATACATAAAATTTCTAGGTTACTCATTTTGTAAGTATAATATAATGAAGTTATTTTGAAAAGTAACCCCCAATGCACAAGAGAGACAGATTCCACGTGTGTTTTAGGATTTGCTGTGGTCAGTGATTTTTAATTTTTTTGCTTAGCTCATTTCTATCACCTAGGAGCCATCTGACAAAGGAAAACTCTGTAAATACACTTGTGCATTTAAACGGAGATTTATAAGAATGCGCAGGAGGCTATAGCGAGGTGTGCTGCTTTAACTAGAGACAGGGGATGTCAGAAGCCCTTTTTGCACCTCCGAAGTTCATCGAACTAAAATCATGTTTTTTTGAAATCAGCAGCTTTAGCTCATGCTAGTGACCTCATAAATGGGAGCCAACCGCTCAGCACGCTTGTATAGCTCACAAAATAGCAGAGCTAATTACTCTTTCTTCCTAAACTAATGATCAAATATTCGGGTAATTCTTAATGAAACACTAAAGCGTTAGTGAACAAAAATACATGTTCAGTAGCCAAGTAAAACGACCGGTTGCTTTAACATGAAAATAAAGCATCTTTAGAAAATAAAACATCTAAAAGCATCTTTGTAAAGGTCCGATTTAAAAACATTATAAGAAAGATCCTTGTTTCCAAAAGAGTTCTGCCCATTTTTCCAACAGTTTTCTTGACGGATCTTTAGAAGCATTAGTGCCTTTCTGATCATATCCACTTCAAACAAAGCATAGAACTTAATTTCTGTACTCCTTTTAAATGATAATAGCCAGTATAAAGTCTCTAAAGGAACTGGAGACATCTGATATCTTCTATCCTATATCTTTTGTTGCCGGTCCAAGTCATTCAGATTCCGCTTACAACACAAATGTACGATTATTTTTTCTCAAATGGCCAAATCTTTGGCCTGCTAATCATGAAAAAATCAGATTTTATTCCCATGACACTTTACTTGCATATTTTATTATACCTACTTAACTTGTATCGACATTTATCTATCTCTATATTTATTTTTCTGTATCAGAAGGTAGTTTAAGTTAATTTGTTTTGGGTTCAATAGATGTATTTTTCATATTTTCGATTCTGGTTTTCTTTTTTGCACATCTTCGAGTCCCCCTTTTGTTACTTCGCGCACCTTAGTGGGGTCCGCCCAGAGTTTGACAACCACTGTGTAGGGTTTTATTTTTTAAAACACTCTACGGCATTTCAAGCTAAGTTAGATTCCCTTGTTTATTCAGCCGTCCATCGGTGTTCCATTTTTGTTATAAATTGTATTTAGTCTCTCTTTATTTACTAAACATTTTATATGATGATTAGAAAACAGTTATCTTGTTCAGGCTTTAATTTAAAACAGCATTTTCATCAACAGGTTATAACCACTTTGGTACTCACGGGGCTTTGTATAATACAACGTTTTAGAAATTCTGTGAATGCTTGGCAATAGCCTTCCATTTTACAGCAGTTATGATCCCCTGAAAATAAGATCGGTTATAATAGGTTATAGGAGCCTATACACTACAGGGCTGATGATGATTAATTAGGCTTATTTTGGACACGTTAGGCCAATCAGGATGGAAAATGTTTTTAGTGACTAGTTACATCATATCTATTATACGAGTTCGCACAAGGATTAAAGTTTTACTAAAACTGTCTATCATTGAACTATCATTGAAAACTGCTTTTCCACTCTGTTTGTGAAAAGCTTCCTTGGTTTTAGGAGCATTCAGGGTCAAGGGGATGTAAGTTTGAACTGCGATTCCAAGTGTCTGCAAACGTCTTGAATACGAGTCCAAGGACCAGGGTTTGTGCAGGGATCATAGTCAGGGGCAGTTAAGCTAGACATTATTATTCCAAAATGAAACATTGACTCGCCCCTATCACAAAGATAAGACAGTACAAACTAAAATGTACAAATACTAAGTCGCAGAGGAGATTAAAAAACATCTTAAAACCGGATCACCCCAAGCTCACCGCACACTACAACAGAACCTAGGTGTTCTGCGATATATTATCAGCTAAACTGTCATCTATGTAGGCAGTTCCACGGGATTGCAAAGAGTTGGGGAAAACATTATTTAACATCTGCTAGTATGAGGCTAATTAACATGAGCCGGTTATTGTTAGAATCTTATCTGGCACTAAAAGTGAGGCTTGTGTTCCTCCTGATTCAGGAAGAACATTAAATATTGGAGTTTAGAATATGAACTAGACTGGTAGTCTTGATGGTAAGGACATTTGTGCCAAAATAATTAAATAAAGTTAACTATGAAGTAAATAACCACATGAAAAAGTGGAGTGATTACAATTTGAAAAACTGCCGTGATGTATAAAAACATTTGAAATAAATAATAAGCTTTTTTTGACATGCGCAGTCTGGAATAGTCTGAATGTGTCTTAAAGAGTTCATTTTTAAATAAAGCTTAAAAAGGCAAATAAAAAATATTAAATCTGAATAAAACACAGAAGTATCATTTAATGATATCAATTAGGGTTAAGTATTATCAAGCACCGGGATCTATTTAGAAGGTTTATAAGGTTTAGTTATAAACAAAATGATTGGTGGCGTTTTGCTTTGAAATGAACAATAGTTTGATAGAGCTTTAAGAATTAGAATGCAAGACAAATCTCTCACACTCTATAACAAAATGTTGCTGTTCCAATAGGAGTATCTCGGTTCTCTGTTTTAGTTTAACCTTTTGACAAGAAACCCCTGGCCCGGGAAATATACCATCTATATTGAAATTGAATAGCGTCGACATGCTAACTAAATAGATCTAATCTAAGATATTGTAGAATATGGCCCTGGCGCTACCCCCATGATTCTGACCAACTTCCTGCGGGTGCTATGGATCTTGTAATGGAGACTGCAAAAGATTCTATAATCTTTACTCTGTAATGGTCCATATGACGGAGATCTAGCGCCTGGGTCCGCAGTGTTAACCGGTCATAGGACGTGATGTTCAAAATTCACCTCGGGTTTTTCAAATGAGATAGGACGAGTGCGGCGTGTGTTCTGTATTCTCTTTACTGTATTCACTATTCACAG
>JANRMT010062835.1:21454408-21467271 GCA_026402145.1 Polypterus bichir lapradei
GAGACACACGGGTTTACCGGCAATGTCAGTAAACATATACTCAGCCTCCCATCGGTTTTTAAAGTCTCTATGTTCAGAATCACCTTTTCTCTTCGGCATCGTGTGGGCTAGCTTCGCAATAACTTGCAGCATCATAAGCTAGACTTGATTAACGCGGTAAGTGTTCGGCAAGGCAGCTGAAGCGCTGCATTATGGGATCTGTAGTTTATTGTGTTACCAGCGCTTCATATCCCCGGGCCATTAATAACAATAATACAGTATATAAAATGATCTCGCGGGCCGGATATAATTACACGCCGGGCCGGATGTGGCCTGCGGGCCTTGAGTTTGACACATATGGACTAAATAGAACTTGAAAAGATATATTTTTTCAAATGTGATCGCGCAATTCAGATAGAGTTGACGCGCACTACAGTACATTGAGCCCGCGTGCTATTGTGGTTTTGCCTGCTTTTTTACCGTTCATCTAATGAATACACTGAGTATGGCTTTACCAAAACAATTATTGATGGCGAATAAAGTATCCATTATTCGAGTATGTAGATCGGGGTATATATATACATATATATATACCCGTGTATCGCAGCGGAGAAGTAGTGTGTTAAAGAAGCTATGAAAAAAAAAAGGGAACATTTTAAAAATAACGTAACATGACTGTCAATATACAGTAATTGTTTTGTGAGTGTTACTGAGTGTTGCTGTCATCAAGGATTTGATTATCATTATTTCTTTCAATCAGGTTCGTATTTGTAGAATGTGTTGTGTTCAAGTTACATTCCGTGTTTGTCAATCGTTGTAAAGGTGACAGGTTTCATTCATCGATTCGTTTCTTACTGCATCAATAAACAGCTCGTCTTCTTCTTTATCTGAGACCTGACACCCTGCATGAACGGGTTTTTTTTTTTAACACTGTCTTCCTTTAGCGGGACATTGACTTTTTCCACCGTGTGCTTTGTTTCCGCAGTAGCTGCACTTATGAATATTCTTGTATGTATCAGACGCTTCATATTTTTTTGCTGCCTTTTCAATTGTGTAATTCGGTTTTTGTTCAGCGCTCTTTGGAACTGTTGCTTTTTGTCTGTGCACTGCGTCAGTTCACGTGAGCCGCTCGGTGTACATGCATCGAAGTTTCCCAGCTGTGCTGGTGCCATGTCGTGCTATGTCCATGGCTGTATCTAATGTTACCTAAGTCCCGGCACTTAAAATTTTCTCTCGCAGTTTCGCTGAGTTTGTGCCAAACACCACCCTGACCATCTCATCTTCCTCTGCATAAGCACAGTCCTTCACCCGTGAATATTTAGTGGCAGTGCTTCTATTGGATTGCTGCTGACGGACGGCCTTATATGGGCAGGCACTAAATTACAAACGCCAGCGGCAGCCTGTCTATGAACTTAATTTAAAGTTTAGGTTTACATCGTGCTTTGTTTCCGAAGTAGCAGAACTCATGAATATGGTTGTATATGTCACTCGCTCGCTTCTTATTGTTTCGCTGCCTTCTCAATTATATAATGCATGTTTTCATCAGCGCTTTTTGGGGCTCTTCCTGGTTTTCTACGTACTGCGTGATTACGTTGGAGGCGTGATGATGTCACATGAAACTCCGCCCCCACGGCTTTCAAGCTCATCTCCATTACAGTAAATGGAGAAAAACAGCTTCCAGTTATGACCATTACGCGTAGAATTTCGAAATGAAACCTGCCCAACTTTTGTAAGGAAGCTGTAAGGAATGAACCTGCCAAATTTCAGCCTTCCACCCACACGGGAAGTTGGAGAATTAGTGATGTGTGAGTGAGTGAGTGAGTGAGTGAGTCAGTGAGGGCTTTGCCTTTTATTAGTATAGATTTAGATAAGAACTGCTTGAGGTTTTAGTTTAAATAAGTGTCATGATTCTATGGTGCTATAAGTCCAGAGGTATTTTAAATTTTCTTTTCAGATGGTATGAAAAGTGCTGCTTGGCCACGTATGTTTTGCTAATAAGAAGTGCATGCAAAATTACATAAGCACATACATTGGAGTTAGCAGACTCTACAAGTTTCGCTTCTGATATCAGAAGTGTAAAACAGTTTTATGAGCCCAGGATGTGACCTGAGCTTGTAGCAGTGCCACATAAAAGGTTTGGTATTGACTTTTGTTCAGTATGTCCTGTGTAAAGTTTGCTTTTAGGTATTTGTTTTCCAAAATAATTGGGGCTATTACTTTAAGCAGGGAATGGTAGGATGTGGTGGGGCATGGTGGGTATTGTAGTTTAGCATGTTTGTTGATTAATTACCCTATATAAATCCATGGATAGGGCTGCCAGGGAGACAATTTTTCATTCAATCTTTCAGTCTATTTGTTTTCCATAAGAAGTCCCAGCCAGGGAACAGACTTCATAGCTAAAAACCAGGTTCTGTACTATCATTGAAGCTATTGGAGTATAGTGTCAAACTGACATGTTTAACATTGCTCATCCTCTGGAAGAAGAACAACTCTGATTCTTTTATAAACTGTGGGTCTTGATGTTAGGATTATGAATTATTTGTTTTGGGAAATCTGTTTCTGTCAAGAGAGAACTCAGCACCATCATTCTGTAAGCTTTCTGCATTTACCTCTGGTCTGTTCATCTCTTTTGGAATTCTTAACTTGTTTGGGACTCTGTAAATACAGTTTGGTGCTCATGTTTGTTTATGCCTTCTGGTGCTGTTGGATCCAAAGAGGGTAAGCCGGGGAGACATTGGTTATTAGAAAGAGGCACCAGAGTTTGTGCATTTTTTAAAGAACAGTTTCCTGCTGTGATTTTTAAATCTAATTTTTTACGGAATTATTTATTGCATTTTAACCTTCACATGGAAACTGTGTTTATCTATGGGTTGTTTATTTATCTATACTCTAGCAGGAGTACCCGGCATTGCCCGGGAATGTATAATGAAATTCCCATATGAAAGAAACACAACACAGAAATAGAACAAACATTTTCCTGATTCACATTTTATTGTAATAGGTAATACAAGTGGTTATTTCAGAGCCTTTGGACACACTATATTTTTTGATTTCCCTTGTGATGCGAAAATGAACAAATTCTGAGGATTGCATACTCTAGAACATGCTACATAAAGTTGTCCGTGTGAAAAGCATGGCTTTTCCAAATTGATGCCAGCAACTTGCAGTGATTGCCCTTGAGCCTTATTAATTGACATAGCAAAAGCCAAACAAACAGGAAATTGTAGCTGTTTGAAATCAAAGGGTGAATCATTCGGAATCAGCGGTATTCTTGGTATGAAAACATTTTCACTTCTTGTGCAACCTGTTATGATAGTTGCTTCAATAATATGTATTGATGGAAAAGTTGCCGGCATTTCAAGATGTGATTCTCTTCAGAAACTCTACTCATTAGTCGGTAAGCATAAAAGTCCATTGCACTGAGTTTCTTGCCAGCAACAGAGTTGCCTGTAGATGGATCTGTTTGTGGAATTCCAAAGTAATACCCATATTCACCTTGCCAAAAGATTAGTGGATACTGAAGGGCAACATACGACCTGTGTGTGTCTGCCACACGCTGAAGACTTCTGTTCCTTTTCTCAATGATAATGTCCCGCTTCCCAAAGTCATTGCCTACCATTACAATGGCAACCTCATCAAGTGTTGGAGCATTGAATCATTGGTGATGCTCTACCTGTGGAATTTTGTCAGCTCTTATGACAACTTTATAATCATCTGTTGACATACATTGAAGTGCAGTCTTGAAAAGGGTGACATATGCGTTGTTCTCATGAAGGAATTTTTCTAAATCCATCACAATGTCCAGTCTCAACTTCGGTATTCTGCTGTGTCTATGATGTGCTGTTGTGGAAATAGCTCCCATGAAGTAGATCTAAAGGAACTCAATTGTCCCATCAGTTAATGGAAGTAATGATCCTATAGTATGGTAAACTTGACCTTGCACTTTGAATGTGGGCATTAACCCATCCTCTCGTATTTGTTTAGTTGCACCAAAAGAAGTAATTTGAAAACATGAATTGTACTTCCTAATGTTGTTAAAGAAATGCTTTGAAATTGGTGTTGATCCTGACATCAAAGAGTGTAGAGGTTCAGGAGAACGAAGTAGAAATGGCAGTTTCACCTTCCCATTTGAGCAACACAATCCTGGTGACTCTCCTTTCCATTTTAGAGCTCTACAATGAACACAGATATGATCCATTCAGCCAATAACAGCGACAGGAAGTTCATGATATGCAACTTGTCGGTTATATGCGAAAGCCATATTTTTTAAATCGTCCTGCATTTGTCCACATGTTGCATCAGCAGCCCTTCGCCTGTTGGCAGACAGCCTGGTTTCCCTTTCTTGAGATGTTTCATCCGCTCTTGCATCACACATTTTTCCCAACCAAACATACCCCATGACCACCTCCTGGTCACAAAGGAGCCCCATGCCCAGTTTGGTGGCGTTCGGACGCCTGGTGCAGATTTGTATGGCGGACAAACAAGCATACATCGACTACAGCCTCCCTTCCCTTTCTTCAGATGTTTCATTCGGTCTTGCATCAGCAGCCCTTCTTCTGTTGGCAGTATGGGGACTTGTGCGGAACTGTCGGTGAAAAGGTGCCCTGCGCTTCACCCCGAACATTTTTCCCAACCAAACATACCCCATGACCTCCTCCTGGTCACAAAGGAGCCCCATGGCCAGTTTGGTGGCGATTGGACACCCGGTGCAGATTTGTATGGTGGACAAACAAACATACATTGACTCTGCTATATACAAACACTAGCAAAATACCCGCGCTTTGCAGTGGCGAAGTACTGCATTCAAATTTTTATTAAGAAGAAAATGAAACCTTTTTAAACTGAGGGAAAATATGCCAATAATTATTTGTTAAGGATCTCTTTGTATACCATGTTGTCAGTTCGGCCCTCCGGTTGTAACATGACCAAGCTGTGCACTGAGCTTACTCTTGAGCATGCAACTTACAGTTGGCCATGTGAACAGTAATCTTGTCTCAAATCTGACAGCTTGGATTGCTGCTGTCATAATCGGTTTGAGTTTCATGGTTTGTTTCAATTACGACAGTATATGCAGGATTTGTTGTGTTGAAGTGACATTCGGCATCTGTCAAGCGTTGTAAGCACACAACCGGTATCATCGATAAAATCACATCCAGCTTTTGGGAATTTAAACATTCATAAACATCAAAGCGTCCACTACTGAAATCGTCACCTGTGAATCTAAGATGTTTAAGAGGCATTGGCGGTTGTCGAAAGGTGTAAAATATTTGGCTATTTCGGTACACTTGAAAGCGACAACCGAACAATTCAGCGGCAGCCATCAACTCACATGAAGAACCATAGGTGAAGGGCTTAAGCATTTCACTCTTATAGTGCTCCTGTGTAGTATAATTATCTCCTGTACCGTCATCAGTCCACACCTTGAACCTGTCCCAATTATTCAATAAATAAGACACAATGTTCCTCTGGATATCAAGAGTGAGCCTGATATGGCCGTGCAATATGTAACAAAGAGAATGGAAAAGGTAGGTGCCATCTCCGGGCATGGAAACCACTCGGTAAGTGACAGTTCTTTGATCGATGGTGATCACCTCGATAGACATGTTAATGGCAGTACGGTTGGAATGATAAAGGAAATGGGTACCTGAAAAATGTAAAGTAAGTCTAAAATACCTACACAATAACTATAATCGTAATAAATGAACAATAAAACAGCGGAGAAACCGTGGATTAAATAAAAAGGCTGTAGTTATCAGCAGGGAGACGTGAATCCCGTGGCGAAGCAAGGAAGGGAATGTAGAGACTGGAGCGATGGACGGCCTTATATAGGCAGGCAGCCAACAATGTGGGAGGCGTTGGGATGGGGGATCCAACGCCGCCTCACACGGTGACCGAGCTGCAGGCTATGGACGTATATATGTACGTAAGTAGGATTCAGTTAGTGTTGGGAACCCGTGTACCAAATTTCTTGAAGATGGGCCCATAAGTAACAAAGACTGTTGAAAAGTTTAATATGGTGGCCGACAGTGGCATCATACCACCTAAATAAGTACCAAATTTCAGCCTTCTACCTACTTGGGAAGTTGGAGAATTAGTGACGTTGGCAAGTTCAATATGGCGGCTGACAGTGGCGTCATACCACCGAAATAAGTATGTACATTGGTTTCGGTTAGCGCAGGGAAGCCGCCTACCAAATTTCGTGAAGATGGGGCCATGAATAAGAAAGTTCAACATGGCAGACGTTGTTGACCATTATGACCGTTAACGCGTATAATTTCGAAATGAAACCTGCTTATCTTTTGTAAGTAAGCTGTAAGGAATGAGCCTGCCAAATTTCAGCCTTCTACCTACACGGGAAGTTGGAGAATTAGTGACGTTTGGAAAATTCAATATGGCGGCCGACATAGGCGTCATACCACCGAAATAAGTACGTACATCGGCGTTGGTTAGTGCAGGGAAACCACCTACCAAATTTCGTGAAGATGGGGTCAGCCTTCTACCTACACGGGAAGTTGGAAAATTAGTGACGTTGGAAACTTCAATATGGCGGCCGACAGTGGCGTCATACCATCGAAATAAGTACATACATCAGTTTCGGTTAGCGCAGGGAAGCCGCCTACCAAATTTTGTGAAGATGGGGCCATAAATAAGAAAGTTCAACATGGCGGACGTTGTCGACCGTTATGACCGTTACGTGTAGAATTTCGAAATGAAACCTGCTTAACTTTTGTAAGTAAGCTGTAAGGAATAAGCCTGCCAAATTTCAGCCTTCTACCTACACGGGAAGTTGGAGAATTAGTGATGAGTGAGATAGTGAGTGAGTGAGTGATTGAGTCAGTCAGTGAGGGCTTTGCCTTTTATTAGTATAGATAAAAGGCAAAACCCTCACTGACTCATCACTAATTCGAAACCCATCCTCACTATTTCTGTGACTTCCAATATACGTAGAAAGCCCAAATTTCCCATGCTCATCCTTTACACTATGCTTGCAAACGTTAAGTATGTTTCATTTCATACCTTGCCCCGTAATGAACTTTCAAAAATAACGTCTTCTTTTTGGCGGTTCTCACCATTATGCCGAAAGAAACTTTTGGAACTGACCTCTCCTTTTTGGCGGTTTCATTACTTATTTCCGTTAACAGATGATTTATTTCATGGCAGGGACGCACAAGGGCCACCCCCAGTCCCCCTTCCTTTTTCCGCATGACTGCTGTCCGCGCACCTACCATGTGGTTGCTTCTCACATGGCCAACTGTACCTTGCATGGAAGAGTAAGCTCAGCAGCCAGCTTGGTAACTTTACAACCCGAGGGCAAAACTGCAAACGTTTACAAAGAGATTCTTACAACCTAAAAATGTACAAATTCACTGTCAATACTAAAATAAGCCTATGACAATTACACTGACAATCATGTTACATTATTTTTAAAATGTTTCCTTTTCTTTATCATAACGAAGCTCAACCCTGTAGGGGCCCGTGATCACCGCTAGGGGCCGCCCCTATGTCTTTGGAGCCCTGGACCTCAGCACTTCTGCCACACCCGGAAAAGCTGGGGGGAAGAGGAGCAGGGACACCCGGAGTGCTTCGAGGGATGCAACAGGCACTTCCGCCACAATGGGGTGTGTCGGTGGGAGATTGCCAGGACACACCTGGAGCACATCCAGGGGAGCATAAAAGGGTCCGCCTCCCTTCATACAAGGGCCAGAATTGGGAGGAAGAGGACGAGGTTGCCTGGGAGGGGTGGTGGTGCAAGAGGAAGGATTGGTTTGGTTGTGTTGAAGTGCTTTGGGACTGTGTTGGGCTGTGGGACACGGGGAAGGTGTGCCCCATGGCTGAAGAGAAAAATAAAAAGTCTTGTTGATTTTACACGTGCCTCTGTGTCAGTCTTTGCCAGGTCGGGTGCTATATAGCGCCTTTATTACACAGACAATAACATTTAACCCCCCGGGTGGAACTGAAGAGTCGCATAGTGTGGGGGAAGAAAGATCTCCTCAGTCTGTCAGTGGAGCAGGACGGTGACAGCAGTCTGTCGCTGAAGCTGCTCCTCTGTCTGGAGATGATACTGTTCAGTGGATGCAGTGGATTCTGCATGATTGACAGGAGCCTGCTCAGCACCCGTCGCTCTGCCACAGATGTCAAACTGTCCAGCTCCGTGCATACAATAGAGCCTGCCTTCCTCACCAGTTTGTCTAGGCGTGAGGCATCCCTTTTCTTTTGCTGCCTTTCCAGTACACCACCACGTAGAAGAGGGCGCTCGCCACAACCGTCTGATAGAACATCTGCATCATCTTATTGCAGATGTTGAAGGACGCCAGCCTTCTAAGAAAGTATAGTCGGCTCTGTCCTCTCTTGCACAGAGCATCAGTATTGGCAGTCCAGTCCAATTTATCATCCAGCTGCACTCCCAGGTATTTATAGGTCTGCATCCTGTGCACACAGTCACCTCTGATGATCACGGGGTCCATGAGGGGCCTGGGCCTCCAAAAATCCACCACCAGCTCCTTGGTTTTGCTGGTGTTCAGTTGTAGGTTGTTTGAGTCGCACCATTTAACAAAATCCTTGATTAGGTTCCTATACTCTTCCTCCTGCCCACTCCTGATGCAGCCCACGATAGCAGAGTCAACAGCGAACTTTTGCACGTGGTAGGACTCCGAGTTGTATTGGAAGTCCGATGTATATAGGCTGAACAGGACCGGAGAAAGTACAGTCCCCTGTGGTGCTCCTGTGCTGCTGACCATAATGCCAGACCTGCAGTTCCCGAGACGCACATACTGAGGTCTGTCTGTAAGATAGTCCACGATCCATGCCACCAGGTATGAATCTACTACCATCTTTGTCAGCTTGTCTCTAAGGAGCAGATGTTGGATAGTGTTGAAGACACTGGAGAAGTTCAGAAACATAATTCTTATTGTACCACTGCCTCTGTCCAAGAGGGAGAGGGATCGTTGTAGTATGTAGATGATGGCATCCTCTGCTCCCACCTACTCCTGGTATGCGAACTGCAAAGGGTCGAGGGCGTGGCAGACCTATGCCCTCAGGCGGTGAAGCAGCAGCCACTCCATGGTCTTCATCACATGCGACGTCAGAGCGACAGGCTGGAAGTCATTCAGCTCACCAGGATGCGATACCTTTGGGACTGGGGTGACGCAAGATGTTTTCCAAAGCCTCGGGACTCTCCTGTTCCAGGCTCAGGTTAAGGATGCGCTGTAGAGGACTCCCCAGCTCTAATGCACAGGCCTCCAACAGTTGTGGTGATACTCCATCTGGATCTACTACTTTGCTGGCACGAAGTCTCCTCAGCTCTCTGCTTACCTGGGCTGCTGTAATTGTGGGTGGGGGGAAACTCTCTCCTATGCTGGTATCAGCAGAAGGATGGGTGGAGGGTGCAGTACTCTGGGGTTAGAGTGAGAGTGGGGTAGGGTGATCAAACCTATTAATGAAGTTGTTCATCTGGTTTGCTCTCTCCATGTCTCTCTCGATGGTGGCACATCCGCTTCGAGTTGCAGCCAGTGATGATCTTCATCCCATCCCACACTTCCTTCATGCTGTTATTCTACAATTTTTGCTCCAGTTTTCTCCTGAACGGCTCTCCTTTGCCGCCCTGAGCTGGACTCGGAGTTCCTTCTGCACACGCTTGAGCTCATGCTGATCACCACATTTAAAAACTTTTTTCTTCTGGTTCAAAAGGCCCCTGATGCCACTTGTAATCCATGGCTAGTTGTTAGCATAGCAGCACACTGTTCTTACTGAACTTACAATGTCCATATAGAAGTTGATGTAGTCAGTTGTGCAGTCAACAACCTCCTCAATGTTCTCACTATGTGACCCCTGCAGGATATTCCAGTCCGTAGTTCCAAAGCAGTCTCTCAGAGACTGCTCTGCCTCAGGGGACCACTTCCTGAATGAGCGTGTGGTTGTAGGTAGCGCCTTCACTCTTGGTTTGTAGTGAGGCTGAAGCAGAACCAGGTTATGATCCGCTTTCCCAAGTGCAGGCAGCGGGGTGGCGCTGTATGCATTCTTAACGTTTGCATACAGTAGGTCAACAGTCCTATTTCCTCGGGTGTTACAATCCACATATTGGGAGAAGGCAGGTAATGTTTTGGCCAGCATCACATGGTTAAAATCTCCAGAGATTAGCACAAGCGGCTCGGGGTGCTGTGTTTGTAGTTTAGCAACAGCAGAGTGGATGATGTCACACGTCCGCGCGAGGAGGGATGTAAACAATAACAACAATGACATATCCAAACTCTGTGGGCAAGTAATAGAAATGCAGACTTATGGCCAACAGTTTGATGTCCCTGCAGCAGTACACATACAGAGCGACTCCTCCTCCTTTCCGCTTCTCGCAGGTATTTGCGTCTCTGTCCACTCTAACTGTGCTAAACCTGGGTAGCTCCACGTTCGCATCTGGGATGCTAGTTGTTAGTCACGTTTCACAAAAAGAAAACAAACTGCATTCTCGGTAGGTCCTGACATTTTTCACCAGCGCAGCCAGTTTGTCGATGTTATTTGGTAGTGAGTTCACATTTCCCAGGATCACAGAAGGCATCGAAGGCTTGTATCGCCACTTCCTCGGCAGCCGCTTAGCTTTTAGCTTTTTGCCTCATTAGCCTTTTGCTAGTTTATGATAAGACACACAGCAATCCTTGAACACTGTTTGATTTTGATGAATTTTAATAAAAGCACAAGACACTTTAACACCTACCCCTTTGCTGTAAGTGTGTGCCCTCATTTGCCCGGCTCATCTTGGATCACGACTATTGACCGTTACAAAGGAAAGTGGAGCTGATCTGGACCGTCACAATATGTTATTGTAAACTACTGCTGCAATGACCCCAGCTTGGGTGAAGTGGTTTGAGAATGCTATACCTCTTTATTAAAACTCAAAAACATGCTGACTGTTTCTCACAGTGTAGACAAATGGCCAATGTTTGTAATATTATCAACAGAAAAGCGGAACAGAGCTCTAGGAAATATATGTATGCAAGCAAAAAAGGTGACATTATAAAAGATTACTATCACTTGCAGAATACAGAATGCAGGTCAAAGGTTAAAAGCTTCATTCTTAACTGTGTAGGATAAACACCATCACATCCTTACATCCAGACTGCAGATTATTTAGCTCACTTGCATTAGTGCCTTTCCTACTGCTGACAAGTTAAACAGAGACATTCTCCCCCTAAATATCTAGACATTGTTATGCCTACCCTGCTAAATATTTGAAAATAGAAACTAACAGAGTGTGTTTCAAATACTTTAAGTTTGATTTTATCAGTTATAATTACTTCCTAAATAAACTGGTAAGATGGGCTGTTAGACTCTCCAGATTACAAAAAAAAATTGCAGGTAAATACAAGTGAAGTGAAATCTTATCTTTTTTTTTCTTGGGAAGAGATACAAACCCTCAGATTAGTAGAGTTTAATCCTGCCATTATGCACACTGGCATTGTTAGAATATATGGACTGACCAAAAAGGCACTGCTGAAAAAAAGTGTTTAATAGTCCAAGAAAAAGTAAATCAAAGTAAAATATAATAGTTGAACTACAAGACGAAACAGTGCTCAGGGTCGCTGCCTCATGGATTGTGTGTTCGGAGTTTGAAGCTCATGCCTGGTTAATGACTGAATAGAGTATGCACATTTTCCCTATGTTCGTATGGACTTTTGGTCATGTTTTTTCCCCGCATACCCAAAGATGTGCAGGTTAAGTTAACTGGCACTAAGTGTGTGTGTGTGTGTGTGTGTGTGTGTGTGTATGTACTCTGCAACGCACTATTACCCGGTCTAATGTTGTTATACACTTGGCACCTAGTGGCCTTGAATTGAGTTAAATGACTTTGAGACTGTATGAAAATAAGAATAAATGGCCAATGTTATAAAGTTTTATAAATGCTTAACAAAATAATTAATATAAAAATACCAAACACTGTCCTAATTACTTAAGAATGCCACATGGCAAGCAGACCCAGATTATTTTAGCAAATGAATGCTTACTTATAAAGTTCCCCTTTGTTAAATTACAAAATCCACCATCACATCATTTTTTAACATTACCTCATGTCTCTGGTGTAATAACTCATCCTCCCGACCTTGGCCATACTAATCTAAGCTCTCCCTTGGGAAACTTGTACCACCACCTGGATTTTGTCTTTACCCGTTTACAAAGGCTTTGCAAGTCGACTTTGTAGCATACCAATTAAGTGCTAATTAATTGGTATCAGCTCACATTTGAGGTTCCGTTTTCTAGCTGAGCTTTGATCCTTACTGACAGATAAGGAATCTATGCTGCCTCTCATTGTGTGCTTTGGATTACAGCCAAATAAGCTGCAAAAAAGTCTCCAAAAAAAAAAAAAAAAAAAAAAAAAAAAATGTAAAATAAAAAATCCACATAAATGTTAACCTTCTCTTCCGTTTTCATTTTGTCAAGTTTATATGCTAAATTCACAAAGATGACTTCTATCAATAAATGATCAAATAAATAAACAATCCTGAACAACTAGGAATAACATAATATGACAATTAGCACATTACTAAAGATTCAAATACTAAAGAAATGCACCAAAGCAACATCATAAATGCTAAAATTTGCATATCTCACTAATTAGATCCATATTCTCAAAGCATATCACTTGAATTTATTATGCTTTAACTGCACGCTTAATCACAAAATAGCTGATTCTGCATAAAAAATGCCACAGAAGAATTCTTAAATAAAAAAAAGAATACCTCTCATTAATAGTATACAAATATTTCAACTTGTGTCTCTACTTGTGTATATAATTGATATAAATCTCTTTCTCTAAATATAGTTGGACAGACAGACAGACAGACATTTATGTATGTATATATATATATATATATATATATATATATATATATATATAT
>JANRMT010062835.1:21467371-21481324 GCA_026402145.1 Polypterus bichir lapradei
ACCTTCAACCACAATCCAGACTCTCATTGGAACCTACAGGAAGCGTTGCAGCTGTAATTTCTGCAAAAGGCGGATCTACTAAATATTGATTTCATTTCTTTTTTGTGGTGCCCAAATTTATGCACCTGCCTGATTTTGTTTGAACAATTATTGCACACTTTCTGTAAACCCAATAAACTTCATTTCACTTCTCAAATATCACTGTGTGTGTCTCCTATATGATATATTTAACTGACATTTTTTATCGTAACAACCAACGATTTATACAGGAAAATAATGACCATTAACAAGGTTGCCCAAACTTTTGCATCCCACTGTATGTTTTAACAATGTATTCTTTTAATTTTTTTCACTATATGCACCCTGTTCTATCTGACAAATGTAGTGAATTGCAAAAAGTATTGAAATAGCTAGATAAATATTGTTATGAAATATCTGTATGATTCAATGCATCTTATTTACCTAAATCATTGTGGAGCTATTTTTGTCAAATTTCAAATTTATTATGGCTATAAAACCACTACGCATAAAGAAGCACTTCTGAGCATTTCATTGTAAAGCTAAACAGAACTGTTAATGCAGACGTCCAGCATTGTTCACTAGATACCATCCCAAACAACCAGACAGAATAAAAGTCTTGTTTGTTTCAGTAGGATTATAAACGTCTATGAAGCTACCCTTTTAAAGGTATAAATCTGTGATTTGAGGAACAATTAAATGGCTGGCGACCAGACAGCAGTCAAATCACTTTCAGCACATTTCCCATAATTTTTCTAAGCTGACATCTTTTATGATAAATAGTGGATGCCAAGTCAAAGCTGATTACACAGTGCACTAGGAATTCATAGTGCTGTCAGAGAGAAGACCGATTGACTTTAAATTTACATATTAATGAGAAGATTTGTTAAGAGGGTGCTTGAGTATAAGAAAATAACAGCATATTTATAGGGCACGACATTTATAAATAAAGCTGATGCAGGGAAAATGGAAATTAAGCCTTTTAGGTTAATAAATTCAAGAGACTAGTAAAATGCATATTTGCATTTTTATATTTAAATTCATTTGACTGTTTGCATATTTGGGTTGCTTTGTTTTTTCAGCATTATTTCATTCAGTAATATAAATACCTTTTCTCTTTATTTTTATTTTCAGTTTTTTGTGTTAGTGAAGAATAGTCATTTTAATTCTTAGATATTGCGCAGTTTAAATATGACAAAAACACAAGTTTGTGAAAGGACCTTGGTTTCCTTTACTGTTAGATGTAGATGCTATAGATGTCATTTTTTAAAATACAAGTAATTCCTACTTAGAGCTCATGGCTTTCAACCTTGAATAGTCTTTGACTTGTTGATTTGCTTATTTTATTACATTTTATTTTTGTGTATTTGTAATATTTTGATATTCTCAGTAACAGCCTAATAAAACTAGAATTGAAATTAATATTTGTAATTTACTTAGACCACCATTTGCTTGTCTATGAGAGAGATATCCTTCCATACAAATTTCACTCACAGTGTTGCTTGGAAGCAATTTTAAAAACAGCTAAAACAGTAAAATAAAAACTTGGAAACTGTTAAAGAATTTATTAGTTAGAGTAAGACTGCAGCTTTAAAGAACACATTACCTGTAAATGTGAACACCATCCTATATATAGTAAAACTAACAGATGTTTACACCTTAAAATATTTCTGAAAAGTTTGATATAACTAGTAAAAAAGAAGGGTGAGCATGTGAAACTTTGATTTTAGTGTGTTCATTTTGTGAAATGTTAATCTAGAATAAGGCACCATATAAATAAAATGTATTATTTAGAATGAATAAAGAAAAACAAAATAATTTAACTAATTACGAAACATGCTGCTTTTCTTTTTAGCTTTTGACTTGCGATTTAGCAGGGTCCTTTGTTCATCTCTGACATATCCTTTCCCACAATCTGCAGTTACTCTAGAATTAAGTTTGGCAATCTATGCATGAAGTGTCACTTTTATAGAGTACATTAATAATGTTACTAGCTTGTCTGACCAGCATGCAATATATTTGATGTAGTCCAGGAAACCCTTCTTTGGACGTTGCTCTTTGACGTTGTCCATACGCTGGTTCATAACATTGTCCTATTTTCTGCCCAGTTTAATATTCACATTTCCATAATATGCAGCTTTGGTTTGTTTTTCTTCCTGTTGCACTAATGCTCTGAGCCATATATACTGATAGGTCAGATAGATCATCTTGTTGCACTGAAATTGCACAACTTCATCCAGGCATCATTTCATTTTAGACTGGTTGTTGAGCAGCATGTAATTGTCCATCTTTATGATATAGCTGATAATAATTATGCCTTTAGTCTGTTTGGTTTCAGTCAAAATAATATATCATTTTCCTTTTTAGCTTCATTCTGTAGTTATAAACGTTAGTCATTTGCAGTATAATTGTGTCAGATCTTAAAACTTCCAATCAAGTCTTTCCACCAAATATAATTGTAATAGTTTACAGCGGCATCTGTAAGTATGAAGTTTGAATGTCTTTTGTGATGGGGTTCATGCAGAGAATGAACAACAATGGGAATGGAGCTAATACTTGGTGATGGTATTTGTGTTGACCATTAGGCAGTTATTGTGTGACTGATTACCAGCAGCACACATGAGAGAATTAGGAAATGCCTCTTTCTTTAGACATAAATAATAGGGATTTGAATCTGGTCAGACCCTATCTAGATTTTGAATTTGTAGGCATATACAGTAGTCCTCATCACTGCTGATAAAAAGATTTCCATTTGCATTTGGCATCTTAGGACGAATATGCAACATTTGCCCTAGGCTATTCTTGGCATGACCAAGGAAATTGTCCTTGACCTGGTATAACATTGAGATCTGGTATAAGTACTCTGAAAAACTACTAAACCTGGTGGATGTACGATTTTCAGAAGATTTGGACGCACTGGTTAGAACTGGGTCCATTTCTTTGGATGAGGTCTCTGTAATGTATGAAATTTACTTTAATAATGTGTGATACTTAAAATTGTTTTCATTATTATATAAGTTAAAAAAAAGTAGTACATATTTTGAGGTGCCATCGTTTGTATGTCCCCTTGTTGTCACTTGGAATTTAGGGACAGTATTTCAGAAATAGGTCGTTATCCCATTTTTATCTTTTTTTGAATACAATAAGTGATGATACTTGACCTGTACTAGTTACCCCACCAATTCACATATTTCACTATAGGAGTTACGTTCAGTTAATCAGTTTATTTCTGGAGTCCATGTGATACTTGTCTGCACATTGTGTCCAAGACTTGACACTTTTCAGCCTCTGCCATTTGATATTTCTGCCTCTGTATCTCTATAAGCCGGTTAAAGAGTATCTTGAATTTACTTACTCATAATAATGCCCTCCGAAAGAATAGCTCCTTTTGAATTGGTGGCTGTTAGCCTGCTGAAGAAAACTGCAACACAATCTCCCTTGATTTTTTTTCATTTAAACTGAAAAATGTTTTCAAACAGAGCAATGCAGTACAATGTTTGTTGAGTCCAGTTTTTCAGAAAAGCTTTTTTGAAAGAGCCAACTTCAATGTCTTGAATGCTGAGCAGAATAAACTTTCTAGATTCTTTGACTTCTTTTTGGGCTAGCTTAGATGATACGACTCTGATACACAGTGTATCCTCCCTTTCTGAAATTGCTGCACATTTATAATGTGAAGGCTGGTAGTACTAGTCAGTCTCTGGTGCTTGTCAAGTTTTTAAGATATTTTGACAATTTATCCTTCAAGTATTATTGAAGGCTATAAGATCCTCTCTGGCTACACCTGTAAAATGGTTCTATATTCATTAGATATCAAGAAGGCATTTAACAGACTTGCTTGGCATTATTGGTGTAAAGTACTGCAGGTGATGAGTTTGTGACTCCTTCATAAATATGATTAAGATGTTATACCCTATTGTATCAGTTCTTCTTTATGCAGAATTACAGTATGTTGCCCTGTTTCTGTCTCTATTTTTTGTTTTTTAGGAGATACTTGTGTCACTCTAGCATGATTAACAGCTGTTTTCCTTTATATTTGATAACAATTCATCTCCTGAAATAGTAATATATACTGATGAAGTTCTGTTATTTCTTGGGCATGTGTTAGGTGATTTGCCTCCTATTTTAAATCTGTTTGATAAGTAAGAAGAACTCCTGGCTTCACTATAAATTAGAGTAAGTTATCCCTTCTTCGTTTACATTTGTCCTGTGGATCATTATCTATTATGTCTTCTCTCCCTATTTAAGGCCATTTAAAAACTTTGGCATTACAATAACACACTGTGAAGGATATTGCTATATTACATTTTCTCCATATTTCACAAGAGACAAAACCACACAACAGTTACTTGTTTCAGTTACATCTGTCTGTAATTAATACCCTCCCTTCTCCTTTGATGTGCAGTTCACTCAGAGCTTTCATATTTTGTCATAAAATGTACATCGGCTGAGGATTAATCATTTTGTTCATACTTTGTCCATAGTGGGTAAGGGTGTGTATACATCCCTGATTTTGAACTTGATCATTGAGCCTTTGTTTTTCATTTCTTTTCTCTTTACTTTTTCCAACTTCACTCCACTTCACCCTACTCCTAGCTTTACCATTAAATCCAATCATTTTCTACACCTTTGCCTTATGAATTATTTTTGAAGTCTGCATCAGGCTAAGCCTTGCTTTAACTAACTGGGCTCCATTTTTACAGAATAATTTGCCTGCTTATTTAATAGATGCTCCTTTGGTCTTGGCTTTTAAATCTAGACTGAACTCTAATTACTTTCTTCTAGCATATCCTAATTAGAACTGATGATTAACTGTGTATATTGCTTCTTTGTTTGTTAGTTACCTGTTTAAAAATATAACTAAAGTGATAATTATGAACTGTTACTAACCCTCCTCTATTGTGTTTCTCTTCTTGGTGTGGTGCCACTGCTATTCTCAAAAGTTGTTTTCCTGCCTTTGGAAAGACGTCTGTAATACTAGGAGCCTAAGAACTATGGATAGACTAGAGTAGCCTAGATTTCAATGTAGAATGTTCAGAAGTGGATGGCCAGTCATTTGGCTTAGCTCTCGAGGACTGTGACTATGTCTAACTATGTCTGTTATAACTGACAATGGACACTCGACCAAAGATGCCACCTACTTTGTTGACCCCATAATTTGGGTTATTTTCTCCAGTGATACTGCTGAATGTTTGTTTCAGCTGACCACCTCTTTCATGAAAGAGAAATGATAATGGAGTTTTTAGGGATAAGGAGAGTGTTGTATTTGTAGTTTAAGTTTAATGCAGCACAGGAGAAGATACTATCATTACTTGATAGTAAAATTACTCTGATATTAATAATCATTGCTATGTTGAATGTCTCCTTAGTGAAATTATTGTTTGGATTACTGCGGAGGATAAACACCTTGTCTCTGAAAGGAGTTTATTTATGTTTATGTGGTACATGTAAAGAGCTGTTAGCTGCAGAGTGCTGGTACTTAGTGCTGCTGATGGCTTGCTGTCATCACAGTACTGGGTTGATTCATTTTATTGTACGGGAGTGTTCTGAGACCTAGTAAAAAACATATTTTGATATACATTTTGCATGAATTGAGAATTTTTTTTATAGTTATACTGAAGAGTGAACTCCTAGAGAATAAAGTGCGTATGAAGTAGTTTGATTTTTCAGTTTTTAACACACATTTGATTGAAAGCTATTACTTGTGTGCAATAGTTCTTGAACCATTTATATATTCATATTTTATAGATAATTTTTTGAGTTTTTTTTTTACTGTATAGTGCTAGCACACTATTATTAATGACCTTTATTAAATAAAAAATAAATCAGATCATAAATATCTCTAGTGCTAGGTGAAAATACTTAAGTGTTTGACTTTTTAAATATGTTTTGTATAAAAAATGCAGTGAAGCTTGCAGGACCTTTTTACAGTATATGAAATTCCTTGCTTAATATAAAATAGTTCTTGCTGTAATAGGTAGCAGTGCACAGCACCAAGTTCTCTGTATTGTTTAGAAATAAAACATATAGAAGAAAATGAGTAATAAAAATGAGCTCACATGCAAAAGTCACTGAGCTGCAAATTTGTTTACGGAGCCATAGGAAAATGTAGATAAGAACAATTATAATTTCACAAACATTAAGCAGTACTGTATAATTTAATATTGAAAAATATTACAAAGTATTTAATATATATTAAATATTTATATTTTTTCTTGTTTAAATAAAAAGCTTTTTTACTTTCACCTTTCTGAGAATGTTTGAATGTTAAGTTTGCTATTCAGATGTTTCCCCATTAACAAAGATTAATGAAAAGTTCACTGCTGTATTTGTAGTGATCCGGCATACCTTAGTTTGTGTTTTCTTGTCTTAATCTGTATTTTCTTTTGTTTTTTAGGATAAGTTATTCATTGAAGATAATGAGAAAACCTTTTATGAATCTGATGAAGACAATAAAGCCAAGAGTGCACAGACAGTGAAAGCCTATGTGATGGATCCAGACCATCAGTTACTTCTCCGAAACACTAAGCCCTTACTTCAAAGCAGAAACACAGCTGTATGTATAACAGCAGCATTTCCTGAAATGTGTATTTTTTAACTTTGTCACCAGATGAATTTATTAAATATAATGCTATATTTTAATTTGTTCCTCAATTAAAAAGAATCGCATCATGTGTCTTAATGGTTTAGCATAATCCAAATCATTTGATATAATAAAGAATCTGTAGAATAGAAGTCACACTATTTCAGAGCAGAGCGTGAGATTGATCTTTCTTGTTGATCCTTAAGGCCGGTTTATACTTCACGCTCAGTACGCGTACGCGCCCACATCATGGCTGCCACGCGTTCCCAGCGTTCATTTCATGCGTCCACTGAGCAGGTCCTCAGAAATTAGCGCGACGAATGCGCGAGTTGCAGTACCAGCAAAAAGTCAGGGGGCGCAGTTTGCTAGAAGTCGGAACGTGACATCAGTGTCTCTGTTTACTATTTACATGTGACAGAAAGCCTCTATGCAGATCCTATGGGATGAATGTTTCGATGTGGTGAAGCAAAATGCCGACATACAGATGCATTCGTGTTGCTTTTATATTCATGCGTCGCATATTCCCGATCGTAATGACACAATACATTTTAAAAGTCTCGCATACCATCTTTTGTGCTGTCTTTTTTATTTTTTTTTTATTTTTGCAACTTAACAACAGAAACATAATGTATAGTGCTGTATTTGAGCCACTGAGAAAAAAATAAAGGACACGGTGAAAACGTGTATTTTGTCATTAAGGTGGAAATTTCGGCTTTAATCTCGAAATGTCCACTTTAACCTCGTAGTTTACTTTATCATTAATGCAGACCATCGTAAACGTCATCCCAGTTTTTAATCGCTACGAGCTTCTTGGACTTGACAGCAGCGGCAAGCAGCAATAGATCACCACACAGAACAAATTAAATGTATGATATTCCAACTCTCTGCACATTTAGAATCTTTAGATTTGTACTTGATACCACTTTCATGATGAAATGCATTAAAGTATGTATGTTACATTTTACATATACTTTCGTTTAAATAATGAATCCTGTTAATAATTACACACTGGGGGTTGAATAATTACACACATGGGGGTGTCACAGTGGTGGAGCGATAGCACTGCTGTCTCGCAGGGAGTTATGTTGCTGGTATTCCTTCCAAAGATATATAGATTTGGGGATTTGGTGCAGCTAAAATGATGCTAGTGTATGCGAGTGCTTGTATTCACCTTGCGATGAGCTGAGGCCTCGTCCAGGGATGGTTTCTCACTCGTGCTCAATGCTTGCTGGAATGGACACATCCCTGAATTAATGGATTTACTCAATAAGCATAATTTTCAGAGATACTGCGGTAAGGTGTCATCAGAATTTAATGAGTGTTCTAGGTAATTCACAACACAGAGAAGCCGAACATGTTCTCACCGTGATAATATCTTGCACTGCCACCTGGTTGATTCCTCCAGATTTACGTAAAGTACGCGCGCAAGTATGAACACTACAACGCTTGCGTAGCAGGAGCATTCGCTGCAGCATGCGTCGCGTCGCGTGAAGTATAACTCCGGCCTTAAACGTTGATACATAGAATTTATTGTTGTAATAGACAAAAAGCTGTTATGTTCATTGATGAGGGAAGGACAAAGTTATTAACTTTCTTCTGTTTAACTTGTATCTTTTGTACTTGAAAACTGGTCACCACCCTTCCTCCCTTACACATAGCCATTATTTATCTGCCTTCAGTAGCATATGTGATCGGATAAGCATTTACCTGGTGAGTTAGGTGTCAGTCACAAACTGTAATTCTGTCAATAGTTCTGTATTCTCATGAACCCCCACCAACCCACCTTTCTTTTTTTATTTTAACCTCAGTTTCTGTAACTTCAAGGATATGAGTTATGGAATGGTTCTAGGGCAGGGGCAGTGTCCCCTACAGTTGTAAATGTGACACCACCTAGTGAGTAGGTGAAAGCACAACTTAAACAGAATCTTTCTTGCTGTTTGGAGTACCCTGAAATGTAATGTCTGTCTCATGAATGAATGAAGTGAATAATGTGGCTGGGGTTTGGATGTCTTTTTATGTTTTGGGTGAGGATTCATGTATGGCCCATGGGTACTCAAAATTTCCTGGTATATTTCAGATTTGCTGAGTCTAATCTTTGAGCCACAGACCTTGGGTACAGTTGTCCCACGAGATTCCTTCTAGTGTAATGCTAACAATACATTTTTGTTGAACTGCAGAAATTCATAAATGAAGGCTTAGCTATTTGAAAATCAAGGAACACATGAGGCTTAGGTCTCGATATATATGTTGAGACAAGTGGAGCCTCACAAATGTACAGGGAGTATGCAATGAGCAGATTCTAAGGACTGTGTTTAGCATGCAATTACTGCATTTGTAAAGGTTTAGTCCTTTTTTTATTATTTGCTTTGCAACCTCCCCCTCCATAACCTGTCGTATATGGGGGAGGAGCAGAAACTTTAGATTCATCAAAAATTTTGATCTCTGGTTTTCAATGTATCTCGCAGATTTAGGGTCCCCTGATACCAAAAAGCATTGCTATCTCGTAGATGGGGTTGTGTCTGTGTTTCACAATTTTTTGAGGATGGTCTGGATGAAAAAATACCAAACTTGAAACTTAAGCCTGTTATGAGATGTCAATGTACTAAGTAGTTTTTGAGTCAAGTGTTGGAGTCAAGTCCTGGTTCCCAGGACACACACTGACACTCAAGTTCTAATTTGTTTTTTTTAATGGTAGCTCATGTTTGAATAAACCTACTTTTCAATTGCAGGACTGTAGAGAGCTAGAAACTATCTTGGCTCAAGTGGGTGTTGACTTCTTAGAATGCCTCATCAGTGAATTGTTATACCATCACATGTATTTGCCTAATATTACCTCTGGAGGTACATTAAATAAATATTCCACTCAGAAATGATATTTTTACCAGAAGGGACATTTAACTTATTTTAGTAAAAAATTAATTTGTTTAGGGCTTCTGAGCATACAAGTAGATGGATTCATTTGTAGATTATTTGATACAAGAAATGTGTGGTGTTTTCAATAGATGTTTTGATATTGTTGGCTGTTGTCCAGTGTTGGCCACTATAGACTTAAATTGTACCAGAAACTTTTCATCTCTGTTCTGCATGAAGACTTGATATTAACAGTTTTTCTCAGCCATCACTATAAACTACATGGAATAAGTATATACAAAATATAATTTTTAGGTGGCATATTCAATTAAAGCAATTTTTTTTACCTTTTTTAAATCAATGATAGTTGAAAAATTAAGACCAATTGACAATTTACTGTTGTATTCTAAACTTAAATTAGAATAAAAGTACATACCATTTGCAGAATGTATTCTTAAAAAGAAGTGCAGTTTTATATTCTTTATTTTATTAATTTTATTTTTAAGAAAATAACAGTGTACAATCAAGCAGATACAATTTGCAGAAATTATGCAAAAACAAAACAAGAATTCAACCCTCATCCAAAAGAAAGAGAGGAGAGCCAAGAGCAGAGGAAAAAAATCCCCCCCCATATCGTCCTTTTCTATCTCTCTATTATAATGAAAAATCCTGTGACGAGATGAGACTTTCTTGACGACGAGACGTTTTGGAAGATTTTTTACAAGTCCCGCAAAATGAGACCTTGACCATGAGATTTTTTCAGTTTGATGATGGAGTGGTATACATGATTGTGTATTTATATTATCAGTTAGTTATGATAAGAAACAAAGACACATGATATCTGAGAAGTATTACGCAACTGGAAGTGGTTCTGATGACCTATTCCTCTATCTCGGTATATGAGAAAGTCGAGGGGAGCAATTTTTATTAAGTAAACAATAACACGTTAAAGTATCTTTTTTTTAACATGTGATAAGACTGGAAAAGCAGTTGCTGTTCAAACTTAAATATGCCTTAAAGAAGTCCAGCACTGCTGCATTTGGGGGAAAAAAAAGAAGAAAAGTATTAAAGCTTAGACTGTCAATGGGAATATTCTTTACTTGACATTAAGCAAATCTACCATGAAAAATTCAAGCAACCTTGATAACATTATATGAGCACAAATATTTCCAGCTACCTTAGTTTATTATTAACGGAGTACACTTTTATCAAGGTTAGACTTGGGTCTCTTATATGCTTCATGCTCAGAATGTGTACATGCCCACATCATGGCCCCCACGCGTTCTCAGCGTTCATTTGATGCATCCTCTGAGCAGGTCCTCAGAAACTAATGTGACGTGTGAGCGAATTGGAGTACGAGCAAAAAGTTGGCGGGCGCAGTGTGCTAAAAGTTGGAATGTGACGTCCAAGTCTCTGGTTACTTTCTACATGTGTCAGAAAGCCGCTTTGCGGATCCTATGAGATCGGTGTGCGTGCTTCGATGTTTGATGAATGGTTCGATGTGGTGAAGCGAAATGCCGACATACAGATGTATTCGTGGTGCTTTTATATTCAAGCGTCGCATATTTCCGATCGTAATGACACGATACATTTTAAAAGTCTCACATACCGTCTTCTGTGCCGTCTTTTTTTCTAGGGCTTCCATCCGGTCCTGACAGCAGCGGATTGCCAGCTATAGATTGCCACATCGAGCACATTAAATGTATGATATTTCAACTCTCTGCACATTTAGAATCTTTATATTTATACTTGATATCACTTTCATGATGAAATGCATTAAAATATGTATGCTACATGTTACAGATAAATCGGTAATTTCGTTTAAATAATGAATACTGTTAATAATTACACACATGGGAGTTACTTCGCTGATATACCCTGCCTGGAGTTTACATGTTTTCCTGCTGGGTTTCCTCAGTGTGCTCCGGTTTCCGTCCAAAGATATGCAGATTTGGTTACACTAAAATGACGGCAGTGTATGTGAGTGCTTGTATTTAACTTGCGATGAGCTGATGCCTTGTCCTGGGATTGTTTCTGCCTCTTGCCCAATGCTAGCTGAAATGGACAAATCCCTGGACTGATGGATTTAATCATTAAACATCCTTTTCAGAGATATTGCGGTAAGGTGTAATCGGAATTTAATGGGTGTTCCAGGCAATTCACAACACAGTGAAGCCGAACCTGTTCTCACCGTGATAATATCTCACACTGCCACCTGGTGGATTCCTCCAGATTTACGTAAAGTACGCGCGCAAGTATAAATAGTACAACGCTTGCGTAGCAGGAGCATCTGCTGCAGCATGTGTCGCGTGAAGTAGATACTGGTATTCTTGTCTCTTACAAAATAAAAATGTACTTAATCAATTGCCATATATATATAAACATGAATTTAAAGTTAAAGCATAGTTGGTTTTCAAGGGCAATATTATTTTGATAGAGGACATTTTTAATATGTGAAAAATTGGTTCTGTGTGCCACCCCGAACATGTGTATATTTTATATATGCTTCTGTATAATGTCTTTGATCTCCCTAGAACTGCATTACATGCCTCAGTTTTTAAAGTGTGATTCTAAGATGCCACTCCCTGTTCTATTTTTTTCTATTGCTTACTCATAAAAATAAAATAAACGTTATTTGTTGGTATAGAAAAGGTTGGTGTCTGTTGTTGTCTGTATATACCATCCTCATTTTGATTCACCTGCTACTTTCCTATATAGTTTTATTGAAGACTTTTAAAATTGTCATATTTTGCTTTTTAGTTTAGTAAGATATTTAACATTATGATACAGTGTTGCTCATATAAAGGTTTTGAATAAACTCAAAATATACACAAATAGACCACCTTTGTTTGACTTAAATTGCAAGATTAAAAACTAGCAGAAAAAAAAAGTGCTTTTCATTTACAACACTGACAGCATATATACTCTTAAAACAAACCAGAAAAAAAGCATTTTTGTATAATAAAGAGATGAAAGACAAATCTGTAATGGAAAATCAAGCCATCTTAAAAAATATATTTTTATTCTACAGTTCAGTGCAACAATAAAATGTTTTAGCACTGATTCCACCATTGTTTTTATTTACTGGAAACATTTTCTTTTTATTATACTGGGATACCCCATTTCAGAATCACTGTTAATTGCATTTTCAAACATAAGTTTGGTATGGCAGGGTGTTCTCTCCAGTCAAAGCATGTTATTCTGTTGCACAATTCTGCATGTGTCACTAAACAGTGATTTGTATTTTGTTGCATTAAATCATCTAGACATGTCCTACATTTATGTGGAGCTAGTCTGAGTTAGCATCACTTTCATCTAAGGATAGTTAACACTTTTCCTGGTTTAAAAGAAAAAAAAAAGATATTTTACAGTATTACAGTGAATTGCTAGATATATTGTGACACTGTTCTTGTACATTTGGTCCTTCCAGTGTAACAATACCTTGCCAGTCATTGTTTTATTTTTTTTGTGTGATATTGATTCAAACACACTGTCTAGAAGCAGATCATTTATAAATGTTCTAACAGTCATTCAAACTTGGTTTCGTACAGCACGTCAACATTAAGTAAACAATTATAGAATTGAAAATAACATGATTACAGGGTAGTTTTGTGAGCCAGTGGTTTTAGGTTTTTATGTAAAATACAGGGCAAAGTTTTGAATCAGAAATGTTTTTGAAAATGAAATAGAGTCACTGAACTGATAAAGCGGTTACTTCAGAACAGAAAGAAACGATATGAGAAAAGTTATTGCCTGGCTACATAGTTGTTTGGAATCTCTCTGGGTATTACATCCATACACGGTAAATACAAATAAACACAATTTATTATACCTGACACCCTCACAACATTATATACAGCAGAAGTGAAAAATACATTGCACAAAACACAAATATATAAAAGAATATTGTAAAGTGTAGGATGTGAGGAATAACTACAAAATCAAGTTAAGATTGTTGAGAGTGTACCATTTAGTTAATCGCTTCACCGTCCTCGTGTATGGCAGCAACTATTCATCTGCGATCTGGACAATCAGGATGGTGTCAACAGGAAATTTTAGAAGTTTAGCAACTGGAGGTGCAGTCATTGGTGTAGACATAGAAAAGGACAAGAGATTGAGCACAGCCCTGAGAGGACCTTGTGCTCGTGGTCATGGGCCCTGACTGATATTTGCCCAACTTTACTGCCTGATGTCTGTACCTTAGAAAATCAGGGATCCAGAGACCTGTGGTATTGTCCACATTCATCCTGAGGATTAAAACACACACTTTAGAAAGCAGTGACATGTCTTTATTTTAAATTACAAGTTACCTTATAATTAACTGTAATAATAGCTATATAGTGTACTAGCAGAATACCCGCGCTTCGCAGCGGAGAAGTAGTGTGTTAAAGAAGTTATGAAAAAGAAAAGGAAATATTTTAAAAATAACGTAACATGATTGTTAATGTAATTGTTTTGTCATTGATATGAGTGTTGTTGTCATCTCTCTCTCTCTCTCTCTCTCT
>JANRMT010062835.1:21481424-21495896 GCA_026402145.1 Polypterus bichir lapradei
TTTTTGGAATGTGATCGCGCAAGTCAGTACATCGAGCCCGCGTGCTATTGTGGTTTTGCTTGTGTGCTTCAGTAAGTTACCGTCCCCTCGCTCTTACTTTTTTACCGTTCATCTAATGAATACACTGAGTATGGCTTTACCAAAACAATCATTGATCGCGAATAAAGTATCCATTATTCATGAAGCTTCAATAGGTGAATAGGTGATCGGTCTTTCTGCGTTAACCGCATGCGTTTTCATACGTCTCAAACTAAGGGGATGCGAGGTTAAAATAAATCGAGAAGCGCGCGTACATACTTAGTGCATCCCCTCTCGGGAATCGAACCTTGGACGTGGGCGCTACAGGCGAATGCTTTACTATCGCTCCACTGCGTGTGGTTTATTTATTTGAGCATAGCAGTGTAATTCGGTTTTTGTTCAGCACTCTTTGGAACTGTTACTTTTTGTCTGCGCACTGCGTCAGTTCACGTGAGCCGCTGAATATGGTTTTATATGTCACTCGCTCGCTTCTAATTGTTTCGCTGCCTTCTTAATTATATAATGCATGTTTTCTAAAGCGCGTTTTGTAGCTCTTCCTGGCTTTCTACGTAATGCGTGATTACGTGAGACGCGTGATGATGTCATACGAAACTCCGCCCCTCCAGCTGAACTCCATTACAGTAAATGGAGAAAAACAACTTCCAATTATGACCATTACACGTAGAATTTCGAAATGAAACCTGCCCAACTTTTGTAAGGAAACTGTAAGGAATGAGCCTGCCAAATTTCAGCCTTCTACCTACACGGGAAGTTGGAGAATTAGTGATGAGTCAGTCAGTCAGTCAGTGAGTGAGTGAGTGAGTGAGTGAGTGAGGGCTTTGCCGTTTATTAGTATAGATACTTCTGAAACAATTGCATTATTTATTGCCTCTGTTCTCTTTTACAGACATTTGCAACATACATTTTTGTTGGTAAAATAAACATGCTATTATATATTATTCTAATTTATTATTATGTAATCTTATTTCTAAGAGGGAGTAGTCTCAGCACTAGTGCATTAAGTTATGTAAAACTTGATCAAGCCCGTTATTTTGCACATGGGCTATTGTCAAGTTAGTGTCACGTGCATGTCACAGTATGAATACTTTTGGGTATAAAGATCTTTCTTTGAGAGCACATTTTGCTATGTAATTTTATCACTTCATTGTGCTTAATACTCAACATTTTTCACATTGCTTTCTGTTGAATATCATTGGTCAACATTATATTATAATTATTTTCTTTTTTTTATCTCCATTATGCAAAAATCAGTTGTTACTACAAGCTACAAATATTTTTGCTTTTAGTATTCCTTTAAGGTTAAATGAAGTTTGCCAACAATGAGTTAAAAACTAATCCTTCAAAATGTGATTGAGCCTTTCGTAAAGTAACTCATGCAGCAATAACTTCGATTGTTGAGGGTGCTTTCACTAAGTGAGTGGTCCTCATATCTGTAAATGTCAAACTGCCTCTCTACAGAGCAGAATAACTGAATACCTGAATTTTTCAGTCCTGTGGTCAGTAGGGGAATCTCAAATAATAAAGACTTTGTTTAGAGCCATATGTTTAACTGTTCAAAATTAAAATAATTTAAGAAAGTGTAATATGCTGTAATCCCATAGCAATAATCTTGTTGTTGTTTACGAAGTTGTAGGGTCCCAAAATTATAGCACCCTTTGCAATTATTTTATACAATAGACTTAAAGATAGGGCAGTCTGCTTTTAATGATCAACATTGTCTTTCTGACATACGATATCAGATAAGATATTCAATTTCAACATTTTCCTAAGATTATTTTTCATTACAAACGCTTTGTAAGCATTTTCTTTTCAGATTAAGTACTCATTACTGTGTGTAAGTAATTAGAAGTGAAAAACTTGATAAAATCATGTTCCTTGTTTTTGAATAGTTTATGTGGTCCTCTTGTGCTCCTTGGAGTTCCTCTTCTACTAATGTTTTCTTGAAAACATTTTTCATTTCTATCACTTTCTATAACTTTTCTTCTATTTAAGCTTTATCTAACAGATCTTTACTTACTCATTTTCAATGGTTTCCTCTTTAATTTTATTAAAAGAATTCAACTTTTTGCTTCCTTTAACTTTTCAATTTTCCACAGTTCTATTTTACTCCTATTTTCAAACAGAATCAAATGTTTTCATCATTGTTTAGGGCACAGAAAGATAAATATATATATGTATATGTATGTATATATATATATATGTATGTATGTATGTATGTATGTATGTATGTATGTATATGTGTATATATATGTACATACAATGTCTAGATAAAAGGCCAAGCAAGACCTGAGCAGGTTAATAAGATTCAAAAGTTTTGCATTGATACTGAAAATCAAAAAGTTAAGGCAGCATTTTTTTTGCAGCATGACACCGATAATCAATATGCATTAGACTGTTAAATGAACAAACCCCAAAGATTTGATTGTTAAGGTAAAGTTCACAATTTTTGTTCAACAAAAGTAGAAATTTTCTGAAAAAATGCAAAGTGAAAGAAATGTAAAATGCTGAAATGTAAGAGCTAAAGCACATTATGACTGATAGAAAAGTTAGACATACTGTATATATCTGTTGGCTATTTATGAGCTGAAAACAAGTGGATACAACAAAAATCAATTTTACTATCAGCACTGTCGTATTTACTGTCAAAGATTGTTGTCTAAATAATTAAATGAACATTTTTTATATGACTGCAATAGTATTGTCTTCCCCTTTAAAAACCAAGTGATAAAGAATGCGTTTAAGTTTATTTTTTGCATAATGTTACTATTTAACCAAGCCATTATATGATTATGCAAACATAAACACACTATCGTGTCTCCGTGTCAGAGTGATGCAGCTAACTTGCAGGGATAGTGGAATAATTAAAATACCCCAAGTAATTGATTATACTAGAACTACTGGCTCATAATGATAGAAATTTGAAAGAAACTATGGAGACTGGTCATAAAGCTTTTGATGTACAGTGATCATACTGAATTTGAAAAGAATAAATCGGGTGTTAATTGTCTCAGCTTGTGTTATATGGGTTGCAAAGTATTGGGGGGTTTTAGTTTCATAATTTATGTAATGAAAAATCCTTTTCATCATCAGTGTTCGGTAAGTTGCTAAATTTGGCTCAGAGATTGTTAAATATCTGCCTTGTTTTATCAATTGTAAAAGCGTATTATAATGTTACACAGTGCAGAATGTAGGGGTTTTGAGTGCAATCAAAAAACTTTATAACAGTTTTTTTTTTATATTCTTTTACTTTACATCATGTATTTTATACCATTTAGAAAAGGTAAGAATTCCTTCTGAAATAATTCTGATCATAAAGATTAAAGAAGATATGTATAAATGTTGTAAAAAGAATATGTAAAATATTAGCATGGTATAGTTTACTTATTTGTAAAATATGCTATTGCATTATGTTCGAATTAATTTCAATTTCACAAAAAGTTTTTTTGTTACCTGCTTAATTAGTTTATCAAGATTGTGTAATTTATAATTTGTTTAATTGTGAATTTAGTACAGAAGAGAGAAAAGAAAAATTCTGCGAAAGGCAAAAAAAATAGTTATGTTTTTCCAGAAGCTAACATTGTTATTACTCATTTTATGTTAATGGTAAGGTGGATTGTTCAGTTTATGTTTTTACTTTATAAATTAGCTAAATGATTAGGACATACAGCTTGCTACATTAAGTACTTAACTGTGACTTGACCATTTCCTAAGTATACTAATAATAAGTGCGATTTTATTTACAGGTTGTGATGGCAGTTGCTCAGCTGTATTGGCACCTAGCTCCAAAGGCAGATGTAGGCATTATTTCCAAGTCATTAGTTCGATTACTCCGAAGCCACAGGTAAGTGGTTATGCAGATCAGTTTATTCAATTCTTCTACTTTTATTGTTAAGGTAATGGTTTTAAGATGAAACTATTCTGTTCAGCAACATCAGTTTTACACCATTAAAGCCTAGAGACAGTTTTGGTTTGCTGCTTTTGTGATTTTTTTTTTTTTTTTTTTTTTTTTTTTTTTGTGATTTACCCCAGCCTCTTCCACAGAGTTCATTTAACAGAAACCACTCAGTCTATTTGGAGCTAATGACATATCAGCCAAGTCTGTTTTTGAAAAGTAAGGCATGTTCTCTCAGGATATACTCTCTAATTATCAATTTCATTCTAACAAACTAAAATAGATTTCTTCTTTTTAAAGAAATAATCAACAAGTATATTGTATAGAATAAAATTGGAACGATAGATGCAGGTCATAGACATTTCAAAACTCATCTCCATGTAGCTAAGTAACACTTAAATACTAGAATATATCATACAAACCACTTATTCTGCCAAAGAGATGACATTTGTATAATTTCGCAGTGAGTGTTACAAACAAGTTATTTTTGGTTATAAAAATAATAAAAGTAAAGTTAGTTTTTAGACACAATGCTCCTTGTGCTGAATAGGACTATTTTGAACAGTTGTCTTATGTTCATCTCTTATGGCCTACTGACAGGAACCTCTGGTTTTAACTGGGGTTAAAGTTTGCTAGAATTAACTCCATTCTTTTAAGGTTGTTGATCTGATAAACATCATTGATAATTCTAGCCACTTAGGTAACTGATTAAGAGTTGCACTTTTTCATGATATAACTTTGTAAAACACTTAGTTTGTTTTTGATTAGTCAGTTTTAAAGGGTTTGGTTTGTTAGGTGTGAGCACTGTGACTATGCTGTTCACTTTTGAACAATGATGTGCACTGAGCTAAGTGTGCTCAGTGCCTTTTTAAACAATTTTGTTGCACTTTGCAGACATTTTTCTCTTTCTAGTCTGTGAATTTTCTTTAGGTTAGCAGCAGGATACACATCTTGTAGCTGAAGACCATGTCAAACATAATGCCTTGAGGATCTCAGATTGCATGACTGCCTCATGATTTGTTCATAACAGTTTTCAAATTTCCAAAGTATTGTGAGCTTGTTGCATTCTGACAACCCTTTATTGTACAAGCCAGCAGAGTTGGTGACTGTATGAATACTTTTCAGGTATCATAAATTCATCCTCAAACTTGCCCATTTTCCCATTTTTCCATTATGTCATGGTGACAAATCCGAAACTGTGAACAGAAAAGCTTCCCTTCTGTTTGTGGGGTCTAACACACCCATTTTTACTTATTTTCTTGCCAACGCTTTGTATGCATTATTATTGTATTGTTTATCCAGTCTCTTAAACACAAACATCTGCCCACCCCTACAACTTAAAATCAAGCCTGTTTCATTTTGGTAAGATGAGTCATAGGCTGGTATGACTGAAACTCTGGGCACATCAAACTACGTGGCTGGTGGTGATCATGGACTGGACCCTGACTTGCTAAGATTTTATAAATGAGTCTATGGCTGAAAATTCAGCTTTAAGGTCTGTTTTTTAAATGTCCCCAGTAATTTACCACAATTTGGAGTCTTTGAATAAATTGTGAGTTGTTGAAAATTTTATATTAAGGCTTGTTATTAAAATGGGAATGAGTTGATTTTACGTGCATAATTTCCATCTTTATTTTTTGCAAGCAATTTGTTTTTCTTTAGATTTGATGTAGTGTTTTTAATTAATGAACTAATGAAAAACATCCTTATTATGTTTATTCAACATGTAAGACAACAAATTGTTTAAAAAACTGTTGGGAATTCTCTCAATATCATTGACTATACACCATTTATCATCCAAGAATGCCTTACTTTACGTACTGTTCCCTACTATTAGGTGGAGCTCTCACCTTCAGTCTTAATTAACTTTGCAGATCAGAGCATATGGCAAACTTCTGACTGCTGCAGGTGCTCTTAATAAAAATTTCCTTATTACCTCAATCACTCTAAATATGAAGACAAAGTATACAAAGTTAAAAGCAGCATGGTATTTATTACATGAATAATAATACCAAATAGAACAAGGAATAATAAAAAAACAAGACTGATAGTAAAGTCTGGATATAGTCTTTAGGAAAAGCTTATGAAAATGTAAAGATGTCAAAGATGAATATCCGAGGCAGTTTGTGATCTTGCACTCGAAGTTGTTTACGAGGTGCTTTTTTGATGATCAGATGAAAGCAGCCACATGTTGCTGGCGCCTTCTTTTGTCGTCGCTGTTTCCTCTTCTTCTGACGTCCCTTTGTTCTATTCAGATGAGGCATATTTATTATAAAATTCTATGTGAGGATTTTGCAACACGTGATTACTAGATATTCAGATTGTCTGGTTGTCAATATGATGAATTAATTCACTCAGACTCTTTAATCAATTTGAATATGTCCATTTTCTGAAGCAATAAAGTTTATGAAGTTTTAAATATCTCTTGTCTCAATCTGTAAACCAATTTAGTCCTGGTGCACTTTCCTTCACAGGTGATAAAATAATCAGTACAGCTTGAAGCATATCCCAAATTCCTGTTCAGATCAAAAAGGTGGTACTATGATTGATATTGGTACAATTCAGGAAAATAGAATGCATTTGATGTTAAACTGCCAATGCAAGTGTCCTTTATTTAACTTCATCTGTTAGATATAATGAAAATATAGACAAAAATTTGCCGATTTTACACACAACGACACAAAGTGAAAGCTGCGGCTCAACAACATTCAAGTCAAAAACCTCAGCAACTAAGGGCAAGGCTTGAAGTTTTCACTAAAGCTATTGTCTATCTGGAGGTATTTTGTCGAGACAAAGATTAATAGGGCTTGTATGCCAATGATACAGCAAAGATCTGGTATCGCCAGTGTCTTCTTACGAAAGCCAGTGGGGCAGCAAGCACAGGTGGGTCCACATCCTATGCACTGGGTTAGAGTTAGCTGATGCTCTCCAAGTTCACAAATATATAGTAAAACTGCTAAGCAGTCTTGGGTTGTTTTTTGTACATGAAGACCACTTGCTGCTAGTGTGTGAACTTGTAAAGACATTTATTAATATGAGATACAAGACTTGTGTGTTGCTGCAGCTGATACAGCATTGATTTAAGTTGATGAGAAAGTGTGTTTTCTTTCAGCAAAAGCATTCCACGAAAGTGAAACTGCTCTTTCATCCATCTGTTGTGAAATTAATGAGACTGATATTAAAGATAATGTTATTGTAAAAAATTGCTACATTATTGCATTCCTTTCACCCTTGGAAAGATTCTTGGAAATTTTCTTCTCTGAGTTTATGGACCTTTGATGTTTTCAGTCAGTCTCATGAACTTGGTGACAGAAGTCGTTTATCTTATTTGATGTAATATACTGTATGTATTTGCAAAATATACATTATTATTTATTGTTACAGGGAGGTACAATACATAGTATTGCAGAATATAGCAACAATCTCTATTCAGAGAAAGGTAAGGCATTTTTTTCTTTTTTTTACACCAGACAAAGCTGAAATGCATTGTCTAATTTACTTTTCTTTTTCTCTCCCCAGGGCATGTTTGAGCCATATTTGAAAAGTTTTTATGTGAGGTCAACAGATGCAACACATATCAAGATATTAAAAGTGAGTTTTTTGGATGTGACTAAGAATAATTTTGTTAAATATAATTCACCTTTTATCAATCTAGGCTTTGTTGGCTTTCTGTCAAGGTACAATTTATTTTAGTTTTATATTTTCTGACTATGTGATTGTAATTATTTAGTCTGGAAAGTATTTCTCCTGTCCAGTGAATTTCATTATTCTTTCATGAACCTCTTTATTTTTCTTTGTTTTTGCATTCTTGCAAACAGTTTTATTTATTTCTGGTAATTTAAATCAGAAAATTTAATTCTGCAGCTGCTTGTTCACACTGGTATGAATTTGTTCATTTGATTTGTTTTTTGTTTGAAACCTTATTCACTCTAAGTAGCACCAAGTGCTGATCTCTTGTAATATATTAGTTACATAGCAATTGGATGAAAGAAAATATAAGTAGTTTGTGCATAATTATTCATAAATATTCAGAACCACTTGCATTGCTAGCTCTAATTGTATTTTTTTATTATAGTTATTCTTACTTTACTGACACTTTTGTATATGGCGATTTATAATATTTGAGAGGTAAAACTGGTTACATTTCTGTTTGTTTTTCCAATTAGAGCACAGGCCGGTGAAGTGATTTGCTAATGATCACCTAGTGTCAGTAACAGGGATTGAATCCACAACTTCAGGGTCTTATGTCTTAGCTGCTACTCCACACTGCCTGCCTGCCATAATAAGAATACAGCTTCCTTACGACAGTTTAGGTATCGACCTGTGTACTCCATTGATGTCACTATCACATTATCTGGACTGCACTTCAGAGAATGATCTTTGTTTGATAATTATTGGTCATTAGTGAATCTGAAGGAAAAGTGTGAAGGAATTTAACATCAATAATGAAGTATTTAGCTTTTATAACATTGGTAAATATGAAAGCCTATAAACAAATTATAGAAATTACAATCCACTATTAAGTTGCTCACCAGAAATCAGTCTACCTGAATGGATCAGGAGTTTCTAAATTGGCCAATCTCAATTTGATTTGTTTTTCTAACCATTGTGGTAATTAAGTTGTGGTGTTCCTCTAAGCAAAGCATTATGGTACTTGTCAAATTTTATTACTTATACAGATTTGGTCTTAGAAGGCTGGCTGTAAAAAGAGAGGAGCTGGACAGAGTTTAGGAGAGAGAGAAGATTAAAGTATTGGCTTTTACATTTAACAAAGTAGAATAATAATCCTAGAATCAGTAATCTGTGGAATCATTCTGTTTATAGAGAAGAAATGCAGAAAAATATGTTGTCCAGTTTAAGTTACAGTGAAAGAAAGTGGCCAGTATACTACTGTAATGTGTTTCCTCTTCTGAAATTAAGAGAAACTGCTTTTATGAGTTCAGTCCTTTTAATTTTATCCTTTAATTTAAATGAATGCTCTTTGTACGAGTGTGTACAACAAGCAAGCAAGTTTCTGCCTAATCCTTTCACTTGACATTTTGACCAGAATAATATGAGCAGAGATGCTCATATTAAAAAAGAGAAATCAGTGTTTGCAGCTTTGTAAACACTAGCTTTGTCGGCCTAAGCAATACATTTGGTGTATTTTCAAGTTGTTTTTTTCACAATCATGGAATATTTTTATTTGCCACAGTAAATTGTATTCTTGTGGTTTAAAATGGGTTCATTAAGGCATTATTGCAAATGTGATGAGAAAGCCTTAAAACTTACTAAATACATTCAATCAGAAGCACAAAGGGAATTGATTTTATTAAACACATTTCTGGTTTATGACAACATGGTTATAAGCACTTTAATGTTTAGTTGTTTGTGTACAAAGAGTGTTGTGGTGCAGTATAGGCAAGAGCTCTGCTTCACCTTACAGTGAGGACACCAGAATTGTGAACAGATCTGTATAAATTATGAACAAATTGTATAAATCAGCAAAAATTCACATAAAATATTACTTTGTTTGTAGTCATACATCTCCATTACTTTAAACACAAAATCTCTGAATTCTGTTACCTAAGTCTTATCTAAAGAGTTATTAGGATACAATATTCATTCCAGGCTGAATTTAAAAAGTTCTGGTCACAATTCTGCTTTTCCAGCTGGTTAGATAGAAAAGTTGCCAGCTAGCCACTGTGGTGGTGGCATTGATTTCTTCACATACAGTCTGCACTGGCATACATCTCCTCTGTGTATCTATTTCAGTGTATTAGAAGCTGCTCTGAATCTTACCACCTGAGTTTTGGAAGAAAACCGCTAAAACTTAACCTTCACACAGGTTATTATTTTTCAGTTACAGTGATTCCAATAACTAGAATAAATTAGCTGGCTTTATCCCGGCTATCAAGATGCAGTCAATAATTCTTGGAATCAAAGTAGGTGTACTTATGGTTTGGTTCTTCTTGATTCTCGGTGTAAGCATTGCTTTACGCTGATTCTTTGGTTGTCTGCTTTATTCAGCACATATAAAAGAACTGTCAGCATGCTTTTTGATTCTTTGTTCAGAATCTTATTTTCTTCACTTTGGTGTTGTACCCTGTGGTTGCAGTTTGTCTTCAAAGGTTCACACACTGTGTTCATCTTTTGCTATCATAAAATTACATCTACTTGACATTCAGTGACACCCTTTTCCACCAAGACCAATGTTTTGCTTTATGTACAGTCTCTCTTGAATATGCACATTGCTTTACTTTAACAAGATTCAGATTACCCGTGGGTCCTGCATCCATCCCCATTACAAATGGTCTTCCACTCTTACAGTTTGCATCACTCCAGCCTTTGTTGTGGCCACACCCTAGGGAATAGTGGTCCTGCTATGGAGCAGTGGTTGCAGCCAGGATGAGAGCAGAGAGATCCCAGATCTAGTCCTTGCAGTGAGTTATACATGAAGGAGTGATAGTTTAGCTGTTGGTTTCTTTGGTGCACATAAGCCCAGTCTCTTGGTTGACAATTGGTGCAAAGTTTTGTTTGTCAAGGATGCCAATTTCTGAGGTATGACACTTTGCTTACTAAACAAGTGTTTAAATGGTGCATCACAGGGATATCTGTAGACATAATTCGCCTTTGATCTATCAGTTTTATCGGACAAGACTCAAAAGCTGCATTCCAAAGAGGCCCTGTGAGGAAAACTAAAACTTTAGCTTAAGTTAAAAGGGTGTGACTTCTGCCTCCTAAGCTTGTAGGTCAAAGTCTGTGGGTAAAGCCAGTCTATCCTACAGGATGAAGTTTACATGTAAATAATGAGGTAAGACAGCATAAAAGTTAAAAGTTGCATTTGTTGGCCACTGAACCAATAAGCCTAGTATGTTTCATTGTGTTAATAAAAAAATTAACAAATAACACCTATGTGGGAAATAGTTTAGTTTAATTGGAAAAGTACCAAGGATAACACTTAAAATATGACATGAATCTTATATACAGGTGTTTATGCAGGAACTTAGTGCAAAAAAAAAAAAAAATCAGAAGCTGCCAATTCTGATGTTCTTATGTCATAGAATACTGTAGGTGATTGGTATTGTTAAAAGCTTGAGTACACAAACAAAAAAGCCAGTTACAATTGTAAAAATGTAATCAATATACAGTGGAACCTCAGGTCACGACCGTAATTCGTTCCAAAACTCTGGTCGTAACCCGATTTGGTCATGACCCGAAGTGATTTCCCCCATAGGATTGTATGTAAATACAATTAATCCGTTCCAGACCATACGAACTGTATGTAAATATATTTTTTTTAAAGATTTTTAAGCACAAAAATAGTTAATTATACCATAGAATGCACAGTGTAATGGTAAAGTAAATGTAAAAACATTGAATAACACTGAGAAAACCTTGAACAGAAAAAGTAACATTGCAAGAATTCACACTATAGCTTTAGGAATCGCTCGCTGTAAACACTTTTTTTTAATGAGTTTTAAGCACAGGGAAAAACATGAACATTTGAAAAATCCGTAATTTAATAAATAACCAAGAAAAGTAACATTGCAACAATGCATGCTACGAACCGATCACTGTAAAAAGAAGTGAAGTGGGGGTTAAAATCCAATAGAAAAAAGTCTTCATTAAATACAACACTCGAATCAGTCTCTTTAAAAACAAGTCCGATGCATTCTTTAACTGCCTTCTCGGCCTTACGCGGCCATCCTCTCCCTCGCTCGCTGCAAAGGGAATGCGCAGGGAGAGACTGAACACGTGCGGAAATCATCGGCGCGTACGAATCAAAAGGGAAACTGGCTTGTTCGTCACACGAGTGTGAGGTTGTGAATAGATGCAAAAGTTTGGCAAACTTTTTGATCATAACCCGATTTGTACATGGTCCGAGTCGTTCGTGACCCGAGGTTCCACTGTATACCATAGTATACACAGCTTGTGTTTGGTGCAGTTCATTTGCAAGTAAATGTTAACATGTTATTTAATGTGTTAGTTTCTGAGGGAAAAAAAAAACTTTCATAAACTAAAAAGCCACTCTTGTGCAAAATCCTGTTTTCACTGCCCCTTAAATAAAACTCCTTCTTTGGTCTAAATCAGTTCCTGGTTTTGGGTATTGCTTGTTTGATCAATGGCTAGTGGATGACCCATTTTTTCTTGCGTTACCGTCGCTTTAATTTTGTACATTATCTTCATTTTTTAGAATACTTACTGTGCACTGTGTCTTATACATTGTGACTTATATTAGGGTATAGGTATAGTTTTTTAAAATTTTATTATCTCTAAACATCTCACCCAAGAAGTCCTATTTTCACTATTGTAGTTTTATTTCTTTCAAAAACTAAATTAGATCTGGGCAAAATATCTACATGCTGCATAATAAAAAAATACATAGTTTAGCATAATTTGTTTTATTAATGCCAAAAGAACCAAATAAGATCTAAATAATGAGTCACATAAGACCCCATAGATAGTTTAGAAGTGGGGTTTTAATCTTTTCTGGGAAAACAAAAAGAAATGGTTAAAATCTAGTTTCTAAGGAAAATAATCATAAAATAATACTTTTTTGGGTTATGAAGCAAATATTGTGTATAAAATTAAAATTAATTATTGAAAAAATATCATGCTTAATGATATATAGGTTGGCAGATCTATGATATAAAATAAATTCTCAGAGAAGTGCAGGTGATCTTGTTATTAGACATTTTTCAGTTTTTTTTATTCAGCAAATATATTTTTTTTAGATCCTCAAGGTTCATCAAGTTATATAAATAATAATGTATTCCACACAGCTGATTCTACATGAGTTTGTAAAACTGGGCGCAGAGTCTCTTTTCCTACTCATTAACTTGCAGAATGGCTCACTATGGCTACAGTAATGAATTTATAGGTCTCTAGCTGCTGCACTGTAATATTTGTGATCAGTCTTGTTTGCATTTTCAAATGGGGGGCCAATGAAATGTGAATAAAATAATATTACCATAAAAATACCTGCAGTCCTTAATATTGGAACACATGGATGGTAATTCTAATTGCCTCTAAGAATGAAATCATCAGTATATCCTATTTGGTGTGTTAATCATGCATGAGAGGGCATCAGACTTGCCATTGTGTGCAATTTGTTTTCCACATGAAGATCTTTTAACAGAAATAAAACATTTTGTATTACTCTAGTTTATAACTGGATTTTAACTGATACAGGAGATCTACATTATTATTGCAAATGTAAAACTCAAAGTATTTGGAGTTGATTAATTTTCAAATCTGGACTATCATTAAATTCTTATTTTATTCCATTTTTGATTTAATATGTTAAATACCACATCTATAGTGAGATGATGAATTTACTTCAGGGAATGTCCCATAGCCTTGCTGATTAATACCCGGGCCTTAATTTTAATTCATAGCTAGGGTATATTGTGTGTAGAGTAGGAGTGTTCTTGTTAGTTGTCTACAGGAGCCAAGTGTTTCTTTCTTACTCAAAGACATGCTGTAAATTCCATTTAGTTCCTCCATATATCCCTAATGTGCCTATGACTGCCTTGTGAATGCCTCACAATGAGTTCATACCTGATTTATGCCTTATGCTCTTTGGTTCTGAATAAATTCTGTCTCCACATAAAGCTGAACAGTTGATTAAGACTATTAATAAACAAAAATTTGCAAAGATACTCAGCAAATTGGTCTGCAAAAGCACCACTTAGCTTCATTATTGTTTTTTTATGTAATTGTTTTATTAAATTATAAACTATCAGGAAACCACAAAATTCCTCTCTCTCTCTATCAGAAGTATGAGGGTATGCTTTGCTCTTGGCATAGTAAACTGCTCAAACAATTTAAAGGAACGCTTTGAAAATGCCCAGAT
Organism: Polypterus bichir lapradei; assembly: GCA_026402145.1. Taxonomy (NCBI): domain Eukaryota; kingdom Metazoa; phylum Chordata; class Cladistia; order Polypteriformes; family Polypteridae; genus Polypterus; species Polypterus bichir. The sequence goes on from JANRMT010062835.1 coordinate 21,495,194, forward strand.
ATCAATGAGGAAAAAATAATGCTGGATATTTGTACTGATATGGACTGGGTAATGTGTTAAGAATGAAAGGATGCCACATTGTTTGATGGAAATGAAAATTATCAACCCACAGAGGGCTGAATTCAAAGACACACCAAAAATCAAAGTGAAAAAATGATGTGACAGGCTAGTCCATTGTGGTGAAATTTCATTGCAGCAACTCAAAATCGTACCCAGTAGTTTGTATGGCCCCGACGTGCTTGTGTTCATGGCTGACAATGTTCGGGGCATGCTCCTAATTAGACTACAGATGATGTCCTGGGGGAATCTCCTCCCAGATCTGGACCAGGGCATCACAGAGCTCCTGGACAGTCTGAGGTGCAACCTGGTGGCGTCAGATGGCCCCAAACATAATGACTCAGAGGTGTTCCATTGGATTTAGGTCAGGCGAGTGAGCTTGGGGGCCAGTCAATGATATCAATTCCTTAATCCTCCAGGAACTGCCTGCATACTCTCGCCACATGAGGCCGGGCGTTGTCATGTACCAGGAGGAACCCATGACCCACTGCACCAGCATAGGGTCTGACAATGGGTCCAAGGATTTCATCCCGATACCTAGTGGCATTCAAGGTGCCGTTGTCTAGCCTGTTTGATGTCTGTGCATCCCTCCATGGATATACAGTGGGTACGGAAAGTATTCAGACCCCCTTCAATTTTTCACTCT
>JANRMT010062835.1:21537300-21548833 GCA_026402145.1 Polypterus bichir lapradei
TGTCTTAAAAGAAAGGAAAAAAGAAAGAAAAAAGCGAATTGCAGCCACTGATGGACTAAGGTCAGGAATTTGACATATTAAAACTTGACTGATGATCCTATCAGATTCCCTTTGAAGTGCTTGTCTACGAGCCTTTGGGCAGGCCTAGTAAATTTCACTGCTGTTTTGGCAATCAGATCCTACCCTGGAGGCTGTCACAGTAGCAGATGAAAAGAATGCAAACTCAGGCAACAACAGGACTTCAGCTGGTAAAAAAACCAAACCAAACCACGCTGCAATTGATCCTGAACAATCTAACTGGGCCTTATTGAAGATGTACGTTTCGGCTTCATTAAATTAAATGTCTACAGTGCCCATAACAAATATTCACCCCCTTTGAGTTTTATTGTCATATAACACTGAATCTCAGTGCACTTAATTTGGCTTTTTTGACATTGATCAGCCAAAAAAGACTCTTTAATGTCAAAGTGAAAACAGATGTCTGCAAATTAGTAACAAATCTAAAACACAGCAGAATTGATCACATTCGTATTCCACCTCTTTAATATGACATGCCTGGTGCTGCCAATGGGTTTTAGAAGTCACTTCTTTAGTTCAATGGAGATTTCATTTTGATTTGTAATCTGGAAGGTTCAACTAATGGTGAGTCAGTATGGTGGCCTGACCAACACAATGAAGACAAAGGAACACTCTGAGAAACTCCATGCAACGGGGATTGAAAATCATAAGTCAGGGGAGGGAGACAAGATGATATCCAAGTCACAAAACATCCCTTGGCATCCAGTAAAATCTGCAAAGAGTAGGGGAAGAGCTATAGATCTGCTAGAGCAAGTTGTCCACAAAATGGAGTGATCGTGCGAGAAAAAGATGAGCGAGGGAGACCATCAAGAGGCCCTAGAGGAGGACTCTGAAGGAGTTACAAGCTACAGTGAGAGACTGCTGCCCACATGTTTCACCAGTTGTAGCTTAATGGGAGAGTGGCAAAGAGAGAGCCATTGTTTAAAAAAACACGCACAAAACTCTTGGCAGAAGGCATTTGGGAGACTCTGAAGTCAGCTAGAAGTTTATTCTTTGTCTGATGAGACCAAATTGGAGCTGTTGTGCCATCAGACAGAACAACATGTTAGGCACTGCACACCCTCCCTACTATGAAGCATGGTGGTGGCAACATCATGTTTTGGGGATGCTAGTCTGCAGCAGGCCCTGAAGGCTTGTGAGGGCAAAATGAATGCCATAAAATATTTAGGAATCCTGGAAGAAAACCTGATGTTGCCTGCAAGAAACCTGAAACTTGGGAGAAGATTTTGTTTTCTTGAAGGACAACGACAAAAGAAATATGGCAAAAGCCAGGGACGTGCGGTCAAAAGAAGCATCACTAAGAATCATAACATAAAATAAATGTGTCCACTAGTCTGTGCTATAAATTTGTTTTCTGTATGATTTCAATAATTTTTATAGTCAAAATTGCTGAATTGGCGCATTACCTGTTTAAATACAAGGGAGAAACGTGAGATGAGGCAGCAACGTGCCGTCCCTCACACACTGGGTTGATTTCTGCAATTGGCACGAGCCTGTTGCTGTCTCTCTGTGTCGCCAATATACTGTAATGTTTGCAGACACGTTTATTATACACCCTGACTTTCCACAGTCTGACTAATTTCTTTGATGAATGTGTATGACATATTTAGTTTTGCTGATCAGACATTAAACCTCAGTTAAAAGGCACAAGGTGAGGCAGACAGTACTGTGGCGCACTGAAGGGGGCGTATGTGAGCCCGACAGGCACTTGTTGCTGCTGTTCTTCCACACAGAGGCTCTGGGTGCCAGTAAGTTAGCGATATCAGAAAGTCAAGTGCACTGCAGCGGCCCGTTTATTTTTAGTTTTTGACTGCCAAAATGGAAAATTAAGATTTTTAAAACTAAAGGAACATAAGGAGGACTTTTACAAGAAAGTGACGGAGATTTTCGTGGAGAAGGATAGGCACATGGACTTCATTTACAAATAAAGGTAAGACCATAAACGGTTTTCAAATTTATAAAAAATGGGATCCTTTTGTTGAACAGTCTGTATTAAAATTAATTAATTATTAAAGCATCAGAATTAAAAGCTTTTAAAAACAACTAAATATTTCAATTACGGTCAAAACTGAAATCCGTTTTTTTTGTACACCACTCTGTACTTTCATTTGTATTGAATGAGTATGAATTGTGGAATTGCAACGGCTTAGAACACATGGAGGGCCTGTCGCTTTGACATCACATGTGATGAAGACCATGGAGTGGCTGCTGCTTCACCACCTGAGGCCACAGGTCCACCATGCCCTTGATCCTCTGCAGTTCACATACCAGGAGAAGGTGGGAGCGGAGGATGCCATCATCTATATGCTACACCAATCCCTCTCCCACTTGGACAGAGGCAGTGGTGCAGTAAGAATTATGTTTCTGGACTTCTCTAGCCTGCGGTGGGCTGGCACCCTGCCCAGGGTTTGTTTCCTGCCTTACGCCCTGTGTTGTCTGGGATTGGCTCCAGCAGACCCCCATGACCCTGTAGTTAGGATTTAGCGGGTTGGATAATGGATGGATTAATGGACTTCTCTAGCGCCTTCAACACCATCCAACCTCTGCTCCTTAGGGACAAGCTGACAGAGATGGGAGTAGATTCATACCTGGTGCCATGGATCATGGACTATCTTACAGACAGACCTCAGTATGTGCGTCTCGGGAACTGCAGGTCTGACATTGTGGTCAGCAGCACAGGAGTGCCACAGGGGGCTGTACTTTCTCCGGTCCTGTTCAGCCTATATACATCGGACTTCCAATACAACTTGGAGTCCTGCCACGTGCAAATGTTCGCTGATGACACTGCTATTGTGGGTTGCATCAGGAGTGGGCAGGAGGAGGAGTATAGGAAGCTAATCAAGGACTTTGTTAAATGGTGCGATTCAAACCACCTACACCTGAACACCAGCAAAACCAAGGAGCTGGTGGTGGATTTTAGGAGGCCCAGGCCCCTCATGGACCCCGTGATCATTAGAGGTGACTGTGTGCAGAGGGTGTAGACCTCGTATAAATACCTGGGAGTGCAGCTGGATGATAAATTGGACTGGACAGCCAACACTGATGCTTTGTGCAAGAGAGGACTGAGCCGACTATACTTCCTTAGAAGGCTGGCGTCCTTCAACATCTGCAATAAGATGCTGCAGATGTTCTATCAGACGGTTATGGCGAGCGCCCTCTTCTATGCGGTGGTGTGCTGGGGAGGCAGCATAAAGAAGAGGGACGCGTCACGCCTGGACAAACTGGTGAGGAAGGCAGGCTCTATTGTAGGCACGGAGCTGGACAGTTTGACATACGTGGCAGAGTGATGGGTGCTGAGCAGGCTCCTGTCAATCATGGAGAATCCACTGCATCCTCTGAACAGGATCATCTCCAGACAGAGGAGCAGCTTAGCGACAGACTGCTGTCACCGTTCTGCTCCACTGACAGACTGAGGAAATTGTTCCTCCCCCACACTATGCGACTCTTCAATTCCACCCAGGGGGGTAAGTGTTAACACTACACAAGATTATAGAGTGTTTCACATGCCTCGCACTCTCCACCCTGCATTTTTTAACTTGCACTGCGCTTTTTTGCTCTTTAATTAGCTTTTAAGTAATTTAGTAATTTAATAATTTAGTAATTAGTAATTAGTAATTAGTTGATTGTTTTTATCAGTATGCTGCTGCTGGAGTATGTGAATTTCCCCTTGGGGATTAATAAAGTATCTGTCTATCTATCTATCGATCTATCTATCTATCAAATGCGCTCTCTCCGCTCTCTCTCTCTCGCCGTTATAAATGTAATGTTCTTTCTTAGCCAAATGTGTACCTTAACTATGTGTGTATAAAGAATGCTGATGAGATATTAAACATAACCAGTAGTCAATTTGCAGGCTGCCTGTTGAATAGTGAATAAGCTACTCTTTAGGGTTCATATATTTATAAATCTGACTCTGAAGGAGCCTCACCAGCCATGAACCTTACGGCACGTCACTGGCCAAAGCTACACGCCAATGGCCTAAAAACAATAATGTGAACGTCCAGGATTGGCCGAGACAAAGTCCAGCTCTCAATCCAATGAACTTGACAAAGGCTGTTGACTCACAATCAACACCTAAACTGGCAGAGCTTCAGTGGTTTGGTAAAGAAGAACGGGGGTAAAAAAAGGCTGTTCACTACTATGCAGAGACCTGTGCCATTGAATGAATACTGGCCTGATTAGGTGAATTTTTACAGGGTCCATTATTTTTAGTTTTATATTTGTAATTAATTTTGCAGGGATCTATTTTCTCTTTGGCATTTTTCTGTTTATTGGTACAAAGTTAAATCTACTGGGATTCAATGTCATATAATAACAAAATATGAATACTGTATTATCGTAGTATTTCCCTCTACTTACCCTTTACCTGTTTTCTTCAAGGGTTAGTGTACTCGTCAAGTTCATTATCGGGTTGGTCTACTGTTGCACTTTAAGACAGACACACACATACATAGATATATGCATGCACACAGACCCTAACCACAACAGGGTCCTATGAATGACACACAAACGCTGAATATCCTTTAGCACTTTAAACCACACAAGTGCCTTAGGAATAACACAGCCTGTCACTCTCTCAGTACTTCAAGAGACGTACTTTTTATCGGTCCTAACAACATACGATGTTTAAAAGATATCTCAGACCTAAATATTACTTTTGGTCTCCAAGAATACATTTAAACATACAAAGGTTCAGCATCCTTGACTATAGGCCATTTATCAGCTAAGAATGCCTTACTTTATGCACTGTTCCCTACTATTGGGTGGAGCTCTCACCCTTAGCCTTAATAAACCTCGCAGCACAGAGAGTATGGCAAACCTCTGGCCGCACCAGGTGCTCAAAGAAATCCACCTTATTACTTCAATCACTCTATAGACATTAAGATAAAGCAAAAAAAGTTAAAAGCAACATAGTATTTATTACAAGAATAATAATAATACCAGTGGAACAAAGAATAATAAAAAATAGGACTGATAGAAAAGTCTGGATGTATATATAGTGTTTAGAAAAAGTTACAGATGACAAGGATGAATGTCACAGGTGGCTTGTGAACTAGCAATCGATGTCCATGAAAATGCTGTTAACTGATGATCGGATGAAAACTGGTCATACATGTCTTTGCTTTCTTTTCTGACGTCGCTCTTCCGTCGTCGCTGTTTCTTCTCTGATGTTGCTTTCAAATGAGGCATATTTATTATAAAATGTCATGCCATGGTTTCACAACACATGATTGTTGCATGCGCTTGATTGGCTGACTGTCAATATGATGGATGAATTTTGCTCAAACTCTTTAATCTATCTTTTTCCAGATAACGAAGTTTTTTTATGTTGCCTAAAACATCAGCATGTCCTCCTTTCCCAGGCTGTAAACCAAATTGTTGGCCCAGATGTCCATCCGTAAAGTAATCAATAGCCTGAGGTATCGGCTAAGTTTTCCTTTCCCAGGCTGTAAAAGCAATTTAGCACTATACAGTTGTGCTTGAAAGTTTGTGAACCCTTTAGAATTTTCTATATTTCTGCATAAATATGACCTAAAACATCATCAGATTTTCACTCAAGTCCTAAAAGTAGATAAAGAGAAACCAGTTAAACAAACGAGACAAAAATATTATACTTGGTCATTTGTTTATTGAGGAAAATGATTGAATACTACATATTTGTGAGTGGCAAAAGTATGTGAACCTCTAAGATTAGCAGATAGTTTGAAGGTGAAATTCGAGTCAGGTGTTTTCAATCAATGGGATGCCAATCAGGTATGAGTGGGCACCCTGTTTTATTTAAAGAACAGGGATCTATCAAAGTCTGCTCTTCACAACACATGTTTGTGGAAGTGTATCATGGCACGAACAAAGGAGATTTCTGTGGACCTCAGAAAAAGAGGTGTTGATGCTCATCAGACTGGAAAAGGTTACAAAACCATCTCTAAAGAGTTTGGATTCCACCAATCCACAGTCAGACAGATTGTGTACAAATGGAGGAAATTCAAGACCATTGTGACCCTCCCCAGGAGTGGTCGACCAACAAAGATCACTCCAAGAGCAAGGCGTGTAATAGTCGGCGAGGTCACAAAGGACCCCAGGGTAACTTCTAAGCAACTGAAGGCCTCTCTCACATTGGCTAATGTTCATGTTCATGAGTCCACTATCAGGAGAACACTGAACAACAATGGTGTGCATGGCAGGGTTGCAAGGAGAAAGCCACTGCTCTCCAAAAAAACATTGCTGCTCATCTGCAGTTTGTTAAAGATCACATGGACAAACCAGAAGGCTATTGGAAGAATGTTTTGTGGATGGATGAGACAAAAATAGAACTTTTTGGATTAAATGAAAAAACGTTATGTTTGGAGAAAGGAAAACACTGCATTCCAGCATAAGAACCTTATCCCATCTGTGAAACATGGTGGTGGTAGTATCATGGTTTGGGCCTGTTTTGCTGCATCTGGGCCAGGACGGCATGCCTTCATTGATGGAACAATGAATTCTGAAATATATCAGAAAACTCTAAAGGAAAATGTCAGGACATCTGTCCATGAACTGAGTCTCAAGAGAAGGTGGGTCAGGCAGCAAGACAACGACCCTAAGCACACAAGTCGTTCTACCAAAGAATGGTTAAAGAAGAATAAAGTGAATGTTTTGGAATGGCCAAGTCAAAGTCCTGACCTTAATCCAAATCGAAATGTTGTGGAAGGACCTGAAGTGAGCAGTTCATGCGAGGAAACCCACCAACATCCCGGATTTGAAGCTGTTCTGTATGGAGGAATGGGCTAAAATTCCTCCAGGCCGGTGTGCAGGAATGATCAAAAGTTACAGGAAACGTTTAGTTGCAGTTATTGCTGCAAAGGGGAGTCACACCAGATACTGAAAGCAAAGGTTCACATACTTTTGCCACTCACAAATATGTAATATTTGATCATTTTCCTTAATAAATAAATGACCAAGTATAATATTTTTGTCTCATTTGTTTAACTGGTTTCTCTTTATCTACTTTTAGGACTTGAGTGAAAATCTGATGATGTTTTAGGTCATATTTATGCAGAAATATAGAAAATTCTAAAGGGTTCACAAACTTTCAAGCACAACTGTACTGTGAACAACTGTTATAAAAGTGAGATGTAAGGGAAGACGATATGCCTTTTTTTATTATAATGCCTATACAAGTGTCCTGCATCTGAATTCATCTTGTTGGGGTTGAGCAAAATATAATAATAAAAACATAGAGAATAATTTGTAGATTTTATACACCATAATAAATACTTGAAAGGAGTGAATACTTATTTTATGTAACTCATCTTACCCCACTCTCTATAATACCTGATGTCACACATGCGCATCTGAGGACCACCATCCTGGCACATTCCTGGTAAGCAATTACATCCCAGGATGAGAGGGGGCACTGTAACTGACAATATCGTCTCTTTCTGACTCCACAGCACAAAGAAGACGCCCAGTGAGGGCAACTGACTCTGCCCCTTCCTGTCGCGGGACTACATATTTGAGGCGTCTCATTTGGACAAAAGCTCAGATGGAAACAGAGCTCCACTCCATGCCTGACATTGAGATTCGCAAAGGCATAGAAGCCCAGTATTTTGTTTGTTTGTGCCATCAAGCACCATTTTTGTTGCTTTTCTTTATGTTAGTTAAACAGGGCAACCCGGCTGGTGCCCCCCACATTTATTTTGAGTCTCGTGCCATGCCTCGCACAGCCACACCGAATCATTTTGCATTTTCATCTGCATGACAAAAGGTTTTGCGCATTTTTTTTAATTCAGCCAGAAAACTTTTCTTATTGAAAAAATGCATATGGTTGGTTGTCGATAAATAGTTTGAAATCCATTCTGCATTTGCAAAAAGTTCAAATGAAGACAAAAAAGTTGCTCTGCCAGTGACTAATGATGTAATCTCCAGTATCGATTGATTATTGACGTGTGATAATTATGCTGTTTGCACACCAGCCTCCTGCCGTGCATGAAGTTGCAGTCTTCAGAAACATTACTTAATTGAAGCATTGCTTATTATTTCAAAGTATCCATAGCTTACAATTGCAGATAAATCACACTGATCCTGTCCTGTTGGTAGAGGAAGGTGTGAGGCAGAGAGCAAGACACAGAAAGGGGACTCTCTGGTTCAAACTTGATTATTCTTCTGTATGTTTGGACAGAGCTCAAAGAAAATGTTCATAAACATGGTGGGCACCATCAGCTTGAACCCATTACAGATCAAATAATTGGCAAGTAAATGACAATGCCAGCTGCTCAGGCGACTGACAATGTGGTCAAGTTTATGTGTCCACTCAGAGGCAGGGCTGGGAGGGCTGGGAGGGCAGGGACCCCCCCCCCCCACAGGTCGAGCCATGCCAGGGGTTAAAGATGAACGAGGTTTTAGTTACAAAACACGTAAATGTTTCATAAATATGAGCAGTAGAACAAAATGAACAGTATTGTGCATCTACATAGATGACTCTGATTAAAACAGCTTAAAAGTTAACAGAGTCTACACAACAGAATGTGAGCAGAAAGAAAGAAAAAAGCAATATATACTAGATAGATAGATATGAAAGACACTATACAATAGAGAGATAGATATGAAAGGCGCTAAACAATAGATAGATAGATGTGAAAGGTGCTATATAATAGACAGATACTGTAGATAGATATGAAAGGCACTATGTAATAGATAGATATGAAAGGCGCTACACAATAAAGAGATAGATAGATAGATATGAAAGGCGCTATATAATAGACAGATACTGTAGATAGATATGAAAGGCACTATGTAATAGATAGATAGATAGATGGATAGTATATTTATTTAAATATTTATTATATAAATAAAGGTAAGAATGTCTGTCTGTCTGGCCAGCCATCTCCCAAGCCTGGCTCAGCCAGTTTTCTTGTAGTACTGCTCTGTATATTCATCTTGGCCTCTTTCACCTGAGCCTTACTTATCAGTGGTGGCTTCTTTGAGAAATGATGTTAAGTGACAATTTTTTTACATTCCACCAAAATCAAGAACACATACAAAAAAATGTCATAATGTTTAGGGATAAACAACAGGCCAATCTGTTTAAAAAGCTGTGTTTTTAGGGACGAACTTTCTGACTTTGATGGCTAAACATTTTCGTTTAGGGGGCACCCATTCACAGTCTGTGGAATAAAGTTTATATGTTTTTCTACTTCTATTTCCTTTTTTAGGTGTATTCACATATAACGTGAGAAGCACCTATTGCAATAGTCCACGTGTGTCCGTTTGTCTGTCTGCATTAAACAGCTTAGAACCCTGTGGACTGTTTTTCTTGAAATGTGGCATGCTTATCTCTTATTCTTCAAAGAATTTTGTCAAGACATTTCCATTTTTGTCAAGATATTTTTCTGTACACAGTTTTAAAATTTCAGAATCTCCCATCAAAATTGACGAATTTGCAAGCTTGTCTATTTTAAAACAAAGAAATTTTCTGTGTATACCTGTTTATCATTATTCCGTGATGCCACTTTGTTGTGTGTGGATGCCACCCTTTTGAGTTTAGTGTGCGTATTGTCGCTCTGCAGGATGTGGCCAGTGATGTCACAATTTCACATGATATAAAAGTCAGACTTCCTAGTTATCGGAGTTAGGATACAAACAGTGCTGGGTGTGCAAATCATTTCTTAGCACAAACTCTTCAAAGTATTCAAACTTACTTTGTTTTGCCAGACTTTTAATTTTGCACATGGGGATCCATCGGTTTGCTTTCTTTGGAATGAAATCCTGACGTTTTATTTCCTTATCCCTTTCGTAAAAATTCTTTAGTGCCTCATGCTGAGTCAAAGCAAAATTAGTTGATCACAGATAGCGGTATATTTCGAATAAATTTAAAAAAAAATCATAACACCAGTACATTTAAAATAAAATCAGCAAATCATAAATAGCAGCATCTTAAAAGTAAACTCCCTGAATGAAGACAGCAGAACATTTAAAACGAAGTCAACACGGCAGTACTTCTTTTCTTTTCTTTTCTTTATTTCTGCTCCCTTGTCGGTGTTTTACTTTGTGCTTGCCTTTTCCGTTTTCCTCCTTTGTCTTATTTGTCTACAAGGGTGGGAGTTCAAATTCATTTACAGCCCTGCGGCACTGTGGCCATTAGGGCTGCACTCACCTAAAGGCAACTTAAGATTCAGCTTGCCACAGCCCTGGTGCTGTGGCATTAGTTAGTGAGGACGAAAAATTAGACTCACGAGGAAAGTTCCCTCAAATTTTTTTCCTGTGTGCGCAGAACACCTACAGAGCTGCGCGACTTAAGAAAATGATTTTTATTTATACATGGTGCTGTGCTTTCTATTTATGTCATTTTAAAATTGTTATTTTTAACAGGGAGAAAAACACTGAAAATGTTAACATTTTTCACACACATACACATTCTGCTATACAAGGCTAGATTAATTGCCACCAAAATTTCAAATATGGACAGTTAACACCTTAAAACTTATAATGTTAAAGTTGTTGATGCCTATCCTTGTGCGCACACCAACGCTAAAAAACATGATCCAAATTGACTGTTCGTCCAGAGTCTGGATATGACTTTCTGTGCATCCGCATGTCCAAATGTTCTGCCTCGAGGCGGTTACGAGATTTTGTCTTGATGGCAAAAACCACGTTCGCAATCAGCACTCGATGCCTGAACCATTGCACAGATATCCGCGAGGCAAGCCAGCATCGCAAATTCTTATCCTTGGAGTACATATTGAACTACAGTATATCGGTAAATGTCCGGAGCAGCCCAGTTTTTGGTTTTTCAGACACGACAAATCGAAAATTGCGATACTGCATCATCACTGTCAAGGAAATGACGGTACCTTTCAACCAGCTTCGTGATTTCTGTTTCTCCATTATCAAAGTCAGCTGTGTTGGAAATAATAGCGCCTTCGAACAACCTCCAGTCTATCAATTCATAGATGTGAAAGGCACTATATAATAGATAGATAGATAAATAATTAGATATGAAAAGCACTATATGATAGATAGATAGATGTGAAAGGCACCATATAATAGATAGATAGCTAGCTATGAAAGGCACTATATAATAGATAGATAGATATGAAAGGCACTATATGATAGATAGATGTGAAAGGCATTTGGACATTTGCCAATATACTGTAGTTCAATATCAATTCATTTTCTGCAAAGCGAGCATCCATGTGCAAAAAGATTCGTTCAACAAACCGGACAATAGGTGCCAGATTGACTTCCTCATCGCCATTCATCAAGGCTTTTGCTTCCTCACTCCAGTGCACGTTCTCGCCCAAGTGCTGATCATGCAACTTTAATTTTCTCGCCTTCACAAACTGAAACGCTTCAGTTGGAGTCAAGATGCTTCTATGTAATAATCTGCTCAATTCAGCTAATTCACCAACCACATTGTTGAATATTATTAGTGCAGCTCGAATCTTTGGGTTGGCCAGTTGTTTAATGCAGTATTTGC
>JANRMT010062835.1:21548843-21573059 GCA_026402145.1 Polypterus bichir lapradei
GTCTAAATTTCCGAAGGTGTTGGTTAATTCTTTAACTAATTTGAAATGAATAGAAGAAAATTTGGGCAATTTCACTGATAGTCGACTTTAGCTCCTTGAAATTCTTGGCTGATGAAAATCGTTGAAGTGGTTTAATTTAGAATTTTCTTTTCCCTTCCTTAGTTTTTTAAATTGATATTTAATATGTCCCTACCTTTCCCCTAATCCTTATCTTAACCCTGGTGTTGGGGGCCCTAATCTAATTTTGAGATGCCCTGATCCTTCCCCCAGCCCTTATCTTAACTTCTTTGTTTCCTGGGCCCTAATCTTAGAGTATCTTTAGATGCTCCCATCCCTCCCCTAACCCTTACCATAACCCCATTGCTTTTAGACCCTAATGTTAATATCATTTCTAGATGCATTTATTTCTCCCGCAAACCTTATCTTAATTTTATTGGTTTCACGCCTCATCTTAAAATTTTCTAGCACTAATCTTTAAAGAAATCTTTATGGGGCTCTTAGGTTGAGAGCCTATTTAGGGACCCCAACTTTAACCTTAAAAATGTAAACCCTCTTTATTCTTTTATAAAAAAATACCTTATTATAAAAAAATAATAATTGTAATTATATCGTAATTTATTTATTTATTCAATTTCTGGAGTCTGATTTTAGTGTACCACATTTAAAATAATTATGTATCTGTTCTTAATGCAATTTCAAGTTTGAACAATAGGGGGCAGTCTTTTTGAATCCATTATCTTTTATCCAAATATTTATTCATTTATTTTTTAGATATATTTAAGACACTAGATTAAGAGTATTTTAGTGATTGTTGAAAAAATATTTTTAGAAAATTTTTAGTTGATGCTTGTGTAGGGGGGGCATATTGTTTACGGGACCAGTGTGCCAGAGCCGTGCCTTCGGGCTTCCGACCCCTAACTTTAAAGCTGGCCACTCTTTAGCATACCAGGGTTGGAGGACAGACCCAAGCTCAGGCCAACACTCATTGCTATGTAAAAGCAATCATTTTCTTATTACCTCTTTAAATGAGACCAGACACCTTGATGAAGGTGTTCACACGATGATTGGTGAGATGCACATCTTTTTTCTGGAAGCAGTATACCTCAAGGGATCAAGATCTCATGATGAATCTCAAGGAAACATGGCTCAGCTTTAACTGGAGACTTATGTGTCTTCACAGAACTTTCAAAGCAATCAGTTGGCACACTTCATAGTGTTTATGCACCAGCTACTCCATCAGAGAAAGACACAAACATTCACATCTGTTTGAACAATGAAGGAAACTCTCCAGTAAATTCACTTGCTGGGAACTTCCACACACAACTGCTCAAAAGGGAACAACATCATTATATGGAATGTTATCCGATGAAAGCATGGACGCAAATAACTTAATTTTGCCTGTCACAGACATTCACACCTACATTAGCGTACTGTACATTCAACCACTTGCTTAATCAAACTTGAAGTCAAGTGTTCAGGGTTAGTGAATGTGCAGGCAGAGAGAGAGGCAGATGAAAGTGTGTGGAGCCCCATGGAAGGAACTCTGGAAGACTGGAGGGCCAAGCAGTGGAATAAACCAAAAAAAAAAACAACCTTTAAAATCACTTGAGTGGGGTTCACATTTTCGAATTGCTAAACTTTGTGCAAAAGAAATATCCCATTTGCATGTGAGGCACAGCACACATACAAAACAAAATCGCAAATGAGTGCATGAAGTGGAAAAAGCAAGCGGTGCATTAAAAGTTTATGCCGATACTGAAAAAATTTTTTAAGGAGAGGAGCCGTTGTTTTGATAATTGAATATCACGTAATTTACATTCTACAGTATTAATTTATTTTTTCATAAGCCATTTTCTTATTTAACTGTACACATTCACTATTATTTATAAGTACGTAGCTTCAGTAACTTAAAAAAGTGTACTTTTAAAAAAATGGTGATCTCTAAATTTCAAAAAGAATTGAACCTGGCAGTCCCCTGTCTGTGATTCATTGTGCACTTGAATCTGTACATCAGACACTGCCAGGAGGTCATGGACGGCTGAGTCATACAATACTGCAATAAAACAGAATAAGGGAAACACAAAGACTCCACATCAGCCATTGTATTTTCTGCCTGGGATTATGTCATGTATTTAAAGCGCTTTATTAAATGCAGAAGCACACAATTATTGAGTCAATTGGCCACATTAGAGAAAAAGTATCTTTGTTGACTACTTTTATGATGTAATCCTCAGTTATACTCTATAATTTAAGTCAAGCCTGGGATAAAACCAGATTTTGATCTTCATTTTTAGATATCTCTATCTATTGAAAACATGCTACATATAGTAGTTAGTTTAAAAACATTGTGAAATCAGCTCTCTTAAAGTATGATATCATCACAAACACAGCACAATGACGCTAAACGTTAATAAACTCCTTCGCTCCATTGGGATTGAATCCTTTCTCATTCCCTGACACTCTTTTCACAAAATGATGAGCCCAGATGTTCTCATTCCCATCATTACTGTGAAAAGATAGATAGATAGACAGATAGATATGTAAGGCAGTATATAATAGATAGATAGATGGATATAAAAGGCACTATATAAGAGATAGATAGATAGACAGATATGAAAGGCACTATATGATAGATAGATAGATAGAAATGAAAGGCACTATATAATAGATAGATATGAAAGGCACTATATGATAGATAGATAGATAGAAATGAAAGGCACTATATGATAGAGAGACAGAAATGAAAGGCACTATATAATAGATAGATAGATAGATATGAAAGGCACTATATAATAGACAGATAGATAGATAGTAAGGCACTATATAATAGATAGATATGAAAGGCACTGTATGATAGATAGATAGATAGATATGAAAGGCACTGTATGATAGATAGATAGATAGATAGATATGAAAGGCACTATATAATAGACAGATAGATAGATAGCACTTTATCTGTCCCAAAGAGGAAATTTAGCTTTTTTTACAGAAGTTCAATAAATAAATAAATATTATAACAAACACTCCCTCAAATACAAACCAGAATGAGTAAAAAGAAAGACAATCTTCTCACTTGACCGAACAGTCCCAGTCCCAGTGAGGGATTACGCAGGCATGTCGCTGTTGGTATAAAGGAGCCCCCTGCAGTGTTTCTTGACACCCGTGTGCTGTGCAGTGTGTTGGCTGAATGTCCTCAGTGTCAGTGTGACAGAGATAGGACGTGCAGCTTTGTTCATAAATGGCATTCCGTATTGTTTTAATTCTCTCCTTTGCTACGACCTCTGGGGGTCCTGAATGTGCCCCATAACTGAGTCTGCCTTTTTCATTAGCTTGTCTATTTGGTGGGCCTCTCTTGTACTGGCCCAGCACACCACAGCATAGAAGATGCCACTGGCCATCACAGAATTGTAGAACATGTGAAGGATGTCACTTCCCACATTAAAGGAGCACAGTCTCCTTTGCCCTTTCTTCTATAGCTCTTCTGTGTTATGAGACCAGTGTAAGCTGTCATTAAAGTGGACCCCCAAATACTTGTAGGAGTGGACCACCTCTACGTCCACTCCCTGAATAATGACCAGACGTAGAGGGTCTTTGATGCGGTGAAAGTCAATAAGCAGTTTTTTGGTTTTGCTGATGTTAAGTTGCAGATAATTCTCTTTCTGCACCAAGAAACAATGTTCTCCCCCTGACTCCTCTCGTCTGTCTCATCCCCATAACAGTACACCCCATAAGTGCAGAATCATCTGATAATTTCTGCAAGTGCCATGACCTGCTGTTATATTTATAGTCAGAGGTGTACAGAGTGAAGACCAAAGCAGACAGGCCTGTTCCTTGTGGTTTTCCGGTGTTGCTCACACCGTCCTTGAGTCTCACAAACTGCGGTCTGCCCGTCAGATAGTCCATCTTTGAGGACACCATCGGCTCATCCATCTGTATATCTAAATTTACCCCTTAACAGGGATGGCTGGATGGTGTTGAAGATAGTGGAGAAATCAAAAAACATCATCCTCACAGTGCTGCCAGCTTTGCCCAGATGAGAATAGGCCTTGTGGAGGAGACAGATAATTGCATCCTTCATTCCAGTTTTTGTCCAATAGGCAGGCTGCAGTATGTCCAGGTGGTCTACCACAAGAGGACTCATGAAGTCCAGGACCAGCCTCACAAGGGTCTTCATGATGTGAGATGTAAGTGCCACTGGTCTGTAGTCATTAGGTGAAGAGGCGCCTGCCTTCTTTGGAACAGGGACAATGCAGGATGTTTTCCACAGCAGTGGCACTTCCTGAAGCCTTAGGGACAAACTGAACAGATGACAGAGGACACCATAAATGTTGGTTAGCACAGCCCTTAAGAACTTGAGGACTAACTCCAACTGGTTCTGTGGTTTTTCAAATGTGTGGTTTCCTCATTGGTCTCCTCACTTGGTCTTCACTTATGAACAGCCCACACTGATGGTCAGAGGTGGACTTGTCACCGGCCAGTCCAGTTGACGTGGTAAGAGTTGTTGATATAGTAGGGATGATGGGGCTGACTGGTCATTGGAAGAAGGTGGCAGTGGGAGGGAAAATCTAATAAAAAATGTCAAACAATGAGAGCACATCAGGCGTATTTAAGCGCCAAGGCAGAGTTTCTTCTTGAATGTTGTCCACTACCTTCCCACCCGTCAGATTTAAATCTTGTCTTCAGTTGTCCCTCTTTCCTGTCCCATCATACACAGTCAGTTGACCCACATACAGCATGAAGATGTCTGCTTCACACTCAATGGCCTACTAACTTGTAACCATTTTCTTTAAATCTTTGAGTCATGTCTCCTGTAAAGCAGGTCATTCTACTTTGCTCTACTGCATCTGTCCACTCGTGCTCACAAATCATTTCCCATGATTCACGCACAAGAGTTATTCAAAATGAACGAATCACTCGTGAATCACTCATCACTAATGTATTAATGTTCTCTGATATTCCTTGTGTTTTATGAGTGAAACCCTAAAAGAAAGGACCACCTTTACATCACCGGTAAGGGACCACCCCCTGCCTACAAATTCAGACTGGGAAGCGAGTTCCTCAGCGGTTCTTTGAGTTAACGGCTGTGTAAGTATTGGATTATCTTGTTGTTTGTCTTTTCTCATCTTTTCTAGGGTTTCATCTTCGGGATTACTTTTTGGGAATTGTTTGTTGTGCATTCGCCTCTTCAGGAAAATCCTTTTGACTCTCCTTTTGCCTTTTCCTGATCATTTCTTGCATTTATAACTTCAGTTTGTTTCCTAAAGCCAGAAATTAGAAATTTTACAGTTTCCATAACCTGGAGAGACATCTCTACACATATAAAATCCAATGTCTGTCTGTCTGTATGTCTGTCTGCATTTCACGAGAGAACTACTTCACGGATTTAGATCGGGTTTTTTTTTATAATTTTATTTGAACATACCATTGATTTTGCGACTTCTCATATATCATACTTCACTTATCGTACCGATTTATTAACGGGAATCCGAAACAGAGGCAGCGGGCCAGTGGTTTTTGGGCCCTCCACACCTACGTGCCAGCCTCATCCTATACTTAGCTACTTAAAAAACTACTTAATGGATTTAGATCAGGCTTTTTTTTCTATCATTTGCTTGAACAGTCCAGTTGATTTTGTGACTTCTCTCATCACACTATGTATCATCCGAGAGACAAGCAGTGGGCCGAGGGGAGGGGGAGGCAGGGCCTCAGGAGTAGGGAGCCAAGCGGGACCCTCTTTACTCACATGCCAGGCTCATGGAGTATCTTACCTCCACTTAGCTAGCGAACGAGAGAACTACTTAACAGATTTAGATCGGGTTTTTTTCTAGAATTTGCTTGAACATTCCGGTTGATTTTGCGACTTCTCTCACTGCGCTAAGTATCATAGTTCACTTGCGGTACCAACTTATTTGCGTGAATCTGAGAGAGACTCAGCAGGCCAAGGGGAGGTGGGCGGGACCCTCCTCATTCAAGCACCAGCCTCAAGGGGGATACCTTACCTCCACTTAGCTAGCAAACGAGAGAACTACTTAACGGGTTTAGATCGGGCATTTTTCTAGAATTGACTTGAACATACCGTTGATTTTGTGACTTTTTTGCATTAACGATCAACAAATTTACAACACTGATCAGCTCCGGCGTGCTGGCAAATTGCACTGGGAAGTGACTATAGCCAGTTGCAGCGTTCAATGAATGTACGTCACCGAATATACTCAGCTCCACCGTGCTGGCAAATTGCACTGGGAACTGACTATAGCCAGTTACGATGGTTTAAGGGTTAACTTGTTACTTTCCTGTAAAACACTCCAACTCATTTAACCAAATTTGCAGTTGCTCTGAAAATGTTTGGTAAATAAAACTTATAGTGAGGACTAAACATTTACAGATTATCACAACGCAACATTTCATATATTTAGTTACTTAATTTGTGAGACACAAATACAGGCATCATCATATTCACGTGAGTCACAGTACCACAATTGCGTATATAAAGAGATCATTTTCTGGATTCAAGGAACTAAAAGTTACTTACACAGAGACAAATAAAATACAATAAAGACAGCATTTAGCTTATTTAAGCAATCCCGGGCAATTTCATCTGGGCCTTATATGGGCATCACAGGCAGTAATGCGTACAGTATATGCGTTGCCATGCACGTGCACATTGGGGACAGCTTATGGTAATTTTCCACTGGGCCACAGGATGGCACCATTAACTAATACCTTGTCTCTTTCTGCCTCTGCAGATCAGATGCTTGACAGCTTCACCACCCTTGATGCCACTTCCCGTTCCTGTCTACCTGGCCCCGCCCCTTCCTGCCAGAAGTCTGTTTTAGAGACCTGTGTCCACAATGACATTTCTTTTCTCTTTTAACATGTTCATACCCCGTGTTTTCTTTATTATTATTATGCGGGGTTTGCCTATGGGTGCCCCAAATCGTTATGATTGTCTTTGTTTTTCCTTACACACCATTTTCTGTAAACTCTAGAGTCAGCTGTGTGTCGTAATCCCAGGATGCTTCTGAGATGTCTAATATCTGGTCAAGCAACACCTGAACCCGCGTGTTGAGTTGGGAGGGAGAGGAATGGATGTCTGGAGGAGCAGGACCTTTGCATTAATGAACAGTGGGCGCAGATCGATGGAGACGGATAGCCTGTAGGACACGACTATTGGACTCGTAATCAGCAGCATCCTCAGCCACCTTCCTGATAAAGGAACTGGAAGAAGGCTGAACAAGAAATGTAAAGATGAGACGATAACACGAGCAGGTGAAAACGTGAGAAAGCAGCACTCCTCCTGGACCTGCCTCTTAAAGACTGCGTATACTCGGATGGTTTTTTTTCCTTCCTATACTCGATCATTTAATATAAAAACTAGTTTTGCCATCTTTAAGGAATAAGTAGTAGAAAATCAACTCCCTCCATTGCGGGTCTGCTGCTATGCACTGAAGTCGTTAATTAGTATTGACAGAACAGTAGCTGGCCTTTCAGATCAGAAGCACAAATCCCTCTTGACAATCCCGATGTGCTTGGGGTGTGGAATTTCGTGATGCAGGTTAAAGGTCAGCGTGTAATCAATAGCCTCTAAATAAGCAAGCCGAAACAAGGCTCGTTCTGTTTGTGTTGCACTTGTTAACGGTTCATTAGTTAAAAATAAGGGAGCAGCACAAGTCCGATAACCCGAATTACCAGATAGTTGGTCGTTTTATGAAGCTCTGACACATTTTTTTTTTTTTTGCATTGAAATATTTACTCAGTGAAACAGTGGGGAGGGCTTCAAATAGTAAATGGAGTAAATGGAGAGACCCCCACGAGTGACTCCTGTTAAAAGGATTTCAACCAGCCAGGGCTTGCTGCCACATTCTTCGGTCGGCTTCTGGGAGGTCTAAGCCGAGATTTACATTCGGGATTAGGACGGGGATGAGGTTATCCAAAAATCTCTGACATGCATCTACTGTCCATGCTGGATGGCAAACTGAATTTTAAGGACTAATATTAGGATGGGAAATGAATATTAGTCTTGAAGGAGGTAAGGGTTATGTGAAAACCTACAAGAGTTTTATAAGATTTTGCAGATTTTAGGAATTCTTGCAAATTTCTTAACAATAACCAAAAAAAATGAAATATCACCCACCCTTTTGTTATGACACTTACTTAAAGTTTGGCTCAGGTGCACTCCATTCTGTTGGTCCTTGCTGAGATGTTTCTACACCTTGCTTGGAGTCCACATGTGGTGAGTTCAATTGGCTTAGCACAAACCAATCCTTGATTTCAAAGGGATAGCCGGCAGAGCTTGGAGACAGGGAGGGATGTGTCGAGACCTAGGACTGGGGATGACTACAGGGACCCCAAGAGCACATTGGCCTCAAGAATTCTGTAAGGGAAGAAGTGGGGACCACCAAGTGGTGGGCAATCTGAGGAATCAGGGGTGGAGAGGACTTGGTAAGAGAGGTCACAGTTCTTGTTCACTTATGATTCTCGAATGGAGTGTTTTATTTTAATTATGTATTTTCACTATGCCATCATGATTTGTGCTGTCAAAGAGATTAATATTATATGATATGAAGGACTATCATGTTTAATATATATTTTAATAGATTGAAATTATCCATGTCAATAAAAGGGGTAAGTGTCTGTACATGTGTCCATCTAGCTGCTTTATCTTTCCAACAGATGGTGCAACACAAACATTTTAGTAATAAAATACATTGCATTTGTCGATTTGTCGATCCCAAACAGTAACACCGTTTTTATGACTCCTGTACCAAATGGCTTATAACTTATGATTCTCAAATATGATGTTTTATTTTAATTATGTATTTTCACTATGTCATCATGATTTGTGCTCTCAAAGAGGTTTATATTATATGATATGAAGGACCATCGTGTTTAATATATATTTTAATAAACTGAAATTATTCATGTCAATAAAAAGATAAGCGTCTCTTTGTCTGTGTCCATTCAGTAATTATGTCTCTGTCATTCCAACAGATGGTGCTTCCCAAACATTTTAGTAATAAAATGCATTAATTACATTTGTCATTTCAACAGATGGTGCATCCCAAACAGTAATGCTGCATTTATGAATTCTGTACCAAATGGCTTATGATTCTCGAATGTTGTTTTATTTTAATTATGTATTTTCACTATGTCATCATGATTTGTTCTCTTAAAGAGGTTAATATTATATGATATGAAGGACCATCATATTTAATATATATTTTAATAGACTGAAATTATCGATGTCAACAAAAGGGTAAGCGTCTCTGTGTCTGTGCCCATCCAGTCGCTATGTCTCTGTCATTCCAACAGATGGTGCTTCCGAAACATTTTAGTAATAAAATGCATTAATTACATTCATCATTTCAACAGATGGTGCATCCCAAACAGTAATGCTGCATTTATGTATCCTGTACCAAATGGTTAATGATTTATGATTTTCAAATGTAGTGTTTTATTTTAATTATGTACAGTATTTTCACTATGTTTGTACTATCAGAGTTTAAAATAACATGATATGAATGACTATCATGTTTAATACATATTTTAGTAAACTGAAATGATCCACTTTAACAAAACGATCAGTGTCTGTCTCTGTGTCCTTCCAGTTGCTATGTCTCTGTCATTTCAACAGATGGTGCATCCCGGGCACTGCTTTTGCGAATCCTGTGCAAGATGACATATAACAGAGATATATGCATTGCATTTGTCATTCCAACAGATGGCACATCACAAACATTTCTAGTAATGCATTTTATTACTACAAATATTTGAGATGCGCCATCTGTTGGAATGACAAACACAATGCATTTTATTACTGCATACTTAACAAAATAAATTCCAATAGATGTACAGCAAATGTTAACACTCAGGTCGAAGTTGATAATTAGATTTCAATCCATCTTAGACAGTAGCGCAGCTAATATATTATAATTAAATAACTAATTATTAATTTGCAATTGATTCAAGGCCCCAACCCTCAGAAAGATTTTTTATTGTTGCTGAATCAAACAAATTAAATGAATCAAGTCACCTAATCTGGAAGTTTTAAAGAATTGATATAGTAAAAGTGCCCATCACTACTTGGTAAGAGATAGGTCTTACTATTATTTATTATTATCCAGAAAGCCTGTGTGGAGATAAACTTCCAGAAGGACAACCGTCACTGCAATACTCCACTAATCTGGGCTTTAATGAAGTGCAGCAAAGGCAACACAGGAAAGCCTGCTTGGGGTTTGCAAAAAGAAACCCAAAGGACTTAGGACTACGAGAAACAGGATTCTGAGGTCTGGTGACACCAGGATTGAGATGATTGGCCTCAGGTCTAGGCATCATGTCTGATGGAAACCAAGCACCGTTCACCACTGTTCTACCACTCCATAGTGAAATAGAGCATAATGCTGTGGGGTTGTTTGTCAGTGTCAGGGACTGGCGGACCAGACAGGGTGGGGAAAAACTGAACAGAGCAAAGAACAGAGATACCCTTAATGAAATCCTGCTTAGAGCACAGAGACCAAAAGCTTCACATTCCAACAATCTATCTATCTTATAGTGCTTTATCTATCTATCTATCTATCTATCTATCTATCTATCTATCTATCTATCTATCTATCTATCTATCTATCTATCTACAGTATCTATCTATCATATAGTGCTTTATCTATCTATCTATTATATAGTACCTTATCTACCTATCTATCTATCTATCTATTATATAGTGCCTTATTTATCTATCTATCTATTGTGAGATGTGGCCAGCTTGTCATCCCAGCCAATACCCCCAGGCCGCCAGATGGAACCCTCCCTGCAGTATGGAGGTGCCCTGAAGACCAGCAGGGAGTCATGGGACATGTAGTTTTTATACAAGACTCTGCTGGATACCACAGGGGCCACAAGAGGGAGCTGCAGGGAGGACCGAAAACTTCTTCGTGCCCTATAACCTGGAAGTGCATCAGAGGAAGAGCGACGTGCTTCTGGGGTGAAAAGAAAGGACTTGTACCTGACCCGGAAGTGATTGTGAGTCACATGGACTGGGGATTGGAACGCTTCCGGGTCAGGGTATTTATAAGGACTGTGGGAGCTCCCAGACGGAGAGCTGAGCTGGGTGGAAGGTTGGCAACGTGTCTAGGAGTTGGAGGATTGGTTTATTGTATTGTGATTGTTTATTGAATGAGTATAGTGGAGGAGAGGGTGCTTTGTGCACTGTGGAGATTTAATAAAGTCGATTATTGGACTTTTACCTGGTGTCTGAAGTTGTGGACAGGGGTTCAAGGGAGCGATTGCGCCCCCAAACTGTCACACTATCTATTATATTGTGTCGTATCTATCTATCTATCTATCTATCTATTGTAATAAGAATAACTTCGTCACACTTGACACAACAAAGTTTTGGGGACCGTCCCCATATATTGTCTTCCAGACAATTAAAGAAAAAAACGGATTCAAAGTCTTTTTTCACAGAGAATGCAATTTACTGTACAAGATGGTTTTTATATACAGGAACCCAAAGACATGTGACAGGAAGTGGTTGGCAATGTTGATGTGGAAGCGGAACTGGAAATTGCGTCATTGGAGATGAGCCGGAAGTGACGTGATTGCTGGTGGCCGGAAGTGATGTCATCAGGAATGGCTGGAAGTGACGTCATCGCGGCCATCTTGGAAAACAGAAGTGGCCGTATTATTTTCCTTTTTGATGTCTGTTGGCAAAAAGGAGAGTTTAGGTAAGTACCACGTGACAACCCTTTATCTCGCAATGTTTCACTCACCTTTAGGCTCTTTGACTGCCTCCTAATCGCACATGTGTGACATGACCCCCCCCCCCCCCTCAGCCCAGACCCCTCAGGTCGGGCGACCTGCACCGCGAGGTCGTGGACACGAGAGAGAGCATCTGCGTTGGCTTGTAACGAACCTTTACAATAAATGACACTGAAACGATAAGGTTGTAACTCTAAGAACCACCTAGTGATGCATGGGTTTGACTCACGATGAAGGGACATCCACTGTAAAGCGGCGTGATCCGTCACCAGAGTAAACTCTCGTCCCAATAGATTGTACCTCAGAGCCGTAATAGCCCACTTGATCGCCAAGGCTTCACGTTCCACCGCAGCATACCTGTTCTCTCGCTCCAGCAATTTCCGGCTCAGGTACATAACGGGGTGTTCAGCACCGTCAACGCATTGGCTCAACACGGCACCTAATCCTGTGGCCGATGCGTCGGTCTGGAGAATAAAAGGAATAGAAAAGTCAGGGGATTTCAACACAGGTGCTGACATCAGAGCCAACTTTAAGTCACAGAATGCTTTATCCACCGCCTTATCCCATACCACTTTTAAAGGTGCCCGTTTCTTTGTCAAATTAGATAAGGGCGAAGCAATTTCAGAGAAATGCGGTACAAAACGGCGATAGTAACCCGCTAACCCTAAAAATGCTTAAACCTGCCGCTTATTCACCAGACGGGGCCAATTCATGATGGCATCAATTTTATTACATTGTGGTTTAATAACGCTTCCCCCTCCCCACCATGTAGCCTAAATATTTGGCTTCTTTCAATCCAAAGAAACATTTCTTAGGATTAATACGAAGCCCTGCAGACGCTAGTGTGGAGAGCACTGCTTTAACCTGCCATACATGGTCCTTCCATGTGCCAGAATAAATGACAACGTCATCCAAGTAGGCGGCACTATAGGAATGGTGGGGCCTTAGCAGTGTGTCTACCAGACGCTGAAAAGTCGCTGATGCCCCGTGCAAACCAAAGGAAGGACCCTGTATTGCCAATGTCCACTAGGTGTACTAAATGTGTTATTTTCTTTAGCGGAGTCCGCTAAGGGAACTTGCCAATACCCTTTAGTCATGTCAAGAGTAGTTAGGAATTGAGCGTTCCCTAACCGATCAAGTAAATCATCTATTCTCGGCATGGGATACGCATCGAATTTAGAGACCTGATTAAGACGTCGGAAGTCGTTACAAAACCTCCACGAACCATCAGGCTTAGAAACTAAGACAATTGAACTAGACCAAGGGCTATAGCTTTCTTCGATAACCCCTAAGTCTAGCATTCGCCTAATTTCCAACTCTACTTCCGCTTTCTTTGCCTCCGGGAGCCTGTAAGGTCTCTCTCTGACAATTACCCCAGGGTCCGTAATAATGTCATGAACAATCAGCGCAGTACGCCCAGGTGTCTCATCCACAACTTTAGGGATAAACAAGATAGCACTCTTGAGACCTTGTCGCTGTTCAAATGTTAATTCAGGACCAAAATTAAGATGGGCACATGACGTAAAAAGAGAACGAGGTTGTCCAGAGGAGGGATCAACATCCCTGTCCTTCCACGGTTTCAATAAATTAATGTGGTAAACCCGTTCACTCAGTAGACGATTAGGTTGTTTTACCAAATAGTCGACGAGTCCTTTTCTTTCCTTTATTTCGTAGGGGCCTTGCCAATGTGCCAATAATTTTGATTGGGAGGTTGGAACGAGCACCATTACACGATCACCCGGGACGAACTCCCGAATGGTGGTGTTTCTATTATAATAACGAGACTGCGCTGCTTGTGCTTTGATTAAATTATCTTTTAAAATGGGACAGCTTCTGGAAAACGAGTGGCATAATCAACTAATACCAAAATATATTTAAAACCTTTTAACGAGGGTTCTAACGGTCCTACAAGGTTGATTCCGACCCTTTCAAATGGGATATCAATAAGGGGAAGGGGAACAAGTGGAGCTTTCAACCGTCTTGGTATCTGGCGAAGTTGACACTCCGGACAGGAAACGCAAAATCGCCGGACCTCCTCATTTATTCCCGGCCAGTAAAATCGGAGTTTTATCCTCTCTAAAGTTTTCTTGGAGCCTAAATGGGCTCCTAGAAGGTGGGCATGTGCTAATTCACACACTTGTCGCCGATAAGTGCATGGAATTAACAACGATGCCTGCACTTCAACCCTGTGTTCTGCCACTCTATATAACAAGTCATTTTGGAGCACAAAGAACGGCATCGGTGGCATGGGATCTAGAGTTGTATAACCCTCGGTGGATACTATAGCATTCCTAGCAAATTTCAGGAAATCATCGTTCCATTGTTCTCTTTTGAATGATGAAGGAGTTAACATAAATTGGGAGGATAAAGTTTGAATGGGGTCTGGCGTGACCTCAAGGGGAGGGGCAACTGCCTCCACGTCCTCCACGTTAACTGTATCAGCTCCGGCAGAGGACGATGGGACATCGAAATCTTCGCACTGGATGCTTATATCAATCCGTGCTACTGTGGGACATGGAGTGGAGGCAGTCGGAGCATTATTCTCCATGACTAAGCCTAAGTTTTTTTTCGGTAGAGTTATGTTTTTACCGCTATTAATTTTATTCCAATCCCTTCCAAGTATGACTGGAAATGGGGGATCCGGTAAGACAGCCATGTTCATATTTATCATGTTACTATTCATGGTTACCACACATCTGGCTGTTTTATAATACCGGATATCCCCATGAATACATTTGAGACTAGTTTTTAATTTAGTCCATTGTTGCGGTAAAACAAAACGGGTAGCGACAATAGAAATGTTGCTCCCGGAATCAAACATTGCCCTTACCTTTCTGCCATTAATAATAACTGCACCTGTATACGGAAGAGACAAAGGGTTATTCACGATGACACTATACCTTTCTCCCCTCCCCAATGAACAATCCATAGGCTCGTA
Source organism: Polypterus bichir lapradei (assembly GCA_026402145.1). Lineage (NCBI taxonomy): Eukaryota > Metazoa > Chordata > Cladistia > Polypteriformes > Polypteridae > Polypterus > Polypterus bichir. The sequence continues at coordinate 21,563,536 of JANRMT010062835.1, forward strand.
GGAGCAGTTTGGTGACAGATGTCCAACCTCTCCACACTTGTAACAGCGGGGTAGGTTAGCAGGTCTATCCCACTTTCGGATGGCAGGTTCGGGAGCTTGTCGGGGGGGCTCGGGAGCTGCCCCACGTGCCTGTTGGGTTCGGCGAGAGAACCGTTCTGATCGCCCCGATTTGTAAGCCGCCCAATGACGCTCCGCGATCTGGATCAGGGTGTCCATATCCTCGAAGCTATGTTTCCGGATCTGCTGGGCAATATGATCAGGGAGCGCATGCACGAAGGTTTCACATGCCAGCAATTCAGCCATTTTGTGTGAGCTATTTATGTCTGGCCTTAGCCAGCGACATACCTTTCCCCAGGCTTCAAAGCCCTGGGTTCGTAATGATCTTTCTGGGTCGAATTGCCACTCCCTCCACTCTCTTGCCTGCTGTTCCGGTGATACGCCGTAGCGTTTGAACACCTCCTGTTTTAGAGCGTCAAAATCAGCAGCCTGCTTCTCGGTTAAATCATAGTAGGCTCTCTGCGCCGTTCCCTTCAGGTAGGGAGCCAGTTGGTATGCCCATTCCGACCTCGGCCATGCGTTCCACTTAGCGGTACGCTCAAAGATCAAAAAATAAGTTTCAATGTCATCTGACTCAGTAAGGGGGGTCAGTGCAATGGGTGGTGACCGAGTGACCTCCGTCCGAACTCCAGCTGCAGCACGAGCTTCCGCTTCGGCTAGTTGGGACCTCGTCTCACCCATTTGGAGTTTTAGAGTTTGCAGATCCCCCATGATTGTTGCCAATACGGTGTTGAGGTTCTGTTCTTCACTCATTCTTGAACAGGATCCTGCCGACTACGCCAATTGTAGAGGAACCCAAAGACATGTGACAGGAAGTGGTTGGCAATGTTGATGTGGAAGCGGAACTGGAAATTGCGTCATTGGAGATGAGCCGGAAGTAACGTGATTGCTGGTAGCCGGAAGTGACATCATCAGGTATGGCCAGAAGTGACGTCATTGCGGCCATCTTGGAACCCAGAAGTGGCCGTATTATTTTCCTTCTTGATGTCTGTTGGCAAAAAGGAGAGTTCAGGTAAGCACCACGTGACAACCCCTTATCTCGCGATGTTTCACTCACCTTTAGGCTCTTTGACTGCCTCCTAATCGCACATGTGTGACACTATCTATCTGTTATACAGTGCCTTATCTATCTATCTATCTATCTATCTATCTATCTATCTATCTATCAGTCTATCTATCTATTATATAGTGCCTTATCTATCTATCTCTTATACAGTGCCTTATCTATCTATCTATCTATCATCCTTTGTGTTTATCTCTCTGCAGTTTATTCACAATGATGGTAAACATGAGGGTACAATGAGGGGTAAATGTGCTTCTGTGAGGCCAAACAATAAAAGTGTAAATATTAATAAACACCTAAGTAGTCGTCCCGGTAACAATATGGAGTTTAAAGCAATGCAAACTGACCAAGACGACCTTCTTTAGACGAAAGAGGCCCATCTTGTCTTTGTAATTCAGTACGTGCGCGGCTCAGCCTGGGTTGTCACACTGTGCCTCATCTGGTGATGCCACACTCGAGTGAGCCATTGAAGAGGCAGAAAGGACACTTGAATGATGGGGAGCTGGTGTGAGATTTAGACCAACGGTGTTTCTGCCTCGGGCCGTGATGGATGCCAGCTGCTGAGCTCGTCAGGATGCCTTATTATGGATTGGCTTTGAAGGAGCCAAACTTACAGTGAAAGGTAATAATTATAAAGAAGGGCGTAATGGACCCTGGTGCGGCTAATTTGAACTGAGTGGCGTTGGCTCATTTTAAATGATGGTAAAATGCGGGCCCCTTTTTCAGTAAGTAACCAAGTTAAATTACAAGTGAAATTGGACTTTTCGAGAGTAATGTCCCTGCCAGGGGCTGAGGAAGTTTAAGCTAAAAAAAAAACTAAGCCAAAGGGCCCCTTTCTTTAATGAACATTTCTGTAAAATTTGGATGAAACCTGCAGTGAAAACATAACAGCAGTAACAGTAGGGATTCTTTACATTCAGGTAGCACAGTTGCTTACAGCTCCAGTAACTTCAGGAACTCGGGTTCAATTCTCAGCACAGTTGGCACCTCACCTCCATGTTTGGGTGGGTTTCTCCAGGTGCTTCAGTTTCTTTTTAAGGATAGCTGCTCACTCTTCATCGATTCTGTGTGAACGTCGGTGGATGTGACGTCCCATTGCAGTCCTTTAGTGTGGAGCTGACATGAACTCGTGCTGAAATATGCTGGCTTGGAAAGTGAAGGAGATCATGTCACTACTAGAACTCAGACCAGTGGTCCAAAATGGCTCAAGAAATCTCAGAGTGACGCAGATTTGGTCCTTCACTTAGGAGGAGGAGGAGGAGGAGTGAAAGCACTTGATGAGTTTTCCTAATTTAGGAATCTGCTCCTAACTTCACCAGGATTTAGGAGAGCCAATGAGCTGCCTTAACTCGCTAGGCGCTGCCAGAAGATGGCGCTCAGTAGAGGATCAGCACACACATACCTGGAAAGGCGGAACATTGTGGAAACTGCGGGCAACAATGGACTTGTAAAAAGATATCGATTTGACAGAGATGAAGGAATATTTGTAACAAATCTTGAAAGGTGCTATATAAGTAAAATGCATTTTTATTATTATTATTATTATTATTATTATTATTATTATTATTATTATTGTGTGTTACATGACGGTCTGCACGGAAAAGCCATGCACTGTCAGCTGAAATGAAAGTGTCAGTAAATACTTTGTTAGCCACATGGAAAACATAGCTTTGCAGCAGCAATGACTTGGATCTGTCACAGCCACCATTTCTCGACTCGTGTGACGCGTGAGGTGACACGCAGATCCACACAATCCCCCACAACTCCACGTGAGGTACTGGTAAAGCCAGCGGCATTCATGCAAACCGATTCACACATGAAGACCACTGGCCCTAAAATGTGAACGAGCACAAGTGGCATCACAGCATCCACACGCCGCTGGTCATGGGTACAAACTGCACCATAGTGCCTGGCACATTACCCTGAAGGGGGCGGGGCCAATGACAGCAAAAGGTCCCAGAGGTACTCTGAGCTGTGCATTCCGCAGACCCCTGATACATTCACATTACACTTTACAAGGTTGAAATAGGCAGACAGGGAGACATCCGCGGCGCTAGATACAGAGTCTAAGTGGGATCCATGGGAGAGGATACGGCATGCACCTCTGGAAGACGAAATGTGACTAGTGGCTAGTTTCAGTATAACTCTTATCTTTTGAGGTGATTGCTGTGGCCATCAAAACGGCAAGAAGATTCTTCTGGAAGCTCCACTGTGGATCATTCAGTGTTAAAGGAACGTGCCCGTTATAGAACTTTACTCTTGTTTGCTGTTCATGTCTCAGTCTTTCCTTCTTTGTGTTCTTTATGGTATTATTCTTGACCAGTAACGGCGCACCACACGAATTCACTCGACTTGAGCGTTCCTAGTTCTCATCCTCTTTACCATTCGTTTGCTCAGAGGTTGATGCGCTTGCTGCTTCCTGAGCGGCTCTTCTTCTCTCCACCCTAGCGGCCCGCTTCATCTCTTCTTTCATCGGCATCTTTTCGCGTTAAAACTCATTAAGTCAGTGTTTGTGTTGCAATTACTTAGTACGTTTTACTTAATTTTTCACTTAAGCTGGCACTTAAGTCTTCAACCTGCCTCAAGAAAGATTTAAGATATGAAGAGGTTGGGGAAGTGAGGGCGAAGGTGGTAGGGATAAGAACGGCGCCCGTCAGCATGTGGCCCCCTGCTGGCCGCTGCTGAGAGTTGATTCTACAATAAAATAAAATAAAAATAAAAAGAGGAATAACCTTGGAGGTCAATCATCACCCTGAAAGCGGACAGTAGACGTCACGTAGTATTTATGTACCAAATTTCGGGTCAATAGGTCAAACGGTTTGCGAGCGTCAGGTGATCTAAAATCCTGGACAGACAAACGGACAGCCACGGTAGCGGATTATATAAGAAGACGGTGTGGCGAAGTGGAAACAGTTATGTTGGCAGTACCCTACCTTATTACGTTTTCCTTCTTCTTTTTCTCCTTCTATTTTGATAATTATTATTGTGTTTGTGCTAAATTGCCCACCACAGCCTGGTCATTCTGGGCCCCCCCCCCCCCCCCACCATCTCTAATTGGCTATCTCCCTCACCCCTTCACCACCTAACAGCTGATGTGTGCTGAGCAGACTGGTGCCAGAATGGCTGCCATTGCCTCATCTAAGCAGATGCTACACATTAGTGGTGGTTGAAGTGGCTGCCCACTTGCTATGAAAAGCACGTTGAGCAGTGAGCAAGGAGCTACAGAAATGTAAGGAATTATTATTATTATTATTATTATTACTAAGCCTTAGTGTTAGTCTCAGAAAACAGTAAAACACCTTAATGGATAACACCTTGCAACTCGGGGTGCCATTAATTTGTGACGTCATTCATTCTCAGACATGGCCTCCTACTCCTTGCTGGGATTGGGTGTGGGACACTTCATGACTACTTCTCATGTCCTACTCTGGGGAAGGACACATTCTTCTCCTAGTCTGAGTTTTAGTGCAGTTCCTAGGGGTGATGCTGTGACAATTGATAAAGTTTTACATCACAGAGTTATCACCCTCCTCAGCTTAAACTCCAGCCTACTTCAACATGTGTGAGTTACCTGTGTGCTGTGAGCAGTAAGAGACTGTTTACTATACAGTCAGTCAGTGTCCAACCCGCAGTATCCTAACTACAGGGTCACGGGGGTCAACTGGAGCCAATCCCAGCCAACACAGGGCGCAAGGCAGGAAACAAACCCCCGGGCAGGGCGCCAGCCCACCGCAGGTCACACATACGCACACACACTCACTAATGACAACACTCGATCATTAGCATCATGGTGTCAGAAGTGGGATTCTTCTTTGATTCGTCTTCTACATTAACGTGTCCTCCTTCATCTGCCTCTCACTCCTCACTGGCCTATGCAAACAAATGCTCTTGCTCAATGGCTTCTGGGCCTACCAAGTTCACGATGATAGTGTATACTCTTGTGTTTGAGGAGGTTTGTCCACGTGTGCTTCTGCAATAAAAATATCGAATTCCTGCTCGAAGATTCACCAGTTTTCTACAGTTTTCATTAAAGACCAGAGGGTCCGGTCTCCAGAAGCCTTCTGCCATGATGCTGCGTTTGCATGGGAACCACCGCTGTGTGATACTTAGCATTTTTTCTTCCCATCTATCCATCCATTATCCAACCCATAGTATCCTAACTTCAGGATCACGGAGGTCTGCTGAAGCCAGTCCCAGCCAACACAGGGCACAAGGCAGGAAACAAACCCCCAGGCAGGGCGCCAGCCCACCGCAGGGTACGTGCACACACACACACACACTCTTTCTTTAAAATGTTGTTGCAGGTCTAAACCTTGTGACCACCTGGGAGGGTGTAACCCGTTCCCTAACACCCGACACCAGACACCTGACACAAGTCCTTGCAACACATGTTTATTCACAGTGGGAAACGCTTTCTTTGCATTTCCCCACCAACGCACAGTACCAAAAGCACAGCACAATGAAGGATACAGCACTCCACCTTCTTCCTGCCCTTCCACCTCCACTCCTTCTCCTCTTCCTCCTCCTCCTCCTCCTCCAGCAAGCTTTGTCCAAATGGAGTGAGGCGGCTCCTTTTATACAGCGCCCTGAAGTGCTTCAGGTGTCCCATGAACTCCTTCCCGCAGCACTGACCAGGTGTGGCGGAAGTGCTTCAATAAAGGGCTCTGCAGTTCTCCATGCGCCCCCGGGCGATGACCACAGACCCCAACATGGCTGAGCTTCCAGGTTCCAAGCCTCTGACATTCTGGGGGAATTAATGTCCTGTACAAGCTCTCTCCCTCGGTCCTTTCATGAGTAAGGCGTCCTCATCCTGGTAAGAACCCCAGCCTTCCATCACAAACCTTAGGAGTGTTTAGATACCCAATCGAATGTAAGTTTGCTGTTCTCTCTCTTATTTATGTAGGCTGGCTGGAGAAAGGGTATGCAGAACACCTACAGGCACAATGACTATTTGACTTTTCTGGGCTGCCATACTTACTTTACTGCTCACAAGTAACTCAGGTGGTTGGTTGGTTACACACAGTATTTGATACCTTGATGTGTGTGAGTTATGTGTGTGCTGTGAGCAGTAAGAGCCTGTTAATTACACAACGCTCAGTCGTTATCATCTCTACATGGTGTCAGAAGTGGGATCCTTCCTTGGATCAGCATCTACAATAACGTGTCCTCCTTCAAGAAATGCTCTCGCTCAATGGCTTCTCAGCCTGCCAAGTTAAGAGTCCGCACGTGCTGCTGCAATAAAAATATTGAATTCCTGCTAGACGATTCACCAGTGTGCCGTAGTGTTTTCATTAGAGACCCGGGGGTCCGGTCTCTAGAAGCCTTCTGCCATGATGCTGTGATTGCATAGGAGCCATCATTGTCTGTTACTGAGTGTTTTTCTTCCCTTTCTTCAAAATGGTGTTGCAGGTCTCAAACCTTAGGAGTGTTTAGATACCTAATCGAACGTTAGTTTGCTGTTCTCTCTCGTATTTATTTAGGCTTACTAGAGAAAGGGGATGCAGAACATCTATAAGCACAATGCCTACCTGACCTTTCTGGACTGCTATACTTACTTGTTGGTAGATGTTTACTACTCACGAGCATCTCAGGTGGTTGGTTTGTTATATGCATCACTTGATACTTTGACATGTGTGAGTTACGTGTGTGCACTCTGAGCAGTAAGAGCCTGTTTATCACCCACTGCTCAGTCGTTATCATCTCTACATGGTGTCAGCAGTGGGATCCTTCCTTGATTCATCTTCTACAATAGCGCGTCTTCTTTCTCCCGGCTCTTGCACCTCATTTGCATATACAAACGAATGCTCTCATTCAATGGCCAAGTTAACAGTCCGTATGCTCTGCTGTGGTCGTCTCTACATGTCCCCTCCAAATGAGAACCACACTTGTTCGCAGTCTCTGCCTTATCTTCTAACAAGGAGAGTCCAAATCGGCCCTCAACTCCCCTCGTACTCCCTGGTCCTCCATTAGCGCGCACAGAAAGTTGTTGACTTTCCAGACTATCGTTATCATCTCTACATGGTGTTAGAAGTGGGATCCTTCCTTGAATCAGCATCTACAATAACGCAGCTCTCGCACAAATAAATCCTCTCACTCAATGGCTTCTCGGCCTGCTAAGCTAACGATGATATGTGCTTGTGTTTGAGGAGCTTTGTCCACGTGTGCTGCTGCAATAAAAATATCGAATTCCTGCTCGACGATTCACCAGTGTGCCACAGTGTTTTCATTAAAGACCCGGGGGTCCGGTCTCTAGAAGCCTTCTGCCATGATGCTGTGATTGCACAGGAGCCATCATTGTCTGTTACTGAGTGTTTTTCTTCAAAATGGTGTTGCAGGTCTCAAACCTTAGGAGTGTTTAGATACCTAATCGAACGTTAGTTTGCTGTTCTCTCTCGTATTTATGTAGGCTAACTAGAGAAAGGGGATGCAGAACACCTATAAGCACAATGCCTACCTGACCTTTCTGGACCGCCATACCTACTTGTTGGTAGATCTTTACTACTCACGAGCATGTCGGGTGGTTGGTTGGTTACACGCAACACTTGATACTTTGACGTGTGTGAGTTACGTGTGTGCACTCTGAGCAGTAAGAGCCTGTTTATCACCCACCGCTCAGTCGTTATTATCTCTACATGGTGTCAGAAATGGGATCCTTCCTTGATTCATCTTCTACAATAACGCGTCTTCTTTCTCCCGGCTCTTGCACCTCATTTGCATATACAAACGAATGCTCTCATTCAATGGCCGTGGTCGTCTCTACATGTCCCCTCCAAATGAGAACCACACTTGTTCGCAGTCTCTGCCTTATCTTCTAACAAGGAGAGTCCAAATCGGCCCTCAACTCCCCTCACACTCCCAGGTCCTCCATTAGCACGCACAGAAAGTTGTTGACTTTCCAGACTAAAGGTCACCGTCCCGTCCACCACTGCAGGCAATTAAACTAATGATGCCATAGTGTGCTGCATTAAGCGGATAAAATGGAGAAAAAGATTGCTTAATTAAGGCTGAGAGGCTGATGTAATTAGGAGCCGCCGAGATTAGCAGCCTTGGCTGTTGCAGCCGGGATTTGCGGGTAATGGAGTTATTATAGGGCTCAAGGAGTGTTACATTACACCTCGGAATAAACAAAAACAAATTAGCAGCCGCGCTCCAATAATGGCTTATCTTGTCAACAAATGACAGGAATCCATGGCCGAGAACGCAGTGTTAATTTTATGCACCACTGACACCCACGGTTCAAATCAATAATGCTGCTATAAAATAAGGCAAACATCAATTAGGTTTTTAGTTTAGATGAGGGGGGAGAAAAAAAAATCTACAGTTTGTACATTTTTAATTGTTCTGACCTAAGAAATAATTTAGCCATTTTCAGTTCACCCTGACTGATTTTTCTATCAATAATTGGAAAAGCTTCTGTTTAAAGGGGCTGCTTCTTGTTAAAAAATACAAAACAAAACGGACAAAGGCGGAATTTTAAGGCCGGAAAAAGAAAACTGCGGGCGGAGAAAAAAAAAATGAAGTTTTTAGGGAGGCAAAGAGAAGCCCTTGAGGGTGGCACTGCGGGATGTCGAAAGTGGGCTGCTGAACTTGCACCTCACCAGCACTACACCAGCCTATAAGGAAACGTACGGGCATCCCATCTGGGGATTGGGGGGGGGGGGCGTCTACTGTCCTCTTAATGTTGTCGGGAGGAAAGGTTACAGTGAAATGAAACTGGTAGATACCTGAGAGAGTCATTTAGAAGGGCCTTGCATGAGATGCTGCTGTGCTGGGCTCCACTCCACAATGCTTTCTAACTGAAAATGATTTACTTCTTGTCCTTGTCAACTAAGAAACAGACGTGAAAAGTACTAAATAATAGAAGCTATTACATCAAAGATACCGTAGATGTTAAAGGCACTGTGTGAAATAGACATGAAAGGCGCTATAAAATAGATAGATAGACTGATATGTGAGGCAATACATTAGATAGATAGCTGTGAAAGGCGCTATAAAATAGACAGAATAGTGTGGCCACTAGGGGTCAGTGCAGACCTCTGAACCACAGACACAAATGCCCAAACTCCGGTCCCAGGATCAAATAAATGGCATCTTGTATTAAACGAGGTGCCTTCATCCAGGCTTTATCATGAACCCAAATCCAAAGTAACACAAACACAGCCCCTTCTTTCCTCTCCACTCCTCCCAGTGAGCCTTTGTCCTTCCTCCACACCAGCATGAGCCAGAGTGGCTGTTGTTAGGCTGGACCAGGAGGAAACTCTTCTTACCCCAGCAAATCCACTTGGCAGCACCCACAGAACCCAGAAGGGCTGACCAACGGGACTACAATTCCCAGGATGCCCTGCAGACGCGTTTGTGGAAAATGCTGCCACCTAATGTATCGGGGGGGGGGGGGGGGGGGGGG
>JANRMT010062835.1:21573589-21593681 GCA_026402145.1 Polypterus bichir lapradei
AGATAGACAGATAGATATGTAAGGTACTATATACTAGATAGATAGATAGATAGATAGATAGATAGATAGATAGATAGATATGTAAGGCACTATATAATAAATAGATAGATAGATATGTAAGGCACTATATAATAAATAGATCGATAGATAGATAGATATGTAAGGCACTATATAATAAATAGATCGATAGATGGATAGATGAAAGACAATATTCCATACATTTCTAGACGTATCACACAGTATGCCAGTGCGGTGTCACAGTGGTGGCGCTGCTGTCTTTCAATAACGAGTGACATTGGGTTCCTGGTGCTCCCTGTCAGGAGTCTGCATGTTCTCTGCATGTCCCGCCAACTCCAAAGACCTGCAGGTTGGGTGGTCCGGCATTTCTGAGTTGGTCACCAGCTGTGTGTGTTTTCACCTGTTGATGGCCTGGCGCCCTGCCCAGCGATTGTTCCTGCCTTTTTCACTATGCCAGCTACAACTGGCTCCTTCTTCTCTGTGACTCTGCTTTGCACATTTGCTTCAGAAACATGGATGGATGGACTATCATGCAGTAAAAGTAATTCATGAGCAGCCTGTTGGCACAGTGGTACGTGGCACCACCTTGCCCCTCCTAATTCCTACTCCTGCCAGACTGATGTCTTTATGGCGTCTTCATGTTTTATTTTCGCTCACATAGCTCAGGTGGATGGTTGATCTCACAATGGCCCGGTGTAGGCCTGTGTGTGAATGTCCCATACGATGGTCTTACACCCGATTGCTTCTGCCCCTCAACGTGCCCCTGAAATGTAATAGGCAGATAAGATGGGCACCAATAATCACGTTGCCAACAGCATTTTGTTGTATTGGGCTGGCGCTCTTATCCAAGGTGATCTCACAACATGTGAGATGCGACTCGTTCCATTTCTTTTGTTTTTTCAGTTGCAGCACAGGTGGGTGAAGTGACCTGCTGGTGGTCACACAGTGGCAGGACTTGAACCCACACCCTCGGGGGGACCACTACGTCACACCACCAGCCTAACATGAACTCCCTGGCTGCAGGCTTTAAAGGGTATAAAGTTGCTGAGCAGCCATTCAGGTCACCACTAGAGGCCATCAGGACATGTCACACGAATGGTGGCATATTCTTCACCTGCTTTGTAGCTCTGCAGGGTGCTGCTGCCCCTCTCTTTGTTCCAGAAGAAAGGCAGTCGGCTCAGGACTTGTCCGTGGAGCTGCACAAAGGCGCCTCTGCCATCCTCCCCCTAAATGCTCAATTGAGCTGAGATCTGACGTCCGAGGCCACCCTGTCTTTATCATGCGTGTGACCCATCTCTGTGCGGACATTGACAATGTCAGCCACGGTCAAGAAGGAAATGTCACAACGTGGCCTCTGAATCATTAAGTGGCCATTAGCATTGACCTTTCCTTCTTGTGCCCTCTTGCTGCTCCCATTGCCTAGCAATGGGGTAATCTGCCCTTCTTTGGCTGCGCCTGCTTGTCTGGTATCAGGAGATGAGAAGCCAGTCCGGGTGGCATCAGGGTCAAGGCAGTAGGCAGCCCTGCCTCTCATCCGTTGACATTCATCCTTTGTTAAATTTGGCACCCACCCGGTTTGCCATACAGAACACCCGTTTCTACATTATGAAACGCTGCGGCTGGCTAACCCACGTCGAACGACAGCATGTGTTTAACACCCAGAAGTGCTTCTTGTCAAGCCGGGATTGGCGAGTGAAGCCCACTGTGGCACCCGAGAAGACCCCTTAAGACAGGAACAATATGGAGGATACAGCAGTTGGGCCTTAATGGACACCCAGCGTGACTTTGTATCGGTTCACTTGGATGAGGCCTGCCTGGTGCCTTTAAGAAATTCCAGATGTTTCATTTATTGGGTAGGTGGGCACTGTAGGGCAAATAGACTGGCAATAAAATAGCAACATGAGCACCTACAGTAGGGGAAGTTCATTTCATTTCAACACTCGGTAACACTTAAGTACTGCACCCTCAGTTATTTAAAAATCTCATGAAGAACAACCAAAAGTAAACCGTGCAGGCCAATAATAATAATTAATAATATTTATATTGTTGTTACATACTCTGAGGGGAGCCACGTCAGCAACCACCAATGTAGGTGATGTGACGGCGGCCATTTTGTGTCAGTATACTCACCACACATTAGCTGTCAGGTGGTGAAGGAGAGACAGGGGGTGATTAGGGGGGCCAGATTGACTAAGCTGAGGTGGGCAGCGCAGCCAGGACATCGGGACACACCCTGCCAATTTATGTAAAATGTCCTGGGATCTGTAACAACCACAGAGAGTCAGGACCTCAGTTTTATGTGTCACCTGAAAGACGGTGCCATTTTGACAGCACAGTATCCCCCTCACTGCACTGGGAAATGGGATCCCCACACAGACCCCAGGGTAGGCGCCTCCTACTGGCCTCTTTAACACCTCATCCAGCAGCAACCCAAGCTTTTCCTAGATGGCCTCCCAATCCAAGTACTGGTGGGGCCTAAACAGGCTGAACTTCAGGTGGGTGACCCCGTCTGAAGTGCAGGTGGTATGGCTGCTGACAGAGTGCCGACTAATCCACCCCCATCCATTCATTTGGTAAAAAACGTTACCATTAATTCTATAACATGCTTAATTATTTAGGGTGATGGTGAGCTGCTACCTAACCCAGCAGAATCAGAAGTGGGACGGGAACCAACCCTGAGCGGGACAGCACCCCGCGGCAATGGTACAGAGCAGCGCAGTGTTTCTTTTCACGACTGCAGGAACTCCACACATAAAAACTGTGGGCAAATGTGTCCAATGAAAAATGAAATCTACGACACAGTGAGGGGGTCTCAATACTCTCTGAATCGACTGTACTTGGTGACCGGGGTGACAGGCCATGAGCACTCGCCACTGAGATCAGCTCTGTGAAGTCGACACTTTCTCCACCTGTCTACGTGGGTCCTCCAGGGTCTCCTCACACACCTGAAGACGTGTCTGTGAACTGGTGCCCTGTGTGTGTGTGTGTGTGTGTGTGTGTGTGTGTGTATGTGATGGATCCCTCAGGTAGATTTATGTTTCATTAACACTAAAATTACCAGAGCCAACAAAAAAACTAATAATTCCGGCCCACCTTAACTCCCTTCGCACCTCTCCGTCAGCCTCTTTTGTCTTCTAAATGTGTCGATAAGTCCAAGCAGCAAGCAGCCTTAAACCTTTCTCCCCATCGCCTCAGAACGGCCAAGAAGTTCTCCCAGTTCCTGCCTTGATTAATTATTTGGGAGTGAGCTACTCAGAGCCAGCTTCCTCAGAGGGAGGAATGGCCATCCCTGATCTGAACCCGAGCGGTGTTTTGTTATTGGACTTCTGTGCTTGTCACGGATTGTCCATAACGAACACCATGTTCAAGCATAGGGGTGTTCATATGTGCACTTGGCACCAGGACACCATAGGCCTCAGTTCGATGATCGACTTTGTGGTCATGTCGTCGGACTTGCGGCCACATGTCTTGGACACTCGGGTGAAGAGAGGGACGGAGCTGCCAACTGATCACCACCTGGTGGTGAGTTGGCTTTGATGGTGGGGGAGGATGCCAGTTAGGTCTGGTAGGCCCAAACGTGTTGCGCTGGTCTGCTGGGAACGTCTGGCAGAGTCCCCTGTCAGAAGTAGCTTCAACTCCCACCTCCGGCAGAACTTCGACCACGTTCCGAGGGAGGTGGGGGACATTGAGTCTGAATGGACCATGTTCCGTGCCTCTATTGTTGGGGCGGCTGACCGGAGCTGTGGCCGAAAGGTGGTCGGTGCCTGTCGCGGCGGTAATCCCCGAACCCGTTGGTGGACACCGGCAGTGAGGGATGCCGTCAAGCTGAAGAAGGAGTCCTAGCGGACCCTTTTGTCCTGTGGGACTCTGGAGGCAGCTAATAGGTACTGACATGCCAAGCTGAATGCGGCTTCGGTGGTTGCTGAGGCAAAAACTCGGGCGTGGGAGGAGTTTGGGGAGGCCATGGAGAACGACTTTCGGACGGCTTCGAGGAGATTTTGGTCCACCGTCCGGCATCTCAGGAGGGGGAAGCAGTGCAGTATCAACACCGTATATGGGGGGGATAGTGCGCTGCTGACCTCGACTCGGGACATTGTGGGTTGGTGGGGGGAATACTTCGAAGACCTCCTCAATCCCACTAACATGCCTTCCAATGAGGAAGCAAAGCCTGGGGACTCGGAGGTGGGCTCCCCCATCTCTGGGACTGAAGTCACCGAGGTGGTCAAAAAACTCCTTGGTGGCAGGGCCCCTGGGGTGGATGAGATAAGCCCGGAGTTCCTCAAGGCTCTGGATGTTGTAGGACTGTCTTGGTTGACACGTCTCTGCAACATCGCATGGACATCGGGGACAGTGCCTCTGGATTGGCAGACCGGGGTGGTGGTCCTCCTCTTTAAAAAGGGGGACCGGAGGGTGTGTTCCAATTACAGAGGGATCACACTCCTCAGCTTCCCTGGAAAAGTCTATTCCGGGGTTCTGGAGAGGAGGGTCCATGGGATAGTCAAACCTCGGATACAGGAGGAACAGTATGGTTTTCGTCCTGGTCGCGGAACAGTAGACCAGCTCTACACCATTAACAGAGTCCTGGAGGGTGCATGGGAGTTTGCCCAACCAGTCTACATGTGTTTTATGGACTAGTAAAAGGCGTTCGACCGTGTCCCTTGGGGAATCTTGTGGGGGGTGCTCCGGGAGTATGGGGTACTGGACCCCCTGATAAGAGCTGTTCGGTCCCTGTACAACCAGTGTCAGAGCTTGGTCTGCATTGCTGGCAGTAAGTCGAACCCGTTTCCAGTGAGAGTTGGACTCTGCCAGGGCTGCCCTTTGTCACCGATTCTGTTCATAACTTTTATGGACAGAATTTCTAGGCACAGCCAGGGTGTTGAAGGGGTCCGGTTTGGTGGACTCAGGATTGGGTCACTGCTTTTTGCAGATGATGTTGTCCTATTTGCTTCATCAGGCCGTGATCTTCAGCTCTCTCTGGATCGGTTCGCAGCTTAATGTGAAGCGGCTGGGATGGGAATCAGCTCCTCCAAATACGAGACTCAGGGTTGGGAGCGAGATCCTGCCCCAAGTGGAGGAGTTCAGGTATCTCGGGGTCTTGTTCACGAGTGAGGGAAGAATGGAGCGTGAGATCGACAGGCGGATCAGTGCAGCGTCCACAGTGATGCAGGCTCTGCATCGGTCTGTCGTGGTGAAAAAGGAGCTGAGCCGTAAGGCAAGGCTCTCAATTTACCAGTCGATCTACGTTCCTACCCTCACCTATGGGCATGAGCTATAGGTAGTGACCGAAAGAACGAGATTGTGAATACAAGTGGCCGAAATGAGTTTCCTCCACAGAGTGTCTGGGCTTTAAAGATAGGGTGAGAAGCTCAGTCATCCGGGAGGAGCTCAGAGTAGAGCATCGAGAGGAGTCAGATGAGGTGGCTCGGGCATCTGATCAGGATGCCTCCTGGACTCCTCTCTGGTGAGGTGTTCCGGGCACGTCCAACCGAGAAGAGGCCCCGGGGAAGACCCAGGACACGCTGGAGGGACTATGTCTCCCAGCTGGCCTGGGAACACCTCGGGATCCATCCATCTATTACATAGTGCCTTTCATATCTATCTATCCATCTGCCTTTCATATCTAAATATCTGTTATATGGTGCCTTTCATATCTATCTATCTATTATATAGTGCCTTTCATATCTATCTATTATATAGTGCCTTTCATATCTATCTATCTATCTATAGTGCCTTTCATATCTATTATATAGTGCCTTACCTATCTATCTATCTGTCTGTGTAAGCAGTGTCCAACCCTTCCTCCTTTTTGTGAATTGCAATTTTTTTCTTAATAAAGCTTTATTATTATTATTAAGCTTCATATTTTGTAAATACCTTTTCCCCACGGTGACATACTAGATGAGGACACGTTACACCTGTTTAGCTCAGTCTGACGCAGCTCACTATGCCTCATTGTAAGAATGTCCTTTCCATTGGTGCCCCACTCCTGTAGTTTTTCTGTTTTTCCCACACATTTCATTGCCTTCTCTTCCAGCTTGGTGGTGACTTCAACCAGGGGAACACTGGGATGACCAGACTTGTATCATCAGCATGTGTCATTTTCATTTGATGACACTGCTCCATCCCAATGTTGATGTCTTCTTAATGTCATTACCTGGCAGCTCTCCCTTTAGCCAAGCGTGTGTTTGAGGGGTTGTTGTTGTTTTTGTGATCATTTTTAAATCTTCCTGCTCTTCTGTAGCCAAGCTATCGTCCAGGCTGTGTGTTTAACTGCATGTGATGTCACACGTGTGCTGACAGGGGACAGCTAAAGGGGCCTGGTGATTGCAGCTCTGCCGCTGAGTCCTAATGCCCCCCTCTCTCTCTTTCTCGACAGACTGGTTGATTGACAGCTAGGACACCTCTGATGTCACTTCCTGTGTCTGTCCACTTGGACCCGCCTCTTCCTGTCAGAAGGGCCCAAAGCTGGAAGCTCTGCCATCTTGGGACAGTTCTGTCTTGAACTCACAATTCCACAATATTTGTTTGTTTTTTGTGTTTTTTTAAATCCCGCTGCCTCCAAATATCCCGTTGTCTTTGTGACAAATGCAATTTGATTTGATTTGAAAATGAAGAGCCACCGTGATCAGTTTAAAGCAGCATTTTATTTCTAAATGTGCTACAAGTCAAAAGGCAAAACAAAAAAAAATCTCTTTCACCTGTTTTTTATTTTTTGTATGTTTTTAAACCCCTGAGCACCACAATCCAGCTTTCACTTAATATCGACTGGATTAAACCAAAATGAATAAGAAAGGGAAAGAAGAAGAAGAAGAAAAAAAAAGAAATACTTGAAGCTTAATACACAGCGATTAAAGCATTATAGGATCTAAAATCTAACAGCATAGCATTGCAAAAAAAGGTTTTAAACAAGGTAAACAACATACAGACATATGGAAATCTCTCTTCTTTAAACAATGTACTTTTTAAAATTTTTTTTTTTTTTTACAAAGTTAAGTGAAATATGTTGCATCTGATCTTTGGTACAGGAAAAAGAAGCCATTGTGTCCTGCTTCACAGTCAGCCTCACATCTCCACCGACTGGCAACTTCTTCCCTTCCCATCATCCCTTGAGACACTGATAACGTGACTGGGAGTTTACAGCAGCCGAGTGTGTGTGTGTGTGTGTGTGTAGGTACACATGGCATCACACACACACAAACACACACACGTGTACTGTATACAGACTATGCCAGCATTCAGGAGAAGCAGAAGGGCAAACGTTTGAAGAGTGAAATTCAGTGGCGTCAACCTGCCGCAAAAAGGTTCACCTTTGTTTTTTTTAAAATGTCCAGCTTTTTTAAAAAAAGTGAACTTTTTTAAATGTCCACCTTTTTTAAATTTCCATTTTTAAAATGTCCACCTTTTTTTAATGTCCACCTTTTCTTAAAAGTCCACTTTTTTAAAATTATCCACTTTTTTAAACATCCACCTTTTTAAAATGTCCACTTTTTAAAAAAGTCCACTTTTTTAAATGTCTGCTTTTTAAAATTCCCATTTTTAAATGTCCACCTTTTTAAAAATGACTTTTTTAAAAATATCCACCTTTTAAAAAAAAGTCAATTTTTTTTAAACGTCCACCTTTTTTAAAATGTCCACTTTTTTTTTTTAATGCCCACCTCTTTTTTCTTTCTTTTTGCTGTCCTTAATGTTTGACTTTTACCGAATGGATCGTTTCGAATGCCACTGCTACGATTGGCGCTCACCCGACTTAAGGGGTGACCATCACATGATAACGAGTAACTGAGAGGGCCAACTAGCCACCTGTTTCATTTTATGACTTTTTTTTTTTTTTTTAATCCTGCTGCCCTAAACTCAATTAAGACTACAAGAAAGAAAGAAAAAAAAAAAACCCGAAGTGGTGGGCCGTTGAAACTGAATTTCCTTCCTCTCCTAAATTTACCCCTCCAGGTACGGGAAGTTAATGAGATTCCGCGAGATCTTCAGATGTCTTAATTTATTTTTTCGCCCCCCAAATCGAAGGACGTGTTTTTTTTTTTTTTTAAATGGCCGCCCAATTGAAGTGAAGAGCGACATTTCATAAGTGAACGACTGCAAAAGTGAAAGAGGTATAATAAAAAAATAATGCAACAGTTTGCTCGATAAAACACATGACCTACTTCTAAAACCAGAAGATCCAGCTCCTTATAGTGCCTGCTGTTGTTACAGAAGCCAAACAACACATCTTATACCTTAATCTGATCTTTATTATACATAATTTAATATTCCAATAAGCTGAACGATGTCTCAGGTGACCTCCACGCCCTGAAACACAACAGGTCCAGTGAACGGATGGCGTCCCTGTGGTGTGCTGTGATTGAGCGCAATAGCACTACACCGTTAACGAAACACAAACCAAAGGTGAGAACGTCTTGCTATCGTATTAAAAAACCATCAACGATTAACTTAAATATGTTAAAGGAAACAACAAAAGAAGAAGAAGAAGATCAGGGCCCACCCAATGTAGGCAGGCTAGAGTTAAAACTGGCAATCAGACTGGTGGCGCGGTTTCTTGGCACAGTCTTATTTAAAAAAATGAGGTAGATGTGCTAGCATAGAATATTCCCTTCTTTGGTTTTACAATACAAAATAAAATAAGAAAACAATAAAAGAAAAGAAAAAAAAAACTCCAGTGATCTATGAATAAAAGGAAAAACAAAGCCAAAAAAAAAAAAAAAAAAAAAAAAAAAAAACCAACCTATTTTTTTTAAAGGGCCCAAAAAAAAAAAAAAAAAAAAAAAAAATAAAATGAGGTATTTTTTTTTTTTTATATATTTTTTTTTTAGTTATTTACAGGTAGATCTGCCAGGTATCAGGCTGTATTAAGCAAAAAACAAAACAAAAGGGGTCTTCCATTTGATTCCCTCAGCCACGCTGCTGATTTAGCAAATCTCCAAAAAAAAAAAGACCAAAAGGTGTCAAAAGAGGAAAATCAGAAACAAAACACACCTTCAGCTGTCACCCTAATCAATCCTACTTAAAAAAAATAATAAGAAAAAAAACAAACAAAAAAACAAAAAGAGAGAAACCGCCTGGGTCTTGGACAAGTGCATCATCAGTTCCAATAATCATTTGATTGTATTCCAAGTAAAGCCACTTCCTGAGCAGGCCCCGCCCCCTCGCCGCTCTTCATCACGGGCACTTCTGAGATCCGTTTGTCCGTCTGCACAGGGGGCTCGTGAATATGTCGGACGCCCCCTGGAAGCCGATCAGGACGCGCTGGCTGATTTCGGTACCGCTGTCGTAACCGCCGTAGGAAAGAGGACAGTTGGTCTTAATTTTACCTGATATGTCCAAATCCTGTATCTCATATACAGTAAAACAATCAAAAAAACAAAAGAGATGTCTACGGTAGTCTATTGTGGTCTTTTTTCTCTTAAAAAAAATAATAAATACACTTTGGCTGTTAATTCCCTACGAGGCAAAAGAAAGAATAAAAATAAGAAAAATGAAACTCCTTTGACCTCAGCGACTTTGTGGTGTTTCCTCTAATTGGATGTCTTTTGTCAGACTTGGCGTCCATCAGGCAGATCTCCCCCCTAATCGCAGTGCGGCCAGGCAAGACCCTCCTGGACGTGTGTGTGTGTGTGCGCGCGTGCGGCTCAGCTCTTACATTCACTGGCAGCACGCGGCCACTCGCTTTATGTCAATTCATCTTTGGTAGAAGCTCGGAACGTTCGCCGATTTCATTCGACTGTGTACAAAAAAAAAAAAAAAAAAAAAGACACTGCATGTCACGTGACAAATGTGTGCCCACCCCGAGGACCGCGATCTGTCAGCCACCACCGAAAGAGACACACGAGTTACGAGAAGCTTGGTTTGTAAACCCACCCCAACCCACCCGAGCCAAAGTAAAGAAAAAGAAGAACACAACGTGAAGTCCGACCAGACCAGCGTCACACGGTCACCTGGCCCAGAACTCTTCAAGTTTTTTCTTTTTTTTTGTCAGTTTTTAAATGTGTTATCAGGTGGCTCTGACGTCACCCAGCCGATGATGGGGGCAGTTCCTGCGGTACGTATGCGTCTTCAGGTCACTCCTTTCAGATTTCTGCTGTGGGCTTCTTCACCGACGCCGATGAGGTCTCGCTGAAAATGAAATGTGCTGATTCGTTTACTTTTGTTGTTTTTTAATTATTTTTCTTTTTTTTGTTTTGTTTAACTTTTCCATGATTCCTTTTCAAAATCGATTAGGAAAGAAAAAGCCACCTTTGTAACCACATTAGTCTTTTCTTAGGGATTGTTAGACTGAAGTATGGTTTTAGATAATGTTCTTGTGGCAAGAGGAAGATCAGGGTGAGGAGCTGCTTGAGGTCTGTCCAAGAGTCGAGGAAGAGGATGGCTGGTTTTGTGCTGCCAGACCCGGACTTGATTTTCCCTGAGAACTGCTGATACTGCTGCCATTGCTACCTGGCATTACTGGAATGGCTGGTTTTCGAGCAAAAAGAACTCCTGTGAAAAAATAAATAAATACAAACAAACATAGATTAATGAATAAATAAATACAGATAGAGAGATAGGTAGAATAAAAGACCAGTGGGAGAAAGGTCATAGATAGATAAATATGAAAGTGACCATATAAAACAGGTAGAGGATACGTGAAAGCTGCTGTCAAATGAACAGATAGGCAGGTATGGAGTGGAATATAGGAGCTAGACAGACAGATCGATGGGAAAGGAGCTACAGAACAATATATAGAAGATATACTGTATGTGACAGGCATTAACAAATATTTAAATAGATAGACAGATACGAAAGGCACTAGATAGAGAGATAAATAGATATGAAAGG
Organism: Polypterus bichir lapradei; assembly: GCA_026402145.1. NCBI lineage: Eukaryota > Metazoa > Chordata > Cladistia > Polypteriformes > Polypteridae > Polypterus > Polypterus bichir. Next base: position 21,584,432 of record JANRMT010062835.1, read on the forward strand.
AACTATATACAGTAAAATATATAGAAGACATGTAAAATGTGATATCATATAGATTAATGCACAGCTATGAAAAGCAATATATTTGACATACAGATTTATGTGACAGATATGAAAGACAATAAATTACACTGACATCTAGATAATTGTAACAGCAACTATATAAAATAGAAAATGTATGTTATAGGCGCTATTAGACACATATGAAAGGCATTACATAGATAGACTTTAATTTTATTATAGTAGGCAAGATAGATAGATATGTAAGGCACTATATAATAGATAGATATGAAAGGCACTATATGATAGATAGATATGCAAGGCACTGCATAATAGATGGATAGACTTTAATTTTAGTATAGTAGGCAGGATGGATAGATAGATATGTAAGGCACTATATAATAGATAGATGGATGGATACACTAATTTTAGTATAGTAGGCAGGATAGATAGATAGATAGATAGACTTTAATTTTAGTATAGTAGGCAGGCTAGATTGATAGATAGACTTTAATTTTAGTATAGTAGGCAGGCTAGATAGATAAGACTTTAATTTTAGTATAGTAGGCAGGATAGATAGATAGATACTGTAGATAGAGAGTGTATTTTGACATTTATCATATTAGCATGTCCTCTATGCCCTCAGACGCATGTTGTCCACACATCCAGGGAGTGTACAGTCCAGTTTCATTAACTGAGGTTTATTCCGAGTGGTTCATTCTGAGTTGTACCTCCTTCTGCTTTTGCTTTATAAAGATGGCCTTTAAACTGAAAAGCTTCTATATTTTAATAATATTTAAGCATATAAGGCACTTCTCTGACTCCACTATAGTCTAGGCGCGTTGTAACTCTGGTGTTCTTCTAATTCAGTTTTAGATCTTCGTTTTTCTAATCTGAGAAGTAACGTAGTTAGCTGGATTATCTCACATTTGATTAAGTAATAGAAACACACATGTGGACGAATGCATGTATGATACGCTTCACAGATAAAGCGCCAATGAATTTGCAACTGAACAATTGCCGATTGTCACCAGTGAGTTGGCATTTGATCCGCTCAAACAGCGACGGCTGTCGTCTAAAGCCTCTGATTTGATTTGACACTTTCAGTTCAGCATGCACTCAAAAGCACAATGCCTATAAGAAGCGTTCACCCCAACTGGAAGTTTTCTAATTTTACGTTGTATATATATTTTGTGGGGTGGCTCCTCTTTCAGGCCTCAGAGTGCACTGATTTGACAGCCCACTTCACATAACACAGGTGGGTTTGGAGGTCCGGAGGGAGAGCAGCTCAGGGGTATTTGTTGATGACACTTTTTGATGGCCGACCCAGTGTGGTACAGGGGAGTCCAGAGCACTAGATTAGAAAGTGAATTCTACTAACTGTATTAAAGAGTCTTTATATTGTAAGCTAATTGACTTCTCTTATGTACTTCTCGACGCTATAGGAAGAGTAAATCTTTTCCTCAGTTTGGATTGTTTCAGTAAGCTTTTTCCCCTGGCCCTGTGACAATATGTTTCTACGGTGCCCTTATGAGGCAGCTGGTGATGTGCATCGCGCTGATTCCTAATTATCTTATTGGATACAAAACACATAAACAGTCTTTACCGAGTTGTAAAGTTTAATTTGTGAAAAGCCAGCAATATTCCCAGTAGGTAAACAGCACAGCATTAGACGGCGAAGTCTGCAGCCGTCAGCCAAGAAATATAATTGATTTCCTGACCTAAAGCTTCTGAACACATCTGCAGCTTTACTAATAAAGAAGCCAATCCAATTAGGCTTTACATGACAATTGTCTGAGAGGTAACATCTATTTTTCATTTCGACTTTAACTCCCCTTAATTTCTGAGCCTCTGCACCAGTCTGGTATTTTGTTGAAGCTCAGCTTCCATTTATTTCTTTGGAATGTTTTTTGAACGGCTCTGTCAGCAATGCCAGAGAAACTAAAGATGAAACATTAAGTGTTTTTGTCTGGGGTGATAATAAAAATACTAACTACACTGGGAATGTAAAAGCTAATTATCTTACTATAAAACTGAATGCAATAAAAGTCAAGAAATGAATGAAATATAAATACATGCACATATTTATTGTATATAATTAGAGATACTGCAAAAATATGCGGTTTACGGCCCTATTAGGGTGCAGTGCATTGCCAGAGTTGTCATTGGCGCTCATTACAATGAGATTCATTTCTGAGTTTAGTTTGTGCTCAGACAGCAAGGTGACATGTGCTTGTGGTCAGTGGCACACCAGAAAGAACGACTGCCAGGTTGTGATACCAGCTGAGGTATGAGTGGTGTGTGGCAGACCTAAAGAATGAGCACCAGGCTTTGATACCAGCTGAGGTATGAGTAGTCAGTGGCACACTGGAAAGCATGAGCATCATAGTTTGATACCAGCTGAGGTATGAGTGGTAAATGGCAGATCATAAAACACGAATGCCAGGTTTTGATACCAGCTGAGGTATGAGTGGTAAGGGGCAGACCATAAAACATGAATGCCCGGTTGTGATACCAGCTGAGGTGTGAGTGGTGTGTGGCAGACCTAAAGAATGAGCACCAGGCTTTGATAACAGCTGAGGTATGAGTAGTAACGGGCAGTCCATAAAACATGAATGCCAGGCTTTAATACCAGCTGAGATATGAGTAGTCAGTGGCACACTGGAAAGCATGAGCATCAGAGTTTGATACCAGCTGAGGTATGAGTGGTAAATGGCAGATCATAAAACACGAATGCCAGGCTTTGATACCAGCTGAGGTATGAGTAGTGAGTGGAAGATCATAAAACACAAATGCCAGGCTTTGATACCAGCTGAGGTATGAGTGGTAAGGGGCAGACCATAAAACACGAATGCCAGGCTTTGATACCAGCTGAGGTATGAGTGGTAAGGGGCAGACCATAAAACATGAATGCCAGGCTTTGATACCAGCTAAGGTATGAGTGGTCAGTGGCAGATCATAAAACACGAATGCCAGGCTTTGATACCAGCTGAGGTATGAGTGGTCAGTGGCAGATCATAAAACACAAATGCCAGGCTTTGATACCAGCTGAGATATGAGTGGTAAGGGGCAGACCATAAAACATGAATGCCAGACTTTGATACCAGCTGAGGTATGAGTGGTAAGGGGCAGACCATAAAACATGAATGCCAGGCTTTGATACCAGCTGAGGTATGAGTGGTCAGTGGAAGATCATAAAACACAAATGCCAGGCTTTGATACCAGCTGAGGTATGAGTGGTAAGGGGCAGACCATAAAACATGAATGCCAGGCTTGGATACCAGCTGAGGTATGAGTGGTAAGAGGCAAACCATAAAAAATGAATGCCAGGCTTTGATACCAGCTGAGATATGAGTAGTCAGTGGCACATTGGAGAGCATGAGCATCAGGGTTTGATACCAGCTGAGGTAATGAGTGGTAAGTGGCACACCATAAAACACGAATGCCAGGCTTTGATACTAGCTGAGGTCTTCTTGTCCAACATTACCTGACCTCACAAATGTTCTTTTGGCAGAAGAGTGGAGGCTGTTAATGGGGGTGAAAGACCGCATGAATGCCCACGATGTCCAACAAGCTCATAAAGGTTTATGTTAATAGATGTGACATAACCTGAGTGTTAATGTATTTAAATGTTTTATGCTTTAGTAATGTGTTTGTGTAAGCACTCATTGACATACAAAAATAAAACTCTGATTGGCATGGCTTTTGAGTTTTGTTTTTGCACCAGGAGGCGTTTATTACTAAAGTCTGGAGAGAAATACGCTGAAATCCTCAAGAATATCTCTCGCTTCCTTTAAACAATACGGCCTTGAAGTTCAAATCTAAATCCAGCAACAGTTGACAGTTAAGACTCTTGCCAACACCCTCAAAAACAAAAAGTTATTTTTTTTATTTATTTTTTTTTTCTTCTGCTTGCCAGGCAGACAATAAGCTTCATCGACTGTGAATCATCAAGCCCAATTTTGAGATATTTAACTTTTTTAGCACTATTGGACTGCCACTTCATTATTGCGGATTTTATAGTGAAGACATCAAATTGCATTGAGGACTGTGTGCAGGGGCACTGCTATAACTTATTGAATTTCCTGCCTGCAATTACATCAGCAAACGGCCCTCTATTTACCTGTGTAGACAACTCCATTTATTTCTATTGACATGTTGATGCTGCTAATGCCGTTGGTAGACAGGTTCAATGCAGTCTCTTGTCTGTCATCTGTCAGGAAGAAGCCAGAGGGAGGAAAAAAAAAAGAAAAGAAAAACCCAATATGAGCTTTACAAAAGAAGAACACAAGAAGCAAAAACAAATCACTGAGAGGATGGCTGATGACTCTCAAGTCAGGAATTAAGTACAGTTTTGCCACAGCTCTGGCGAGGAACAAAGCATTTTGGACTTGGTGGCACCATCACAAGACAAGTCTACTGTAAGAACAATCAATACATGAAGTGTAGGTGCAATGCAGACGTTGAACATTTACCTGAAGGCGAGCACACTTTCATAGAGTAAGGTAAATTTGAGCACAACATCCATCCATCCATCCATCCATCCCTTGTTAATTAAGGTAGTTATCATTTATGATGGCAGCCCATCACTCAGTCTCACACACATCCATCCACGTCAGTTGAAATTTGAGCTTAATAACGTCACACACATGACTTTGAAATGTTCGTAGAAGCACATGGTGATAACATGAAATGCAAGTTCCTCATAGCCAAGAACCAGGACAGGAATGGAGCCCAGGTCCCGGTGCCATTACCTAGCCACATTACAAATGAAAATATTACTAAAAGAGATCAAAGTTTAAATCAGGTGTTGTATTTAAACAGCAAATATAATGAATGATTTATGTTGGAAATGGTTATACAGAAGCACTGGTATATGCGTTTTTCCTTTATTTATTGGAAGTGCCCAGGAGGACAGATGGGCATCCCAGCCAGGATCGAGGAGGATTTCTTGCCAGGAAGCTATAATGGAAGGATTGCCAGACTGCAGACACTACCCGGCCGGGACGTCTTATAATTCCTATCCTGGCTGGGATGCTGGAAGGAGGAATGAGCTGGTGAGAGCTGGAGGCCGGGGGAAGTTCATCTCCCAAATTACTAGGTGGCAGTGTTCCTCGCAAGTAGTCCAGTTTGGACACCTGCATGGGAATTAGAGTCCAGAATCACAGAGCTGTAGTGGTCCTTGGGTGATGGTAGAAGGCACTACCGGGGGGAGGCCTCCCTCTTAAAAAGCCATGGAAGTACTCCTGAGAACCCACCTTATGGTACTGCTATGGATACCCCCAGGGCACAACGGGAGCTGTAGTCTTTTAGGCCAGTCCTGTTGGGTTCCGTGGGTGTCACCAGGGGGTACTGAGCCACAGTTTCAGGACACTAGAATGTCTCCCGGGTGTTACATAAAAAGAGCTGCCCACCTCAACAGAGGGAGCCAGAGTTGGAAGTGAGTGAGGAAGACAAAGCTTGCTGGAGGAGTGAAGGAGCGGAGAAGAGGCCAAAAAGAATTAAGAGTTGTGGCGTGGGAAACACTAACTGGAAAGAGCTTTGAACAATTAAAACCTTTGGTATATTGAAAACTTTGTGTCCGAACCTGCGTGTCAGGAGTTTGGGGAGCTGGAGTGGCCCCTGGGGACCACAAGGGATACATTTTTTATAAAATATTTGAATAAGACAAGACAGCTTGCACACTTGGAGAAATTGCGATGTTTTAACATCTCGTTTGGTTGTGGAATCGCACCAAAATCTGTCTCAGTTGGGATGTTTGCTTGTTTTGCACTCTGGTAACTGCCGGCAGATGTCTGTATTACAGCTCCTTTATAGCGTGAACTCTAATGCTAATGCACGCGGGAACTGCCTATAAGTACTCCAAGCAAAGAGCTTCATGGTGATATCTCTCTGTCTCTCTTTCACTCTCTCATTCCCTAACGTTTTGCACAGCGCAGACAGAAGGTGCAAATCCTGCCCACTACGCCAAGTGATTTACTGTGGAATTGCTATGATTGGACTCTTTTTTGGTTTTCCTGAGGCTAGAAAATTCATCCTAGTGTCGGTCCTGGGGTTTACTTTCACCCACTTATGTATCTTCCTTTTCTGCCCCAAAGACAAAGACCAGGATGACTGACCCCAGCCACCTCTCTAACCCTAACTTGGACTTCACTCCATTCTTTTTAGCCCTGCATTATACAAAGACACCAGAACTGGAATTCGATGTTCACTTTGGGACTGAGAGCTGAAGGCACTTCAGAGAGACTCTGACATCAACTTTGTGACCTTCTTCCCATATGGAACACCAAATAGTCGGAGTATGTTGGCTATTAAGAAGGGGACACCATTTGGTTCTCTGATGTTCTTTAGTCTTTTGGTTTTATTTATTCACAAGAACATTCACACTCACTCTTAATTCATTTATAAGGAACCTCATGTAGGAAGACAGAACACCCTGCAAGAAAGAGTTGAAAATCACTACCCAGACATCTGGGGTCTAAACAATTCTTAGAATGCCGCCCCTCAGATACAAATCAATAAGAACGTGCCACAATCCCCATCTTATAAACTGCAGTACAACAGAGTGAGACTCCACGGGTTTTCAGCCCCAAGAGATGGAGCAGATGGAGGAACAAATCATCTCACTGTTGACTGGCCAGGCTTATTAACAGCAAACAGGAAGATGATTTGTTAATATTCTTATGCAGAGGAGACGTGGCACCGGGTGAAGACTACAGATGCTTGAAGGTGAAAGGTACGACATCGTGCTTCTGCTGATTTAACTTAACAAGGTTGGAAAAGGAGCATTGTGGGAAGCAGATGTCCTTTTAAGTTTCCTTTTTGTCAGTCATTAAGAGAGGCAGTCTGCCGGCGAGGAGAGTCAGGAAGGCTAACGGTTAATTAGAGAAGCTTGACCTCAGGTAGGCAGTGTGACTTACTGATTAGGACACTGGACCGTAAGCCACAAGGCTCATTAATTTCAAGAAAAAATGAATAATTTCTTACCGCTTTAGTGTATCTCACAAGATTATAAGGTACAAAAAAATCCCCCAAAATGACTTGAAGAAGTAGTCACATGACCTTCACAGCTACAAAAACTGGATTTCTAATTGTGAGAGTAGTTTCAGCATTTTACCCTCTCAGAAAGTATTCAGCCCCCTTTACCATTTACACATTTTGTTATGCGGCAGCCTTATGCTAAAATCATTTAATTTCATTTTTTTCCCTCATCAAACATCACTCAATACCCTAGGATGACAAAGTGAAAGAGGATTTTAGTAATTTTATAAATGTGTTCAAAATAAAAAAATATTCTCAAATATGTGCAAAGGATGGTTGACGACCATGTAAGTAAGGGGAAGAATAGTACAAGCACGTTCTGCGTTTATAAAAATTAAAATCATCCTTAGTAACAGACAATTACACCTTTTATGTTTGACCAGCGCTTCTTTACAATTGCGAGTCACAGATGCTTAAATCAGACACCCTACACACAATAAACACATTTAAGAGGTGGGCGTAGAGACGCAGTTTACGTCTAACGTTGTGTCACACATGTGTGCATGGAGGCAGCTAAAGGGCTCGAAAGAAGATAATTCCACACCAGGCCAGGGGGTGGCAGAGTGCATTCATCCTCTCTCTATTATCTCTGCAGACCTAACATGGGAAATCCCGCCTGGGTCCAACAACGTCACTTCTGGTTCCTGTCTAGATGACATCATTTCTGGTTCCTGTCTAGACGACGTCACTTCCGGTTTCTGTTTAGATGACTTCACTTCCGGTTCCTGCCTAGATGATATCACTTATAGTTCCCTTCCAGATGGCATCACTTGTGGTGCATGCCTAAATGACGTCATTTCTGGTTTCTGTCTAGATGATGTCACTTCCGGTTCCCCTCTAAATGAAGTCACTTCTGGTTCGTCTCTAGATGATGTCACTTCTGGTTCATATCTAGATTAAGTCATTTCCGGTTTCTGTCTAGATGACATCACTTCTGGTTCCCCTCTAAATTACGTCACTTCTGGTTTCCCTCTAAATTATGTCACTACTGGTTTCCCTATAAATGAAGTCACTTCTGGTTCCTCTCTACATGATGCCACTTCTGGTTCATGTCTAGATTACATCATTTCCTGATCGGTTTCTGCCTAGATGACGTTACTTTTAGTTCCCTTCCAGATGACACCACTTGTGGTGCATGTCTAGATGACATAATTTCTGGTTTCTGTCTAGATGACGTCACTTCTGGTTCCTCTCTAGATGATGTCACTTCTGGTTCCTGTCTAGATTACATCATTTCCGGTTTCTGTCTAGATGATGTCACTTCTGGTTCCCCTTTAAATGACGTCACTTCTGGTTCCTCTCTAGATGGCATCACCTCCAGTTCCTGTCTAGTTGAAGTCACTTCCGGTTCCTGTCTAGATGATGACATCACTTTCCCTGACCAACCTTAAAACCCCGCCAACTACCTTCAGTTAACCAGTTCTGCTTTGGACTCAGTCTGTACACAACTGTGCATCTTATTTTGCTTTGTTGCAGCCAAGCTCAAGTAGATGGGTGGCTGCCCCAAACCTTTTTTTTGTGTGTCAAGGCTGATTATTTCACAGTGGCGTAGTCGGAATCTGGGTGTTGGGTCTACGGAGATAATAGAGAGAGAGGATTAATGCACTCTGCCACCCCCTGGCCTGGTGTGGAATGTTCGCTGCTATTCACTGCACATTTTTTAACAGGTTGTCCCCAGACGCGTATTCTCGTTTGAGAATCATGACTGACCTCATCTACATTTGTAGAACTTTGCTACCGAAACATGGCAGCAGATAAAACATTTGGTTGTCTGGAAGTGCCTTCATTTATGTAAAGACATAACAGAACTGGTCTCCTCGCCATGTTCTGATGTTTCATGCAGCAATAAGTGCCCAGTACTTTTGGTTTAATCTCCAACTCCACCCCATGTTTTCCAAATACAGGGTGGGCCATTTACATGGATACACCTTAATAAAATGGGAATGGTTGGTGATATTAACTTCCTGTTTGTGGCACATTAGTATATGTGAGGGGGGAAACTTTTCAAGATGGGTGGTGACCATGGTGGCCATTTTGGATCCAACTTTTGTTTTTTCAATAGGAAGAGGGTCATGTGACACATCAAACTTATTGGGAATTTCACAGGAAAAACAATGGTGTGCTTGGTTTTAACGTAACTTTATTCTTTCATGAGTTATTTACAAGTTTCTGACCACTTATAAAATGTGTTCAATGTGCTGCCCATTGTGTT
>JANRMT010062835.1:21598681-21625923 GCA_026402145.1 Polypterus bichir lapradei
GGGGGAAACTTTTCAAGATGGGTGGTGACCATGGTGGCCATTTTGAACTCGGCCATTTTGGATCCAACTTTTGTTTTTTCAATAGGAAGAGGGTCATGTGACACATCAAACTTATTGGGAATTTCACAAGAAAAACAATGGTGTGCTTGGTTTTAACGTAACTTTATTCTTTCATGAGTTATTTACAAGTTTCTTACCACTTATAAAATGTGTTCAAAACACACACAATGTGTTAAAACCAAGCACACCATTGTTTTTCTTGTGAAATTCCCAATAAGTTTGATGTGTCACATGACCCTCTTCCTACTGAAAAAACAAAAGTTGGATCCAAAATGGCCGACTTCAAAATGGCCACCATGGTCACCACCCATCTTGAAAAGTTTCCCCCCTCGCATATACTAATGTGCCACAAACAGGAAGTTAATATCACCAACCATTCCCATTTTATTAAGGTGTATCCAAATAAATGGCCCACCCTGTACTTTGTTTTCAATGCAGCAAATCTAGACATTTATGGGACAAATGCTTCAAAACGTCATTTCCAGGGAAGCTCCGTGTCTCTGGGAGAAAATGGGGCAGTGGGCTGGTCAGCACGCTGGGCTGCTGCATGATGATTGGAGAAACTCTTTTTGATTGACAGCGTTTTGGCATCGGAGCATTTCAAGTTCAGTCCCATGCAGATTTTTGGCAAGTGAAGTCACGAGACAAGCTGCTGCTCGTAGTCGGTTATTTGCTAGCCCCACTACTTGTACGTATCCTACAGTAAATAAAAACTCAAATATAGCATTGTTGAGGCCGCTCTTTGGTTCAGTTTAGTAAAGTTCGTTCGTTTGTGTCAAACTGGTCGCAAGGGAGAGTGCAATGCCTCGGCTATACAAGCTATGGTCTTTAGTGGCAACAACTGGAGCAGAAGTCGAGAAGAGCTTCTCCTGGTTAAAATGAGACAAGTCGCACAGCCACAACACAATGGGCCAACAATGTTTAAGCAACCCTGCTCTACTGGTCAATGAGAGGAAACTGGTCAGGTCAGGAAAAGCCCCCCAGTTGGTGTGACAGGTATCACGGACCATTTTCAACAAAAAGAACAGAGGGCAGAATTTACATGGTGATGCCATAATTGACTAAATTTATGATGTAGGCCTAGAATGGGCTTCCCCTGTTTGAAAGACCACCAGCTGTCACTGCATTTAATGTATGGTGGGGATAATGTATGACAGCACCAAACCTTCAGAACGAAGAGGTTAACTTTAGTTTCACTGACCATATAGCCATCTTCAACATCATATCACAGTTTCCAATGGGCCTCTGGCCAGAGATTGGAGTTGAGGAATGACCTCCTTTTTTTGCTCCTCTCCTGTGACATGACAACTTCTTTATGAAACATCGGGACAGCACATATTCAGACGACTGTAGTTCTAGTAAGATATCTTGGTAGACATTCTGGTTTTTAGTCTTCCTGTGCACTCAGATTTGGAGGACACCTTGTTTGACAACACCCTGATCATGTAACTGTGTCCGGTTTCCATTTCCTCCTTCCTAATAGACTTTATGTGCTTTTGTGAATTTTTCAATGCTTTTACTTTCTGTATTTTCAGTCACTCATGAGGATAAAACCTCTACTGAGTCAGCAGCACCTTAATGTGGAGGAGTGGTCTGCACGATGAGTTATCCCCTTAGTCGTGAACTCCTGGAAGGGACACCCATGGCGGTGAGGTCCTGACTAAGGCTGACTCATACTCCTGCCAAGCAAGGGTCCATCCAAAGTGGTGCCACTTCCTGCCGTCCCTCATCATCCTGCACACGGCTGGCCGTCCGGAGTCCCGACGGGAAGGCGAAACGGTGTGATTGAGGACTCTCATTACCACCGATAGCAGCAAATCTTTAGTGCATGTGGACAAATGGATGGAGAGCGTCATCGACAGACAGCCATGACTTGTAGACATTTGTGTACACACACACAATACACACTTTACACACGGGTACTATGTGCTTATAAATGGACTTAAGGATTGAAATCATTTCACCTATTTCAAGTTTTTTTACTCAGCCGAAGATTAAAAGTAAAGCAATGGAGCCCTTCCTCGTGGTCACCCGAAAGTGTTCAAAAGCAACCATATAAATTCAAATTTAATTTTAATCTTGTTTCTGCGGCGAGCTTCCCGGATTGAACAGGATGTAACAAAATGAAGCCCGGCAGGCTTCAAAAGGCTTATAAAATTATTGCCAGTTACTGAAGGGAAAACGGTGTCTGAGACTTCACACACGTCTGTTTCTAATTTGAAACCTTATTTTAATTGCATTAACAGTTTGCATTTAAAACGGGGCCCGCTTCCCAGTCTTTGTCTGGCATGACAAACTAAATTGCTGCTACCTAACTGACAGACTTGTCTTTCTCCTAACAGATTCCTTTTATAAGATTACACTCTATATTGTGTAAAATGTGGCACGTCTGGGCCCTGAATAGAATTTCAGATCTTGTGAAGCTGGAAACGCAGGGCACTTTATTATCCTGAAAAGTGTGATTGTCTGATGTTACCTATCTTAATAGATTTAGGCCCGCTGATCACTAAAATTATCTTCCTGTCACATTATATTTTTATGATCATGTCTCTATATAATATATAAAATCCAACGTCTGTCTGTCTGTATGTCTGTGCGCTTTTCACGAGCGAACTACTTAAAGGATTTAGATAATTTTTTTTTCTATAATTTGATTGAACATTCCTGTTGATTTTGCGACTATTCTCATCGTGCTAAGTATCATAGTTTGCTGGCGGTAGCAATTTATTTGTGCGAATCCGAGAGACACACAGTGGCTCGAAGGAAGGGGATTGGGGCGGGGACCTCCTTACTCACGCACTAGCCTCGGGACGTTTCTTACATCTGCTAAGCTAGCAAACGTGAGAACTGCTTATCACATTTATATCAGGTTTTTTTTCTGTAATTTACTTGAACATTCTGGTTGATTTTACGACTTCTCTCATCGCGCTAAGTATCAGAGTTCGCATGCAGGAGCGATATATTCACACTTATCCGAGACAGAGGCTGCTGGCCGAGAGGAGAGGGAAGCGTGACATCAGGCGGGGCCCTCCTCACTGTCCTGTTTCACTACTACAGGGGACGGCTAGCATATATATATATATATATAAAATCCAACATCTGTCTGTATGTCTGTCCGCTTTTCACAAGAGAACTAATTATCGGATTTAGATCGGGTTTTTTTCTATAATTTGCTTGAACATTCCAGTTGATTTTGTGACCTTTCTCATTGCTCAAATTATCATAGTTCACTTGCAGTACCGATTTATTTGCGCAAATCCGAGAGACACACAGTGGGTCAAGGGAAGGGGTGGGTCTGGCGGTGTTCTCCTCACTTACGTGCCAGCCTCGGGGAGTACCTTACTTTCACTAAGCTAGCGGACTACTTAACAGATTTAGATCAAGTTTTTTTTCTATAATTTGCTTGAACATTCCGGTTGATTTTGCGACTTCTCTCATCGCGCTATCATAGTTCGCTTGCAGGAACGATTTATTTGTGCAGAACCGTGAGAGACGCAGCAGGTCGAGGGGAGGGGGAAGCGTGACATCAGGAGTAGGGAGCCGGACAGGGCCCTCCTCACTCACGCGCCAGCCTCCGTTTGAGTCAGTCTACCTCTGGCCAAGTTTTGGAACGTACCTCGCCTCCGCATAGCTAGCGAACGATACAACTACTTACCGGATTTAGACCGGGTTTTTTTCTTAATTGTTTGAACATTCCGGTTGTTGTTGTGACTTCTCTCATCACCTCAAGCATCACAGCTCACTTGCAGGAGTGATATATTTGCACCAATCCGAGACAGGGGCTGCGGGCCAAGGTAAGGGGACATGTGATATCAGAAGTAGGGAACGGGCAGAGCCCTCCTCACTCACATGCCAGCCTCCGTTTGAGTCACTCTGCCTGTCACCACGTTTTGGAGTGTACCTCACCTCCGCTTAGCTAGCAATACCTGTTTGTTTATTGATTTTTAAAGTTTGTCCTGTTTCACAGAGCCGCGGGGGACAACTAGTATATCTCTCTATATATAAAATCCAATATTTGTCTGTCCAATTTTCACGAGAGAACTACTTAACAGATTTAGATCGGGTTTTTTTCTATGATTTGCTTGAACATTCCAGTTGATTTTGCGACTTCTCTCGTCGCACTAGTATCATAGTTCACTTACGGTACTGATTCATTTGTGCAAATCCGAGAGACACGCAGCGGGCCGAGGGAAGGGGTCCTCCTCACTTACGTGCCAGCCTCGTGGCGCACCTTACATCCGCTTAGCTAGCGAACGAGAGAACTACTACACGGATTTAGATCAGGTTTTTTTCCTATAATTTGCTTGAACATTCTGGATGATTTTGCGACTTCTCTCATCGCGCTAAGTATCATAGTTTGCTTGTTTGAGTGATATATTCACACTAATCCTAGACAGAGGCTGCGGACCGAGGGGAGGGAGTGGGACGTTAGGAGTGGGGAGCCAGGCACTACTACACAGGTGAAGCTGCAGGGGACGGCTAGTTCCATTATAAATATACAAGGGATGTTCAGCACTTTTTTTTAACTCTATTTATTAAGAATTTCAAAAACGAATTACATCACTTTTCTAGAGAAAAGCCAAGCAAAATGACAGGGTAGCCTGAAGAAGGGGCCTGAGTTCTGGGGACTGGGCGGTCTCATGGCCTGGAATCCCTGCAGATTTTATTTTTTTTCTCCGGCCGTCTGGAGTTTTTTTTTTGTTTTTTCTGTCCCCCCTGGCCATTGGACCTTACTCTTATTCTATGTTAATTAATGTTGACTTATTTTATTTTCTTACTGTGTCTCTTATTTTTCTATTCTTCTTTATGTAAAGCACTTTGAGCTACATTTTTTTGTATGAAAATGTGCTATATAAATAAATGTTGTTGTTGTTGTTGTTGTTGAGTTGCCTCGAAAGCTTGCATATTGTAATCTTTTTAGTTATCCAATAAAAGGGGTCATTTTGCTTGGCTTTTCTCTACATTCATAATGGCTAACACGGTACAACACCCTAGTATCACTTTTCTACATAGTCCCCTTCGTTTGCAATGCAATTTTCCCAGCGTTGTACCAACTTTTTAATGCCATCAGCAAAAAAATGTTTTTGGTTGAGCGACTGATGCACCGCTGCTTTTATATCATCATCATCATCATCACATGCATGTAGCTGGACGTCCAGAGCGCTCTGTATCCGTCATACTAGTACGGCCATTTTTGAACATTTCAGTCCACTCATAGACGACTGTACCAGAGAGAACTTTATCCCCATCCTGAGCACACATGCGGAGATGACTTTGTTGCTCTCGGCACAACTTCTGCCCACAAAAAGCGTATAACAGGACGCTGTTCCTCTTTGGTACAATTTACAGCTATCTTATACTAAACTGCAAGGAGAGCTGGCCTGCCAGACAGAACGAGTCACATCACACAACACTCTCAGACACGAGCAATTACTACTCCTTCTGCCTTCACCGTTTCCAACAAAAATGTAAAAGTGCGGAAACTTTTTGAACATCCCTCATATTTTCCTATTACAACAACTACAGTTGGAACATCTGTGGTGATCTAAAAGTAGTGGCACTGCTACTAGGAGGGCGGCTCAGACTGCCAATAGGACAGCCATGCTAAAAAGTACTGTAAGCATTTGGTTCAGGGCAGAGCACTGTGGGACGTAAACCAATTGTCGACACAACAGAGATATTTCTACCTCCTCTGCATATAAATCTTGGTCTGATGAAACATTCTGTGAAAATGATACAAATGGAAGGTGAAGGATTTTGATGTTTTGGGGCATAAATTACTGGTGCCAAGATTACGGAAAGCCACAAATCCACATATCAGACACATCACCAGTGACAAGAAGATCTCTCACTTCTACCAAGTATTCAGACCCTTTGCTGTGTCCAAACTTCAAACTTTGCTCAGGTGTCTCCTGTTAGCTCTCGTTCTCCTTGACTGGAGTCCCCCAGTGGTGAGCTGACCTGATTGGACCTCACTGAGAAAGTCACACTTGCACTTGTGTATACAAAGTCTCACAATTCACACTGCACGCCAGGACACAAGCCAAGCCATGACGTCCAAGGAACTCTCTGTAGACCTCTGGGATCAAATTGTGGTGTGGCACAGATCAGGGCAAAGGGGATCAAACCATTTCTAAAGCTTTGAGTGTTCCCAGTTGCACAGTTGCCTCAATAATTGTGAAATGGAAGACATTTGGGACCACCAGGACTTTTCCTAAAGTTGACCGTGACGACCGGGCAGTGCTCATCACCTGCTTAATGATAACGTCGGGGCCGCCAGGAGACGCTGCAGGGAGGCACAGAGACGCTTGTTTTTCACACAGCCCGGAAGTACTTCCATGTCACGAGGACGGAAGAAATAAAGTGCTTGCAGGCTGATTGAAGAAAAGAAGAGTTTTGATCTGACCTGGAAGTGCTAGGAAGTCACATGGACTGAGGGTTCAGAAGCACTTCCGGGTCACGGACTATATAAAGGACTGTGGGAAATCCCAGAGTTGAGCTGAGCTGGGAGGAAGGGTGGCAACACGTCTGAGAGAGTGGAGGATTTATTGATTATTGATTGTATTGTGATTTATGAGTATTGTGGAGTGGAGGGTGCTTTGTGCCCTTTATTATTGTAATTAAACAAAATATTGGGCTTTTATCTGGTGTCTGCTTTGAGGGTTCAAGGGGACGACAGCGCCCCCTATCTGTCACAAGACAGTGAATGGGGTCTGAATCCTTGTTTTGGGTGGCATATTGGTGCTCTGGAAAATTTCACATGCAAGTGCCCTCATTTGCATACTGCAGCTTATATTTATACTAACCTCAAATCAGCATATTAAAACATTTTCAGAAACAAAACCATTATTTAGTGATGTTACTAAAAAGAAATAAATGCTAATGTTTCCAGGAACAGGTTGGCCCCGATGTAAATTTGACAGGTGCGTTCTTCAGAAAGTTCAATAAACACAGATCAGCCACAACATTCACCTGCCTAATATTGTGTAGGTCACCAAAACAGCTGTGACACATCCAGGCGTGGACTTCACAAGACCTCTGAAGGGCACCTTTAAGTCCTGTAAGTTGTCGGATCAGACATCACACAGATAGCTCATTCGGATTGAGATCTGGGGAATCTGGAGGCCAAGTCAACACCCTGAACTCTTTGTCATGTTCCTGAACAATCTGTGCAGTGTGACAGGCCGCATTATCCTGCTGAAAGAGGCCACAGCCAACCCGGGAATATCGTTGAAATGAAGTACGTGTTCTGCAGCAGTCTTTAGGTAGGTGGTACGTGTCAAAGTAACATCCAGGTGAATGCCAGGAACT
This sequence comes from Polypterus bichir lapradei, assembly GCA_026402145.1. Lineage (NCBI taxonomy): Eukaryota > Metazoa > Chordata > Cladistia > Polypteriformes > Polypteridae > Polypterus > Polypterus bichir. The sequence continues at coordinate 21,606,053 of JANRMT010062835.1, forward strand.
AAGGTTAACCCGGCAGAATATTGCCCACAGCATCACACTGCTTGTCATTTTCCCATGGTGCATCACTTTCTCAGGTAAACGACACACACATACACATGTGCCCAGTCGTCCACTTTATCTAAAAGAAAACGTTGTTTATCAGTCCAGGCCACCTTCATGCACTGCTCTGTGGTGTAGCTCTGATGCCCATTGTGGGCACTTTCAGTGATGGACAGGGTGGTCAGCATTCACACTCTGACCGGTCTGCGGCCACATAACAAGCTGTGGTGCATTGTGTGTTCTGACCCCGTTCTCTCATGGCCAGCGTTATGTTTTTATGCAATTTGTACTACAGTACCTCTTCTGTGGGACTGGACCAGACGGGCTTTCTACATGTGCATCAGTGAGCCTTGGGCGCCCATGCCCTTGTCACTAGTTTACCAGTTATCCCACCTTGCAGCACTTTTGGTAGGTACTAACCACCGCATACCGGGAACACCCCACAAATCCCTGCCGTTTTGGAGCTGCTCTGACCCAGTCGTCTTGCCATCACAATATGACCCTTGTCAAAGTCGCTCCGATCCTTGCGCTTGCCCATTTTTCCTGCTTCCTTGAAGAATTGGCTGTTCACTAATACACTGCTCAAAAAAAGGAAGGGAACACGTAATCATGCCAGTCTATCACCAAGTCAATGAAGCTTCAGGGATATCAGTCTGTCCAGTTTGGAAGCACAAGCGATTGTGAATCAACTTCACCTGCTTTGGTGCAAATGAAAGGGACACCAGTTGACCCGGAGAGGTGACAGCAAGACACCCCCCAAAAGGAGAATGGTTTTGCAGGTGGTGGCCACAGACAATTGCTCTCTCTTTATTCTTCCTGACTGATCTTCTCTACTTTTGCATTTTGCTAGTGTCCTTGTCACTACTGGTAGCATGAGGCGGGACCTACAGCCGATTCAGGCTACACACGGAGTCCAGCTCCCCCAGGATGGCACAGTCATACATGCCGTCACAAGAAGGTTTGCTGTGTCTCCTAACACAGTCTCAAGAGCATGTGTGGGCCAGTCAATGGCATCAATGCCTTTGTCATCTAGGAACTGCCTACACACTCTGGTCACATGAGTCCGGGCATTGTCCTGCTCAAGGAGGAACCCAAGGCCCACTGCACCAGTGCAAGGTCTGACAATGGGTCCAAGAATTTCATCTCGGTACCTAACTGCAGTCAAGGTGCCATTGTCTAGCATGAAGAGGTATGTAAGACCCTCCAAGAACATGCCTCCCCAGACCATCACTGACCCAACGCCAAACCGGTCATGCGGGTCATGTTACAGGCAGCATAACGTTCACCATGGCATCTCCAGACTCTTTCACGTCTGTCACATGTGCTCAGGGTGAATCTGCTCTCATCTGTGTAGTGAACGGGGCACCAGAGGCAGATGTGCCAATTGTGGTGTTCTCTGGTGAATGCCAATTGAGCTGCATGGTGATGGGCTGTCAGCACAGGTCCCATTAGAGGACGTCGGGCCCTCATGCCACCCTCATGAAGTCTGTTTCTGATAGTTTGATCAGAAACATTCACACCAGTGGCCTGCTGGAGGTCATTTTGCAGGCTCTGGCAGTGCTCATCCTGGTCCTCCTTGACCAAAGAAGCAGATACCGAACAGTCCTGCTGATGGGTTAAGGACCTTCTATGGCCCTGTCTAGCACTCCTTGTATAACAGCCCATCTCCTGGTATCTCCTCCATGCTCATAAGACTCTGCTAGGAGACCCAGCAAACCTTGTTGTGACGACATGTATGGATGTGCCATCCTGGGAGGAGCTGCATTTATCCTGGAGGGTCCCGGCTCATGCTACCAGTAACGACAAGGACACTAGCAAAACGCAAAAGTAGAGAAGAATCAGTCAGGAAGGATAAGTAGAGAGCAATTGTCTGTGGCACCCTACCTGCAAAACCGTTCCGTTCTAGGGGGGTGTCTTGCTGTCGCCTCTCCAGTACCCCGTTGTCACTTTCAGTTGCAACAAAGCAGGTCCTTCCTCACTGGACAGACTGATATCTCTGAAGCTTCACTGACTTGGTGTTTGACCGGGATGATTATGTGTTCCTTTACTTTTTTTGGGCAGTGTATTCCAGTGGTGACAGGGCTGGCAATCCAGCCACTGTAAGAAACCTCCCAGTGTTCCAGTGTGGTGCCGAGGTGTCACCCATTGCACAGCTACACTCCTAACCCAATGTGGTGGGTGTGTAATCAGCATGTGCTACCAACCCTGACCCTGCTACCACACCCCTCGACTGGTGCCATTGTGACAAGATAATCAATGAGATTCACTTCACCTGTCAGTGGTTCGAATGCTGTGGCACATAAGTGACGGTGAGTGAATCTTATAAGTGCTTCAAAAAGTGACTCAGCATAGTCCATACTACAGAATAGCTCCAAGATCTGTTAAAGAAGAGTGTAATAATTCAATCGCATGCTTAGTTTTTCATCATTTAAGTAGCGGTATGATAGCAGCAGTAGTCACGTTCATCTGTTGCACTCTGCTCTGAAACACTGAGCAGGCTTTTTTTTTCCAAAACCTCAACTTGTTAACATGTAATGTTTGTTGAACTTCACCAGGATTTGATCATCATCCCTGAAGTGGATCTAAACACAGATCGTCTACTATGGATTCTTCATGACAAGTGGACTAAAGGGCTGCAGCATTTCTCTGTGTGGGCGTTTGCACTTCTCCAAATCACCTCAAAATGGCAGATTCAAGAAGTCCTCGTCAGGCACCTTTGGACCTCTCTGTTGCATATCTGACAAGGCAGGTGCTGTGGCGGCAGGGAGTTGCTGAGCTGCCATAGCAATTACAGCAAGTGTTGCTGGTACAGTTGCCAGTCTTGTATTATAATGAACATACTAGAGAGGTTTTGTTGAAAATCAGGAAAATGAATCATTTCATTTTTTTTTTGCATATGCTAGATGCTTCATTTCCTATAAAATACAAAGGGGAGTCAAGCTAAAGTTAGAAAATGGGAATATTAGAAAATGGAATGAACCTTACAGAACTGATCGTGTCATTTCTCAATGTCGTCTTCACCCTTCTCAATGCACTTGCACCACCTGCCTGGATGCCAGAAGAATAAAAGATTTGGTCTTGTCCTCTGAAACACTCCTGCACCGCTTTCTTTATGTTGTCATTTGTCTTAAATCAATGACCACCCAGCTGTTTAAGTGGTCCAACAAGATGGAAATCACACCACGGTGCCCAATCTGGCGAGTAACGAGGAATGTGGCAGTACCTTAAGGTTCAGTTTCTCGTGAAGTGCCTGAATGCCAGCAGAATAAAAGGTTTGGTCTTGTCCTCTGAAACACTCCTGCACCGCTTTCTTTATGTCGTCATTTCTCTTAAATCAATGACCACCCAGCTGTTTAAGTGGTCCAACAAGATGGAAATCACACCACGGTGCCCAATCTGGCGAGTAACGAGGATGTGGCAATACCTTAAGGTTCAGTTTATTCGTGAAGTGCCTGAATGCCAGCAGAATAAAAGGTTTGGTCTTGTCCTCTGAACCACTCCTGCACCGCTTTCTTTACATCGTCATTTGTCTTGAATTGACGACCACCCAGATATTTTTTTAGCCGTCCAAAAAGGTGGAAATTACGCGATGCCAAATCTGGCGAATAAGGAGGATGTGGCAATACCTCAAAATATTAGTTTCTCTGGTAGTGCCTGGATGCCAGCAGGATAAAAGTTTTTATCTCATCCTTGCACCCACCCGTGCACCCGAGTTATTGTCGAACACGACATGCCGAGGGGTACTCCAGTCATTGGTGCAAGTTACTGTGTCTTGCTGGAGACCAATGTGAAGCCTGCTATTCGACCCAAGCGGCGGGGACTGCTGTCTCAAGGGGTCCTTTTGGTGGCACACACTGCTAAGAACACCAAGGCCTGTCTGGAGAAACTGAACTTTGAGGTATTGCCACATTCTCCTTTTTCACCAGATTTGGCACCATGGTGTGATTTCCACCTTTTTGGACCGCTAAAAAAACATCTGGGTGGTTGTCGATTCAAGACAGATGACGACGTGAAGAAAGTGGTGCAGGAATGGTGGCGAGGACAAGACAAAACCTTTTACTCTGCTGGAACTTCCAGGCAGGTGGGTCAAATAGCAGGCTTCACAGTGGTCTCCAACAAGTCACAGTAACTTGAACCAGTGACTGGAGTACCCCTCGGCAGGACGTGTTGGACAACAACTCGGATGCACGAGGGGTTGCGAAGACGAGACAAAACCTTTAATTCTGCTGGCACTTCCAGGCAGGTGGAGCAAGTGTGTTGAGAAGGGTGGAGACGACATTGAGAAGTGACAGCGTCAGTTTTGTTAAGGTTCATTCTGTTTTCTAACTTTATCTTGATTCCCCCTTGTAGTTATATAAAGGCAGTGTGGTGGTTAAGGCTTTGGACTTCAAACTCTTGAAGTCTGGGGGTTCAAATCCCACTGCTGACACTATGTGACCATCAGCAAGTCACATGACCTGCCTGTGCTCCAATTGGAAAGCCAAAAGAAATGCAACCAATGGTATCCTAAATGTTGTACGTCGCCCTGGATAAAGGCATTAGGTAAATGAGCAAATATTACTTATAAGATTATTACATAAGGCGTTATATTACCCCCACCTCTGGAGACAATGCATGACTGGCGTATTATCAAGCAGGAAACATCCATTTGAAAAAGGGAACATTATGGTCATATCGGGATAGCAACAATACTTAGATATACTGTGGCACTCAAGTGACGCTCATTTGGCATTACGAGGCCTAAGGTGTGCCACCACCAGAATGCCACAGCAAAAATCAAGACTTGTCAGAACGGGCAGCCCTTTTCTTATCTTTACTCATCCAGTCTTGAAGACCACATGCCCTTTGTAGACTCGTCTTCCTGTCTTTAGGTGACAAGAGTATATATTTTTTTATTTTATTATACTTTATTAATATAAATAAGCGCAGGGTCAGCCATTGTACAGCGCCCCTGGAGCAATCGAAGGTTAAGGACCTTGCTCAATGGCCCAGCAGAGTAGCATCTCTTTTGGCAGTGACGGGGATTCAAACCGGCAACCTTTGGGATACCAGCGCAGATCCTTAGCCTCAGAGCGTTGTCTTCTGCCGTTACAATCCTTTCACTTCAAGGTCTCCTACATTGAGTGTTCAGCACTGTTGAGCATTTGTGACTATTCTTCTCTGACCTCTCTCATTAGTAAGGTGCTTGTCACTTTGTTCGCTTCACCGTTCTCCGTAAACTCCAGAGGCTGCTCAGAGTAGCTGAGTTGCTGAGATGGTGGAACAAGGAACTATCATACCAAGGTCACAGTCACTTAGATCATGCATCTAGTCCATTCTAGTGCTGGGTGAAATAACAACTAAACCTCTTAGCCGTACATAATGAGATAATATAAAAGAGAAGGCTACTAGTATTTGTGTGTTAGATGTACCTAATAAAGTGGACACTGGGAACAGATGATGGTGTGGTGGTTAAGGCTTTGGACTACAAGCCCTGACATTGTGAGTTCAAATCCCACTACTGACACCATAGAACCAGAAGCAAGTCATGTGACCTGCCTGTGCTCCAATTGGAAAACCCAAAAGAAATCCAATTGGATAAAGGCGTCAGCCAAAACAAGTACATGTAGATGAATGGATAAAAAGGAGAACGACAAAGGTAAAAGCAATCAAGTCACATGAAAATTCATAATCACCCACGGTTGCCAGCAAACAATTCACCATTACCATGCCTTTCATTCATTTAAGACTCATTTTAATTTCTACCCAGTATGACATTATTAAGAATAACAGGTCCCATTCCTACCTCGGTTGTTGATCTTAATATTCATCGGGAGTTGTGTTGCCATTGCAAAAAGGTTCTGCTGCAGAGCATGCTGCATTAGCCGCTGCTGTTCCTCCGCCATGAGCATCATCTTCTTCTCGGGAGGCTCGCCGGCTTCCAACTTTTCCCGCAACTGTTCGAGGGCCGCTGCCTGGGCTGCCGCCTGAGCCGCCGCCGCTTGGGCGGCTGCCACGTGGTGTCCAGCCAGAGACACCGGAATAGCAATCCTGTTGGGAATGCCGCTGGAGTGCATTGACTCTTCTGTAACAGAAAACGGAATTTATGAGAAGGGTTGTCCATTTTTCTACAACGACATACTGTTTCACTAAATGGTGCTGGACACTGACCTGCATTGAAACTAAATCTTAAATTCCAAAGTGATTGCGATTGCACTGCTGAGGCAATAAAGTTAGCCCTAAACCCTAGTGCTGACCACAGGTGTGTAGATTTCAAAATCAAATCAGTCAGTTTTCAAGCAAATGTCATTTCCCTTCAGGCGGCACGGTGGCGCAGTGGGTAGCGCTGCTGCCTCGCAGTAAAGAGACCTGGGTTCGCTTCCCGGGTCCTCCCTGCATGGACTTTGCATGTTCTCCCTGTGTCTGCGTGGGTTTCCTCCCACAGTCTAAAGATATGCAGGTTAGGTTACGACCTTAAATTGTCCCTAGTGTGTGTCCTGTCCGGGATATGTTCCTGCCTTGCGCCCTGTGATGGCAGACCCCCATGACCCTGTGTTAGGATATAGTGGGTTGTTTGATGGATGGATAAAATGCATTTCAGTAAATTTCAAATGCAACTGAAGATTTCTGAAATAAGTTCCTGAGCATTTCGAGACAACTTAAAATAGACATGGGGGCAGTTTGAGATATCTGAAATGCAATCATTTCCTGCACATTTCCAGATATCTCAAAATAACTTCCTGTGCATTTCAAGACATCTCAAATACCTCGTCACGCATGTGTGCCTGGGGACCACCTTCTGGACCTTGATGAGTTAAGCGATCCAGGATGAGAGAGGGGGCGCTGGAGCTAACCTTATCTTCTTTTCCCCCTGTAGCTCAGAGAAGATGCCCAGGGAGGATACTTAGCCCCACCCACAGCACCGTGGGGTGGCTCCACCCCTTCAGGCCCAAAATCCATAAAATTGGGCGGTCCCCGGAAAGTGGTGTCACATTATGACCGAGCAGTCAGTGAGAACTGAGCTTCTGTGATTGCTTTTGTGATGTATCGACAGGCTGTGCAAAGCCTACCTCATTTTGGGCCATCAGCACGTTCTTTTTGTTATTTTCATGGTGGCAGTTGAATGTGGTAGCCTGGCTGGTATACCAACATTTCATCTGGTGTATCTTTGTCTGTTTAACAGTTACAACATTTCCAGATATCTCAAAATAACTTCCTGAACATTTCCAGATTTCTCAAATACATTTCCAGATATCACCTGAAATGGGGGGGTCCATGAAGAACGGTGTGACTGAAATGTGTGCAAATCCCCTTAAATGAAAGACTGCTATGTGCACTTTAGTCAGGTCTGAAATGTTTGATTTGGAAATTTAAACTGTGGAGCACAGGGGTAAATCAAGGAAAAAGGGGTCTCTGTCCCAAACATCTGTTGATGAAGAAAGATTCACGGATCTTGACTTTGCTGCCGATGCTGTGATCTTCGCGGAGTCAATGGAGGCTCTGATCGGGGAGCTCGAGAGACTGAGCGAGGAGTCTGAGTGTCTGGGCTTGCGAGTGTCCTAATAAAAACCAAAGATCCAGGCCTTTAATGACCTCTTGAGCACGGCCATCAGCAGTGTGTCTGTCTGTGGAGAGAGTGTCAACCGCGTTAAGAGGTTTACTTACCTTGGCAGTGACATTCATGTCTCTGGTGACTCTTCCTGTGAAGTCAGAAGACGGATTGGGAGAGCATGGGGGGGTCATGAGGTCGCTGGAAAGGGGTGTGTGGCGCTCCTGATATCTATGCAAAAGGACAAAGGTCCAAGTCTTGAGAGTCCTGGTGCTTCCTGTCTTGCTATATGGTTGGGAGACATGGACGCTATCCAGTGACCTGAGATGAAGACTGGATTCCTTTGGTACTGTGTCTCTTCGGAGAATCCTTGGGTACCACTGGTTTGACTTTGTGTCGAATGAGCCGTTGCTCATGGAGTCCCGAATGAGGCACATTATCTGCATTGTGAGGGAGCGTCAGTTACGGCACTACGGCCATGGGGCACGTTTCCCTGAGGGTGATCACAGGTCATAAGTTCCTCATTGTTGGGGACCTGAGTGGCTGGACCATGCCAAGGGGTCGCCCACGTAACACCTGGCTGCGGCAGATAGAGGGTCCATTCCGGAGGATGGGACTGGACCACGTATCTACCTGGGGGGTTGCCAACCGGAATCCTGGGTTGTTTCATCGTGTAGTGGGTGCGGCAATGCACTGTATCAGTGTAAGCTCCCCAACTTGACTTGACATTATGAAGGGCACTGTAAATGGAGTCCTGCTGTATTTGTCCTTAAATTAACTGTTGACCTTATGGCATCACTAAATCACATATCAGGACTGCTTTGGAGTCTCCACAGAGAATTCTCAAATGTTCTAAGGACCTGAGATTACTTAACATGAGCTGAAAAACCAAACAATTGAAATCAGAATGGACAATGACTACTTACCTTTTTTGATTGTAGCTGCTTGGCTGATGTGGCCACCATTAGGAGTTGACATTGCAATAGTTGGCATTTGAATCTTTGGTGAAGAAAGAACATTGGGGGTCCCGACAGGGGAGTAACTGAAGAGAGATGAGCCGTAACTCTGTCTGCGTCCCTCTCGACGATTACTGTCAATAGCTGCCTGGAGCTCTCCTGGGGAGCTAAGCCCCCGCTTTTCACATTCATAGGGATACAGATACTTCATGTATCTGTACAACAAGAAAAAAAAAATAAATAAAAAAAGTTACAAACTCAAAGTCTGACTTTGTATCCTGCCTCATAAATATCTACCCCCAACCTTCTCACCAATTTCAATGTCCCACAATAACCATGGAGGAAGGAGATGGTACCGGGATTTTATACAATACAATACAATGTGTTTTTCTGTAGCCAAAATCACACAAGAAGTGCTGCAGTGGGCAGGCCCTACCTTATGACAGCCCACCAGCCTTGACTCTCTAAGAAGACAAGGAAAGACTCCCAAAATAACCCTTGTAGTAAAAAAAATGGAAGAAACCTTGGGAAAGGCAGTTCAATGACAGACCCCTTTTAAGGTAGGTTGGGCGTGCAGTGGGTGTCAAAAAAAGGGGGTCAATACAATACAATAAAATACAATACACAGAACAGAACACAAGTAATCCTCAATACTGTATAATAGTGTAATAGAAATATTACAAGTACAGAGCAGAAATGAACAGTAAATGATATCAAATAATATTATTTGGATTTGTTCGAGGACACCTCCACCATCAAGCTGTCTCCCCCTATTGGCCAATCCACAGCTGAGTCAGCTCTGGACCAGCCAATCCGATGAAAGGACCCCACTACTTGATGATTACTGTGATCCTCCATCAGAAATGACTTTACCTTAAACAGGCAAAACAACTTGGCAGGTGAGCAGTGGCACCAGGTGGCCACATTTTATGTGATAAATTTACTGAATAACATGAAAGCATGTGTTAGAGATCAGCATGACCAGGACAACAAATGCCCAGGACTAGTGTCGATGAGTGAAATTCTGCAAAATTAGTCACAACACTTTTTGAAGTGAATTTACTGGGTTCATCAGTGACCTTGTTTGTGGAATTTTTCCCTTAAAAATTTGTGATGTGGCTACTTATACAAAGTTTTTTTCCCAGCTCCCCATGATGCTTTTATCTCACGTCACATTTTCAGTCACAATAATTGGTCTAGCATAGTTGACAGACACATCCCTAACCCTCAGGGACATTTTTTTTTTATATTATTATTAATTTTATTGCAATCCATACAAAGCAATCAAGTTTTTACAAAAAGAAAAATTAAGTTAAGAACAGATCGATCCCCACCCTTGAGAGAGAGAGCAAGCCAAACGGCGTAAAAATTTTGCGGCTTTTAAACATACCTAAATTAATAAATTCTCTGTGCTTCATGAACTTATTTTAATATATTACTGATTAGATCCTGCCATATTTTGGAAAAAGTCTGGACATTTAAAAGACCTCTATAGCATTATAATCCTTCCAAAACCAGCAGCTGGATGGTGCTGTCTCACGGAGCGATGCGATCCTGAAGGCCCCGACCCGTATTATAAATAAAACTAGAGGGGTGCAGACAGGAAAGGGTCTCTCTTTATTAAATTGAGAGACTCAGACTGTGGAAAAGCCCCAGAGTAAACAGGAGATCACAAAAATAAAACGGGGGTCTCCTGACAAAATGGAAAAGGGCAATAAAAGCTCAAGGGCGGCCGGTGAATCCTCCTCAGCGGAGAAAAGGGTGGAGCCAGAAGTACAGCAGTGCTTTCAGTCTTACAGAGGGATGCAACTGGGGGAACAGCGGCTGTGCTACGAATGCCGCAGGCCGGGCCACGGATGGCGAGGTTGTCCTAGGAGGACAGGGATCACCGAACTTATTGTTATACTGTTCCTCCTAGGTTTGCACGGGAGTGTCATCGGCATCGCCAAGGCTTGACCTTTGGATCCTCCTGGAGGAAAATGTCCCTCACGGGGCTGGATGCTCCAAACCACGGTTTTTCGCTGTGGGGGGAGTACTGTGGTCTATGGCCGGCTTGTCATCCAGGCCAATACCTCCAGGCCACCAGATGGAGCTCTCCCTGCAGCATGGAGGTGCCCCAGATACCAGCAGGGAATCATGGACGATGACGTTTTCCTTTACAGCCCTGCTGGATACCACAGGGGCCAACAGAAGACGCTGCAGGGAGGCCCAGAGAGTCATTTGTGCCCTATAACCTGGAAGTGCATCTTAGTCACAGCGACAGGGGAGATGACGTACTTCCGGGATGAAGAAGAGGATTTTTATCTGACCTGGAAGTGATAAAGAGTCACATTGACTGAAGGATGGGAAACACTTCCAGGTCAGGGACTATGAAAGACTGGGAAAAACACTAGAGCGTTGAGCTGAGCTGGGTGGAAGGGTGGCAACGCGTCTGGGAGTGGTGGAGTGTATTATTGTGGAGTATTGTATTGTTTAATGAGTATTGTGGAGAGGAGGGTGCTTTGTGCACTGTGTATTAATAAAAAGTCGTATATTTGGACTTTTACCTGGTGTCTGACGTATTGTCCGAGGGTTCAAGAGGACAATAGCGCCCTCTATCTGTCACAGCATCTATAGGCATTTTTTTGACCACATCCAAAATTTGTGGTTTTTCACAATTTTCGGGTGCTCTGGGAATGTAACCCCCGTGAATTTCGGGGGTTGACTGTATATATATATATATAATATTTTATATATTGTCAGAGGTGGCTGGGGTGGCGACCCAGCCGGGATGCCCAGGAGGACCGGAGGAGGGCTTGCGCCTTCCCCAGACCATCTGAGGGCGACCACCCTGGTTCCTTTGGGGGCCACGGGTACAGAGCTTTGAAGGTCCACCCTGTAAGGGGCCCGTGGTCACCGCCAGGGGGCGCCCCCGTGCCTTTGGAGCCCTGGACCTCAGCACTTCCACCACACCAGGAAGTGCTGGGGGGAAGAGGAGCAGGGACACCTGGAGTGCTTCCAGGGATACAACCAGCACTTCCGCCACACGGGGCCGTGTCGGTGGGAGATTGTTGGGAAGCACCTGGAGCTCATCCGGGTGTGAATAAAAGGGGCCGCCTCCCTTCAGTCGAGGCGAGAGTCGGGAGTGGAGTGGACTGAGCTGGAGAAGAGAGGCATTGTGGTGCACCTTGAATTGTACAAAGTGTAAATAAATGTGTTTGTGGGTGACATGAACGTGTCTGCCTGTTTGTGTCCGGGCCAGCCTCCACAATATATATATATATATTATCAAGAAACTGCTTGTGGGTGCATCTATGTTTTCTGCAGTTCGGTATATGAAATGATTTTTAAGTGACATTACCATCAGTCACACAGTAACAAGGCAGCAGAGTCAGCGATGAGTGCACTGGCCCAGCGTTGTGTCGCGCCCTAATGAGACAGGCCGGATTTTGACTTTTTCATTATTATCTGCTAGATGTGCTAATATTCCTTACTCCTTTGGGGCCGCACTTCACCTAATGAGTCAAAAGCTGATAAGCATTTGAAGGCAGTTACAGATTACAACATATTATTCAGCCTTTATTAAGTGTCACGTACACACCTTTCAAACTGATGAGTCGTAATGCAATTAGACTGAATTAAAATAAAAATTTGGGACACTGAAGCTATGCAAAAAAAAGCATATCAGCTGATGGGCTGATCCATACTACTCGGTGTCTTTTCTTTAAACCCTGATTCATGTCTACTCAATATATTTCAAAAACTTACTGTGTTCTCAGTGTGAAAGCTGCACTAGTGATGGAGGTAGGGAGGTTGAGGCCTTTGGTGATCTCGCGCCATATCTTCTTATTGATGACCTCCACTAAGCCGCCTTTTTCTGTGACAAGCTTGTAGAGAGTATAGAGATCTAACACCTGCTTCGCCATGATAGGAATCCGATTCACTGGAGTCCCTGCAGAAATGAACAAAATATCCACAATCAATTCCATTAACTCCAGCACATTGACAGGTCTCTCTGCTGGTTATAAAGCCAATTAATCTAGACTAAGTAAAATGTCTAATAGCTCTGCTCTTTCATTAACAGAAAATGTCAAAAAAAAAAAAACCACACACACAACAAAAGACAAAAAGTGCATGACATAACTTGAATCATTACTTTTTCAGTCTATATATTATTATCTCAACTCTTCCATCCATCCATTATGGATCCCAGTTAATTCCATTTAGGATGACATTCAGTCTAAAACAGCGCAAATATTATTACTGCATCAAGAATTCAACGCAAACATTTTAAACAATTCATTTTAGTAAAAAAACAATAAAATCAGTACCAAACTAGTATAAAGTTGTGTGTTGTGGCGAGCTGCTCTGGAAAACATCCAGCATTGTCCCTGTTCATAAGAAGGTGGGTGCCTTGTCAAAATCTAATGACTACAGACCAGTGGCTCTTAACATCTCACATCAAGAAGGCTGGTCCTGCACTATTTGAGCCCTCTTGTGGTAGACCACCTGGACCCGCTGCAGTCTGCCTATCAGACAAAGACTGGAGTGGCGGATACAATTATCTGTCTGCTCCATAAGGCTTAACATCACCTGAACAGAGGATTATGTGTTTTGATTTTTCCAGTGCCTTCAATACCATCCATCCATCCCTGTTAAGAGGTACACTTAGTGACATGCAGGTGGATGAGCCGATGGACTATCTGTCAGACAGACTGCCATCTGGAAGAGTCAAGGACTGTCTGAGCAACAGTGGAGCACCACAAGGAATAGTCGTGTCTTGCCATGGCACAATTCTCATTCATTTGATTTGCAGACTAATTATCACCCGAGAACAAGAGGCACAATTATCATTCATTTGCTTCAAAGACAAATCATTACCCAAGAACGAGCTGCATGATTCTGACTCATTTGATTTACGAACTAATCATCACCTGAGAATAAGTTGCTTCATTCTCTTTCATTTGATTTGCAGATTAATCATCACCTGAGAACAAGAGGCACAATTCTCATTCATTTGATTCACAGATGAATCATTACCCAAGAACGAGTTGCATGATTCTCTTTCACTTGACTAGTGAATGAATCATTTCCTCAGAATGAATACTCTTTCATTTGTAATTCTGTAACGTAACACCTTATTTTAATTATGCATCTTAAATGTGTTGTCATGCTTTGTGTACTGAACTATCATCATGTTAAATATATTATTAATATAGGCAAAGACAAAAGCAAGGCACAGGTCCAGCAACACACATGGATTTATTCAGCTGTAATGTACAGTATAATAAAGCACCAGAGCACAATAACAAAGCACTCAGCACTTTGTCTTCAGTCTCCTCTCTTCCTCTGACTCTGTCTTTGTCTCTCTCTTTCCACCTCCACTCCTCCTCCAGCAAGCTTTGTTCTCCACCTCCCAATCCTGGCATTCTGGGCAGTGGCAGGCAGCAGCTCCTTTTAAGTACTTATGGTGTTCCAAAGGTCTGGCCCGGGAGCACTTCCGTTTAAGGCTGGAGTCCTATGAAGAAGGGCTCCCCAGACCCTGCAGCACCCTCTGTCAGCACCTACAGCACTCAACGGGCCTAAGTCACAGAACTCCAATTCCCATGATGCCTTGTGGGAAACCATGGTGCTGCTGCTGCAACCCAGGGGGGCTGCCATCTAGAGCTCCAGGGAAGATAATGCTGTGTGAACGCTCTCTCCCCTGGTCCTTCCAATACAGAGGAGTCCAGGCCATCTCTCACAATATATCTATATCTATACTAGCCGTCCCCCTGCAGCTCCGCCCACGTAGTAGTGAAACAGGACAGTGAGGAGGGTCCTGCCCGGCTCCCCACTCCTGACGTCATGCTTACCCCTCCCCTTGGCCCGCAGCCCCTGTCTTGGACTAGCGAGAATGTATCACTCCTGCAAGCAGACTATGAATCTTAGAGTGATGAGAGAACTCGCAAAATCAGCCGGAATGTTCAAGCAAATTCTAGGAAAAAACACGATCAAAATCCATAAGTAGATCTCTTGTGAAAAGCGGACAGACAGACAGAGAGATGTTGGATTTTATATATATATATATATATATATATATATATATATATATATATATATATATACTAGCCGACTGTGAGGAGGGCCCCGCCTGAGCAAAGTCGCAAAAATCAACAAGAATTTCAAGCAAATTCAAGGAAAAGAAACGATCTAAATCCATAAGTAGTTCTCTTGTTCGCTAGCTAAGCAGAGGTAAGGAACGCCCCGAGGCTGGCGCGTGAGTAAGGAGGGCACTGCCCCCCTCCGCTCGGCCCACTGCGTCTCTCTTGGATTTGCACAAATAAATCGGTACTGCAAGCGAACTATGATACTTAGCACAATGAGAGAAACAGCAAAATCAACCAGAATCTTCAAGCAAATTATAGAAAAAAACCCGATCTAAATCTGTTAAGTAGTTCTCTCATGAAAAGCGGACAGAGAGACAGACAGGCGGTGGATTTTATATATATATATATACACACACACCACATAATGTATGAATTATCAAATTATATATTCGCGATATTATCAGAGGAACACCTTTACGTATCCGTCAAATGAAACAAAAGAATCAATTCACTTAAATGGGGAGTTTAAAAAATCGATTCAATAAAGTGAAATGAAATTCCCACAACTCCATCATTGAACCCACGTAATCCAATTCAGGCTATTGGGGGACTGAGCCTTTCCCAGCATCATCAGCTACAAGGCTGGAAACAACTCTGGACATCATAGTCAGTCCCTTGCAGATTATTACTAGATAAATAAATACTACAAACTTCTTATGAGAAGGATGTACCAGTCGTGGACTCAACACCACCAACTACCAGACAGTGTGCAGAAGCCATTAAGAAGGCTCACAGAATGTCAGGTTATATAGCGCCTTGATGTGTGCAGTACAAGTCACAGGAGGTTAGGATCAAGCTTTATAACACACTGGTGAGGCCTCATCTGGAGTCCTGTGAGCATTTTTGGTTTCCAGGCTAACAGAAGGACATAGCAGTGCTGGAAAAAGTCCAGAGAAGAGTGACTGGGCTGATTCAGTGGCTACAGGGGATGAGGTTTGAGGAAAAATTAAAAGAGCTGAGCCTGTTTAGAAGATTAAGAGGTGACATGATTGAAGTGTTTAAAATGACGTAGGGAATTAGTCCAGTGGATCGAGACTGTTATTTTAAAATGAGTTAATCAAGAACACAGGGACACAGTTGGAAACTTGTTAAGGGTAAATTTCGCACAAACATTAGGAAGTTTTTCTTCACACAAAGAACGATAGACACTTGGAATAAGAGACCAAGTAGTGTGGTAGACAGTAGGACTTTAGGGACTTTCAAAACTTGACTTGATGTAGGTAGGACTGGTGAGCTGAATGGCCTGTTCTTATCTGGATTGTTCTAAAAAAAAAATACTGAATGTGTGTTGGTAGGGGTCATCAAATCCACAATGTTGACCACATATAGACCACATTTTGCACAGATTCCCCATTTGTACAAATCCAACTGTTTCATTCTGAATTTTTTTCCCCTGGAGAATTTATTTAAAGACCACCATACCCTGGGCAGCATCAGGTCCCCCTGCTAGTCTCATCATAAAGTGAAGAGCTGGAGCCCCGGCTTCAAAACAATCGGCTCTCGATAACCAGAGATACAGAGAATCAAAGAACTGAAAGTATCCTGAAGTCACAGTAGAAGAAGTGAAAAGGAGCCATGCTCAAGTTTGACAGTAATTTTGAAAGGGATAGCAGCAGTCAGGTTCAGACTCAAGTTAATCATTAGCCATTTGTTGGGTAAACCTTACGACTGCGGGAGGGCTCAGCTTCAGCCTTCTTTGAAAAGGCGGCCTTGAATGGGCTTGAAATTTATGGGGATCGCCTGGCCTCTTGCCGTTTGTCTTATTTACTGTCAGGCAGCTCACTTTCAAATACACACTACTGTTCACTTCTTCTGGGTTTGTCATCTCGCTCATTCATTTCTCTATCAGCTTTCTGAAAAAAAAACCTGATCTTGCAAAAGACAACAGAAAAACCAAACTCTTAGGAAAATGAAATCTTAGTCCTTAGCAGGAATGTGTCAAAAAAGGTTAACAAGCTCCAGCCATACCACCTGTGCTTTAGAAGAGCTCACCCACCTGAAGCTCAGCCTGTTCAGGCCCAGCCAGTACTTGGTAGGCAGACCATCTAGGAGAAGCTTGGGTTGCTGCTGGAAGAGGTATTAGTGAGGCCTGCAGGGGGTGCCTACCCTGTGGTCTATTTGTGGATCCCAGTGCCCCAGGGCACTGACGGGGACACTGTGCTAAAAAAGTGACGCTATCCTCTGGATGAGATCAAAAAGTTTTGTACCTAATATTTGTATGCAGAATTTGGTTGACCTAACTGAAAGTGTACTCATGTTATCGTGTTTACACACACACACACGCACACCCACACACACACACACACACACACACACACACACACACACAATTCCAAAAATGGTACTTCGGACTCAGGGAGGTCTAAAACATCGAGATTCATTAAAATCTCGAAATGGAATTTTTGAAGGATTCCAATACTCTACTTGTACGTCGTATATCAGAAAGGCAGGGAGGTCTAAAACATAGAGATTCATCAAAATCTCGGCGTCAAATTTTCGGATGATAACAATACTTTCCCTGTACTTTGTATACCAGAAAGTCAAGGAGGTCTAAAACGTCGAGATTCATCAAAATCTCAACATCAAATTTTTGGACGATTCCAATACTCTCCCTGTACTTCATATACGAGAAAGTCAGGGAGGTCTAAAACGTGGAGATTCATCAAAATCTCGACATCGAATCTTTGGACAATTCCAATACTCTCCCCATACTTCGTATACGAGAAAGTCAGGGAGGTCTAAAACGTTGAGATTCATCAAAATCTCGATATCGAATCTTTGGAAGATAAAATAACAATACTTTCCCTATACTTCATATACAAGAAAGTCAGGGATGTCTAAAATTTCGAGATTCATCAAAATCTCAACATCGAGTCTGTGGATGATTTTAATACTATCCCTATACTTCGTATACGAGAAAGTCAGGGAGGTCAAGAATGTCGAGATATATTGAATTTTTGGACGATTCCAATACTCTTCCTATATTTCATATACGAGAAAGTCAAGGAGGTCTAAAACGTCGAGATTCATCAAAATCTCGACATCGAGTCTTTGAACAATTCCAATACTTTCCCTATACTTTGTAAACAAGAAAATAAAAAGAATTGCACATTGCATGCTCGGTGTTGTGAACCAGAGCAGGATCCATAGTTATGAAGGGCTGAGGTCCTAACAAAACAGGCATTACTGGCCAGAAGGCCCTCAAACCTTCTCTGGGCTTAATCCCTACACTAGTGGCCTGTAGGGAAGACAGCTCTAGAAACGTAACAAAAAGCCCCCTCAAGACAGATGAACAGTCGCAAACCTCTGGCTTGTAACGGGCAGACTGTCAAGTCTCAGCCAGGGTGTGTGTAAATACCCAGCACCCGGTATAAAAGGTCTCCGGTCTACACGTCTTTCTCTGCTTACAGTTATTTTTTTAAACTTTTTTAGAATTTATTTCTAGAACATGTTTTCATATAAACGATGTAACTCAAAGTGCTTTACAAGATGAAGAAAGAAAAAATATAAAAATAAGGGAATACTAATTAACAAAGAATAACAAAGCTATTTGGTAATTTTACATTAGTGGTGACTTTGTATCATTAAGGACTGTCAAAGTTATTGTCGTTTTGTGTTCTTTTGTTTGTGTGAACACGTAGAGTATGTACTGTAAGCATTAACTTCATTACTGGTGTTACAATAATAGACGGCATACAGAATATCGCATATCATCAATACAGCAAGCATGCACAGTAAACATTAACAGCCAATCTATGGAGCCAGGGAAGTTATGCAGGAGACAAATTATACTTCAGGGACGAGACTTAACTCACATGTACGACTAACAATGTCGTTCCCATGTGACACGCAGGTCGTGTGCACGAACTATTAAATAGTGGGCACGAGACAGCCAGGCATAGACACACGATAATTACTGTGCAATGCATGACTTATTAGTGTATTCCCAGGACTGAGCGTCTCCAGTGAAAATCATACTGTAAGTATGTCAGGGCCCGGAGACAGTCGAAAGATTTTCTTTATCCACCACACGCCCTCCTGGGCCTCGGAACAGGTGGTCTGACTCCATTAATGGAGTATTCGCTACTCTAATCACAACACTTTCTGGAAAAAAAAAACATAAAAATGGGGGGGGGGAACAATTTAGCACGGAAAACAAGGCAATCTTCAGTTTGGCTCACTACAACTGTGCCCACTGAACAGAACATAAAAAGGAACACTTTTTAAAATTTAGCGTGCCAATGAAAGATTAAGTGAAGAAAACGCCACCGTGATCAGCCTGGTTCCTTTAATCAGCAAGAAATCTCTGCGACTTCAGATTCTTAAAAACTCCATTTGCACGCGACAAGGTTTGGAGAAATTTATAACAAACATCCAACTCCACGATTACTCATTTTAAAAGCCGGCAATGCAAAATGGCCTTTATTTTATAAAATTACAAGTAATACATTGTAGCCATTAATTATCCGATTCTAAATGAACCAAGAAACAATTTCTTTTCACAATTTAAAGCTCGCTATTATGTCCTATAATGCGCGAGGGGCAACTTCTTTTGTGTGGCTACTAGAATGGCTGACCCTGGGATAATTAACCTGCATTTTGCTGATAGAGTTCTACTGTGCCCATTGGATTTACGATAATAGCAATCAATAGCCCTGGAAATATACTACAAACAAGAGCTCTGCTCTGCATACCATACAGGGGGAAGATGGGAAAGCAGAATATAGTGCGCACAATAAAAAACAGGACAATTAAGCCTTGTAATTACCTGCTCATTTCCCTGCTTTGCCACATGAACAGACACTATAAAAAAAAATAATAATAATAGTAATAATAACTGCCCTCTAAAGGTGCACTAGTAAAGCACATAATGGCAGCAAGAGTAATTATGTACAATGCAAAAAGTATTCTGAAATCTAAAAATGTCAAGAGGTTGACACAGGAGCAGCTTTATATGCTGCATTTGTATTTTTCTATCATATTGATTGGGGAAAAAACAAGCAGATCTGACTAGTGCAAGAAAACACGACTTAACAGATATGTACAGTTTATAATTCTGACATACAGTATGTGTATTACTGTTACTGTTATTTGGTAACTCTAAGATGTATTAAGGGTACCAACTGTTGTCAACCTCAGAAAGACTTTCTAAACCTTAGTCTGCACTTGACATATAGATAGATAGATAGATAGATAGATAGATAGATAGATAGATAGATA
>JANRMT010062835.1:21626855-21650767 GCA_026402145.1 Polypterus bichir lapradei
ATCTATCTATCTATCTATCTATCTATCTATCTATCTATCTATCATTTGTGTATCTAGATAGATAGATAAACATGAAGATAGATAAACATGAAAGGCACTATATAATTAGATAGATAGATAGATAGATATTTTAGTATAGTAGGCAAGATAGATAGATAGACAGATAGATAGATATGTAAGGCACTATATAATATAGATAGATAGATAGATAGATAGATAGATAGATAGATAGATAGATAAACATAAAAGGCACTATATAATTAGATAGATAGATAGATAGATAGATAGATAGATAGATAGATAGATAGATAGATAGATAGATAGATAGATATGTAAGGCACTATATAATATATATATAGATAGAGATAGATAGATAGATAGATAGATAGATAGATAGATAGATAGATAGATAGATAGATAGATAGACAAACATAAAAGGCACTATATAGATAGATAGATAGATAGATAGATAGATAGATAGATAGATAGATAGATAGATAGATAGATAGATAGAACTTTTTTGTCCTCAGGGGGCAATTTGGTTTTTCACAAATGCTTTTACAAATCCCATACCAAGTGGCATATAGCAGACATAACAGAGTGCATGGTGCAGTGCAAACATCACCATTCAGGTCTATGTTGATTACTTAGATTTCAACCTGATTTAAATGGGTAGCACAACTAGCTACTTTCAAAATGAAGGACTTTATACTTAATGGTAGCATATATAATAATTCACTTACTAGGCATGTTAGAAAATGAATGACTACGCAACAGTTGTTTTTAAAACATGACAGCAGGGATCATAACTAGAACGAAGCATTAATATATACTTGAGTATGTGTGTGTGAATAATAAGGTGTTACAGGGTTTTATAATTAACATTTTAAATTTTAATTAACAGAAAATCTAAGCTTGCTAGTTGTAATGTATTATGAAAAGGTTATTAATCTGCAATCAACATTTCACCAAGCCAAGTTCTGCAGTTCCCAAGAAGCCACCAATTCATTTATTTCTTCAATCATAAAAACTAGCATTAAACCATCAACTAAGTTTCCTGAATTAAAAATTAAGACCTTGATAGAAACTTCCATTTGATTGGGCTATAAATCTTACACAAAAAGTGCACAGGTAAACAGAATGAAATGGAAAGCAAATGAGAATCTCTGCTTAGAAAGGCACCCTGATGATTATTTGTCTGGCACGGGTGTCATTGCCAGCCTAGCAAATCACAGGTTATTGTGCGTGTTGGAAACTGTGAAATTCGACCAAATTTTCAGAATTGGCACTGAATGGCTTAAACTGCATTTCAATTACAAAAACAATTAGTGTGGCGGCCATTCCCCCTCCATATATCATTTTGCCAGTAATAAGAACGTATGTTTCGCTTTTTTCTTCAGAAAATGGCCTTCTTCCACTGTACCTAAAAATTAGATTTACATCATTTTTCTTCCTTATGTGACAGCTCTTCTTTTGTTATAGAAGACTAACAGCATTCCAATTGTTTAACAACTTAAGACAAATGAGCACCGGGCTCCGCTTAATTAAATTTTCAAGATGGATAGCTGTCCAACAGAACAAAGAAATGCTTAACAGCAATACATCAATGAAAATATGTATCTTAAACCCACTTTCTAACTGTCCGCTTTTTACAATACTGTCAGGGCGGCATGTATTAATTTTGTTGCATGTCAGAATCAAGAAATCAAATGTTTTATAGCAGCAACACAGATGTGCCAGGCAGAATAACAAAGGCATAGGGGGCGGCAATTCAATTTTTTTGGAGTTTACAGTTAACTCTTTGGGAATAAATGTAAAAAGATGAAAGAAAAAAGCAGCAGATTGTGAAAGGTACCGAGCTACATGAATTATTTCAAGTTTTTCGAGTAAGAATGAATCGTTTCATATATGAACCTCTTCCCTTAACTAACCAGGAGGCCAACATAAGGAATTGTGCAGAAAGGAAGAGCAACAGCACTGGCATCCGAGCAACCACAGACTGAAATCACATGCCCAGCAGGGATGCCAAAGGGCAAAATGGATGGAGCATCCCAACCGGGATAAGTAATGGACTCTTTCCTGGATTGGGAGACCACATATATGGGACAATGCCTCTCACATGCAGGTTGTTCCCCCATACACTGGGTAGCAGCATCCCTTATGGAGAACCCTGGCATGGGGGATGAGGTTCGATAAGACTGCCCTATTAGGTTCCATGGGGGGGGGGGCGCCGGGTGGAGGTGTCAGGAAGTGGAAGTTCCGCTTTAGCCTGACCTGGAAGTGCTTTCTGGCAGTAAGGAGATCACGGGTTTGCGTCCCCGTGTGGAAGTGCTGTAAGTAGTGAGAAAAGCACTATATAAAGGTAATAAATGATTTTAATATTCTTATTAGGCAGTTGGGACTGGAAATACTAGCATGGGGCTTAAAAAGAAGCCCTCCACTTCACCCGTGAGAGAGAGAGTCTGGAGACGAGACGGACACTGCTTGCCTAGGAGGACTGGAAGAGAGAAGGAGGAAAAGGGATTGTAGCTATGGAGTGGTGCCTGGGGTTTGGTGAGGCTTGGTGGCGCACCGTATGTTGCGTTACTATTATTGCTGACAATTCGTCACGTGTTGGTTTATTATATATGCGAGCGTGATCTTTCGGATTTATATAGAAGTCCAAGAAAACTTCTTTGTCCGTGTTTTGCAGATAAATTTCGTGTAAAGTGTGATAGTTTTGGACGTATGGATTTGTAACCATTATTGGCTGTAGAATTTCTAATATGTCAGATTGTTTAACTCTTTAGATTCTATGTTGCATCGTTTCTCTGTGATCATAAATATAAACCTGAATGAATTGTAGTTTCTTATTAGCGTATTCATAGCGTATGGTCCTGAATCATGTAAATCTGTTTTGAGCATTGAATGTTGCGAATGCGAACAGATTATTGTAGATCAGGATATTTTGCCTGTTTGTGGATTTCACTTTCACCAAACAAGAAATATTTTAATTCTCACGGATACGCCTCTTCATTGGGAAGAAACACTACTTTTCCCTGATGACAACACGAATTAGACGATCTACAAGTCTCCGACTTAAACTTTAAAGCCAAACAATATCTACATACTTCTGTCATATCACCTATGTCCATATATTCAATCTCTTTTCACTGTTCTGTTATTTCACAGAGTAATAATTTCCTTTTGTTTGTGCTAATGCGATCCTTACCATTTTTTTTTTGAGGCTTTTAAATTTTAGTACTTTCATAATCTCTAACCAGCTCTGCATGTGTATCGTGCCAACGTTTTTGAACGTCTTTACGACGTTCTACTTTGTCTTCTACTCTTTTTCTTTTATTTCCGACCCCGCTTGGACCTGCTAGGTTTTCAGTTCCAGTTGGTTCGGGCTGATTATTACTTTCCTGTCTAACAAAAGCATTCACACGATTGAGAGTTGAGAGGACCATGGTCTTATTTGAAAATGGTTGAGAGGAGGGAGTAACTTGAAAAAAATCTCACGGCAAAAATCTCGTCTCACGGGACTTGAATAAATCTCTTCAAAAAAGTCTTGTCTCATTGCAGGATTTTTTTTATATAATAGAATGATAATATCTGCTGCCTTCCCATAACTAGGAATTTCTCCTCTATGCAGTATATTCACACAAATAACCACCAACTATAGATAGATAGACAGATAGTTTAGTAGAGATAGATAGATAGATATTTTAGTATAGTAGGCAAGATAGCTTGCTAGCTAGATAGATATTTTAGTAGAGATAGATATTTTAGTATAGTAGGAAAAATATCTAGCTATCTATCTTGCCTACTATACTAAAATATCTATCTGTCTCTACTAAAATAGCTAGCTAGCTAGACAGATAGATAAATACAGGGTGGGCCATTTATATGGATACACCTTAATAAAATGGGAATGGTTGGTGATATTAACTTCCTGTTTGTGGCACATTAGTATATGTGAGGGGGAAAACTTTTCAAGATGGGTGGTGACCATGGTGGCCATTTTGAAGTCGGCCATTTTGGATCCAATTTTTGTTTTTTTAATAGGAAGAGGGTCATGTGACACATCAAACTTATTGGGAATTTCACAAGAAAAACAATGGTGTGCTTGGTTTTAACGTAACTTTATTCTTTCATGAGTTATTTACAAGTTTCTGACCACTTATAAAATGTGTTCAATGTGCTGCCCATCTGTAATTGTTAGGTTGACTGGAGTGAAAGTGCCAAGCTGGATTATCGGGCATGAGTGTGGGACCCTTACCCAGATGGGAGGACAAGATAAGAGACCAGTGATGGGGAAAAGCTCCTAAATTTGGATATTTTCATACCCCATCCGCTAGATATCATCATCCCAAGACTGTGGTAACCATGTGGAGCATGATAGGAATTGTAGTGCCAAGAATCACTCTTAACAGGTACTCTTCTATCACAAATCACTCCTGCTACTCTTCTTACCCCAGTCTATCCCGCCTGCACTCTCTTCTTCAGCTTTGTGCCGCACTCCCCATTGCTTTGGACTGCTGAACCCAAGAATGAAATTCCGTCAGCCTTCATCACCTCTTACTGTGAGTCCATTGTTCTGGATTGTGACAATGTTTAATTTGAATTGCCTTGTGCTTTTGGAGATGACTGTTTATTTTGGGTTTACATTTTTCAAGAGTCCCGTCGCTCTGTCAGACTACCGGTGTTACGGACACCCTCTCCCTATGGAGATCTTACATTGAAATTTCTAAACAGCTGAGGCCAGCTGGCTACACCAAGAGCTACGCCAATTGACATGTTCCAGGTGGCTAATGGCCGCTTTCTAGTCCTTTTGTGCCCATTAATTTCGTTAGCCTCATTGTGTGGTTATTCTAGGGAAAGATGCCTAAAGAAGCTAAAGAAAGGGCTTCGATTGGAATTCTGAACTTGATGAAAAACATTGCCAGTAATCTTTAAAACTATTATTTATCAGGCGAGACAATGAAGAGCGAGTGAGAGAATCAGAGCATAAATTAGGCAGAAGGCCTGAAAAGCTTTATACAGTTGAAACTAAACCTGGCTGACTCTCTTAAAAAAAAGGAGATTTATGTGTTTTCAATACAACGTGTGATGTATTCCAGCCTCAGATTCCCTGAAAGAGATATAGAGAGAATGAGGAAGGCACAACTTTCTGTCAGCAGAAAGACTCCGTGATAGGCGATGGATCATTATGACAGAGAGTGATTACAGATAACGACAAAGCATAACATCTCCAACAGACATCTAAATCACACATTCTGGGCTGCGGAAAATTACTAATTGAGGATAAGGAAATATCCAGCATGTCCAAAGATCATCTAGTGTGTGATTTGTGCCTGACGTGTGCCCCTCACCTCCATGTTGTCGCTGATGAGGCTCACCTGGCACCATCCAGCCTTCGGCTCAGTTCAGTAGGGTCTGCTGCCATTACAACATTGTTATGTGCATTGTCAAATGGATAAAAACACAGGACAACGTGGCCACTGAGCCCCAAACCGTAACAAAACTCCATTTTTTTTGTTCAACAAAACACTTTCCACATACAATCAACAGCAAAATAAACCATTCACGATTCCAACGAGTAGGCAATTCAAACCCCTTAAGTGTGACAGTAGGCTTCATCTTTAACTAGACCCAGGAACATTTCTGGTCTCCGGTCCATGTTCGGGCTGTACAAAAACCAGGGCAGCACCCTCTGGTGGTCCCTAAAGAACACGACAGGGCTGCGTTTCTGGACTCGACTCTCACGCCATCCTGTGGGTGTTGTAAACCGGTCCAGCTTTGAGGGACACTGCCACCTGGTGTGTGGAGGAATGAACTGCTTCAGGTGAGCCCGTTCACCTGCTCCTTCCATTACAGCCTCCTGGCATGAATCCTTCCTTTATCTCGGCCAAGATGCCCGTACTTCTTCTAAGGCGCCTACAATGTTGATTTACCATTAACAGTAACTGCAGATATAAGGAAAAGCTACACCATAACTACAGTGCCTTGCTACATTGGAAATCCTACTCAGGCCTAAAACACTTTCTTTAATAGCGACTGGCTTGCTGGACACGGAGTAATGCAGCCGTACATACATGCAGTGGGCTCACAGAGTAAGCAGGCCCCTTCACCTTCACCCTTTCACATGTTCTGTCTGCTAATATCACTTCAGGTCATTTTTTCCCACATCAGGCAACACTCGACACTCCAGAATGACAAAAAAAAAAATGGGATTATGGAGTAACATCGGGCATCAGCATATTTAGTTTAAGTAAAATAAGAGCATACAGTATAACTGCCATTATCACAACGACATTTACTGCAAGCTGGGCCTGAACAGTACTGTATTTGTCTGAAGGAGCCACAAAAGAATTTATTTACAATGTTTATCATCGACATGTTGGTGGAACTTGAAGACAGCATGAAGATGGTGCTGCTGGCTTTACTTCTGTTTTATTGATGATGAGTGATTCCAAAAAACCAAAAAAAATTAACAGTATGATTGATAATAATATAATAATAATAATAAAACTAATAATACATTTTATTTATATAGCACGTTTCCCATGTGCAAGATGCTTCTGATTTTAATTGATAATAATAATAATAATAATAATAATAATAATAATAATACACTTTATTTATATAGCACCCTTCCCTTGCTCGACACTTCTGATTTTGATAATAATAATAATGATACACTTTTTTATATAGCACCTTTCCTATACTCAAGCTGCTTCTGATTTTAATTGATAATAATAATAATAATAATAATAATAATAATAATAATAATAATACACTTTATTTATATAGCACCTTTCCCATGTGCAAGATGCTTCTGATTTTAATTGATGATAATAATAATAATAATAATAATAATACACTTTATTTATATAGCACCCTTCCCTTGCTCGACACTTCTGATTTTGATAATAATAAAATAATAATGATACACTTTATTTATATAGCACCTTTCCCATACTCAAAACACTTCTGATTTTGATAATAATAATAATGATACACTTTTTTATATAGCACCTTTCCTATACTCAAGCTGCTCCTGATTTTAATTGATAATAATAATAAAAGTAATACTTTATTTATACAGCAACTTTCCCTTGCTCGACAATTCTGAGTTTGATAATAATAATAATAATAATAATAATAATAATAATAATAATGATACTTTTTTATATAGTACCCTTCCCTTGCACGAAACTTCTGATTTTGATAATAATAATAACACCAATAATAATGATGATACACTTTATTTATATAGCACCTTTCCCATACGCAAGATGTTTCTGATTTCAATAATAATAATAATAATAATAATAATAATAATAATAATAATATACTATGTTTATAGAGTCCCTTTACCATACTCAAATTGCTTCTGATTTTAATTGATAATGATAATAATAATAATAATAATTTACTTTATTTATATAGCACCCTTCCGTTACTCAAGACGCATCTGATTTTGATAATAATAATAATACCAATAATAATAATGATACACTTTACTTATATAGCATCTTTCCCATACTCAAGATGCTTCTGATTTCTATAATAATAATAATAATAATAATAATAATAATATACTATGTTTATAGAGCCCCTTTACCATACTCAAGCTGCTTCTGATTTTAATTGATAATAATAATTTCCTTTATTTATATGGCACCCTTCCCTTACTCAAGACGCATCTGATGTTGATAATAATAATAACTCCGCCTATAATAATAATAGTAATAATAATAACAATATATCACTGACTAAAAGTAAACGGGGAGGGCTGTGTTGCCACCCCAAAATTCTCCTGTTGTTGTGACCTTCGCTCACTTGGATGGCTACAACGTTCATAGATGCTTTGTAATGAATAGCCACCGCAAAGCGTTACCAAAATGGACGATGTTCACATGATTTTTTCCATTAAATGTTACTGCACATAAATATAATCCAAGCGGAATAAGAAAATAAAAAATGCATACTTGACAAATGTATTTTTTTTTCCTTTGAAAGACAAGAAAAACTGGAACTCCCATAAAAGCGTATTTCTCTTGAAACAAGACAAGTCTTTACGTCATATTGCTCTCAGATCCAAAATGTGTCTAACTCTATCGATTCTTCAATAGTTTATTTATATACAGGTCTGATGTTCCAAGCTCTACTTTTGTCCTATTATAGCGATTCTCGCCAGTACTATTCAACTTGAACACACAAATGTGAAGGCGATAATTGGATGTTTTATAGTAGTAAATGAAAGAGCTAATATGAAACAATATTTAAGAATCTGTCTGCAAACTCCCAGTATCGTGTTTTCTCGGCGGTTCCAAACTGCAGTAGCTGATCCCGACTGAAGCCTCTTACAGTACGCTGCGTAGGTCACAGGCACTTGCCATCTCACAGAAAAAAGAGGAAGGCAGCAAATGTTTTCTGTAAATTTAGAGGGTGCCGATTGAGACTTGCAGACAGTTTCAATCTTTGAAGTCACTTACAAATAGCCTTATTGTGCAAACATTTCAAGTGCTGGTAATTATAATGAAACAAAAGTTGACTTATTCAAAAGAAAGTGCTGAAGTGGACTGAGACAGTAATCGATTTATATTAAGGGCCTTGAGGAAACAATTAATCAAAGGGAATATTTAACACAATACAATGGCCATCTAACACTTTTATTATGAGATCAGAAAACAAAGGGCGACTTTTCCTTGTTTTACAAATCCCATGAAAGTACTCTGTAATGGATTTGATACCCTGTGTTAACAACTGTTTAATCCATCATTCTGTGTAGATATCTTTATGGGCAAAATGTGCAGGGCATTAATTGATTCTTTTCGAAAGCTTTAATTAAGCTTCAGGGGTTGTCTGTTCTAACAATTATTTTAAGGATAAATGTGTAAAAAACAGATTAGGACAGAGCAAGATAGAATACTTAAAAACTCTCGTATTGTTAATCTTTTTTTTTTTTCTC
Source organism: Polypterus bichir lapradei (assembly GCA_026402145.1). NCBI lineage: Eukaryota > Metazoa > Chordata > Cladistia > Polypteriformes > Polypteridae > Polypterus > Polypterus bichir. The sequence continues at coordinate 21,635,815 of JANRMT010062835.1, forward strand.
CTGCAATGAGATCGGGGTACAGAGAGAAAATAAAAATCTTTCTGGATGATTTTGACACAAAAGCTATAAGAAAAGCTAAATAAACTGGAGTTAAAATAATAAAAGAGACGGCATCTTAACTGTATATAGAAAGAGGACCAAAAAAATCTGCTTTGAATTTCCTGCTTTTCAAAAGTGAAGCTTAGAAGTGTAAACTGGTCAATCACAAGTAGAGTACAAGAACTTCAAACAGTCATAGAATTAAGACGTGGTTCTTACTCCACAAGATTCATCCATTAAAACTCTGCTTTTATCAAGGGAGGACTACGTTTGTTTTCCAGCTGGATAACAAGGAAAAGGTCCCCTCAATCCTTGGATACTTTTAATTTTAAAACAATTCCGGGCCTCCTGAATCAAACTACATGAATACATTCAAATCACATCTTGAAAGATGAAATGATATCCACGTCACTCTCTGTGCTTCAATCTCCATTTACTACTGTCAAGAATTTGGTGAATAATGACGAATGGATGGTAACAACAAGATAGCACGTTTAAGCCTTATATCTTTTGTCACACTCGCGGCAGCTAAAGGGCTCAAAAGAAGGTAATTCCCAGTCAGACCAGGGGGTGGCAGAGTGCACTCATCCTCTCTCTTATCTCCCTGCAGACCAAATGTGGGAAATTCCGCCTGGCTCCCATGACGTCACTTCCGGTTCCGCCCCAGAAGACGTCACTTCCATACCAACGGAACAGCCCAACTCCTAATGACCTCATTTCCAGGTCCGCTCCCAAGATCCCTCCTCTTCCTGCTTTTCAACTTTATATTTCCTAACCTGTTCAGTTCTGTTTATGGAAATCTTGTCTGTAAAGACAATTTTTCTCAACCTTTTTGCAGTTAACACTCAAGTATACTAAAGAGGCTGCCGCAAACCACTTTGTCGTGTCAAGGCTTGATTATTTATCGCACCTTAATTCCTTATATTATACTATCTGTGTAAGCCAGTGCTGTAAAAAGGCCGGGGTCCTAAAAACTATTGAAATCTTCAGAAAAAAAAACTGAAATGTAGAGATGTCAGGTAATTGAAAGGGCGTCTCTCTTCTAGGAGGTTTAGTTTTGCCGACGTGCAAGTTGAAGCAAACAATTTGCACAGGTGACCCAACTTTTTTCGATTACTTAAAAACCCTCTTAAAGCAGAGTTGGAACAGACTTGTGTTACGACACTCTCTGAAGTTCTACTTGGACAAAATTCCAGTTAAAACGACAATTGCCAATGAAATGTGGCCGCATTATTACACTTAGAAGAGTAGGCCTTTCACTTAGAGAAATTGCAAAAAAAAAAAGAAAACGTGTCTGTGAGTGTAGTGGTGTCCTACACAATCCAAAGTCAACTAGGAAGTGGAAGAAACTCTGAGAGGAGGAGATCTGGCAGAGCCAAAGTCACAACTCAATGTGAAGTCAAGTTTCTGAGGGTCACCAGCTGGAGGGATTGGCACCTCGCAGCACCACAGCTTCAAGCACAGCTTAACAGTGCAAATCTCAGTTTCAACTGTGAGGAGGAGACTTTGTGCTGCAGGTTTGACAGGGTGAGAGTCAGTAAGAAAGCCATTGCTTAAAGGGCAAAATAGGGCATTGAAGTAACGTCTGTGGACTACTGCAGACTAGAAGAAAGTCTTATAGACCGATGAATCAAAACGCAGGGTGTTTGTATGCTGTCGAGTTGGTGACAGGGTGGCTCCTCAGTGTGTGACACCAACTGTCAAACTTTTAGCCAAATAATAAATGAATGGAACAATATTACAAAACAAAATGGAAACAATTAACAATAATGCAAAGTGAATAACGAAGACAAAAAGAAGCTACTTAAATATAAAACGGGGAGGAACCCTGAATTGACTTTACCAATATGGCACCATTTTGAGTCATCATTTCCTACATATTGTCACGTACGTGCACTTAGGGGACAACTGAAGGGCTCTAGTGACTGTAATTCTACCACCACACCAGGGGCTGGCACTGTGTCTTAACACCTTTCTCTCTTCTTCCCACGGCAGGCCTTATGATTGATGGCTAGAACATCTCTGACATCACTTCTGGTATTGGACCCACCTCTTCCTGAAAAGCCGGAAGCTCCGCCATCTTTGCCAGTTCCGTTTTGAAAGCATGTCTGGAGGGAAAACTCCACAGTAATTGCCTGTTTAGTTAAATATTTGTTGCATCCAGTTGTACCGGATAGCCATCTTGGCACCCCAACTCTTTATCGTTGTCCTCTTTTTCTGTTACACTATATAAGATGGTGGCACACGAGTCCTGATGTTCCAGTTTCTGAATTCAAAAATTTTAAAAATGGTGGTGAATATTAGTTGGGTAAATAAATTTAACTAGCATGTGTTTCTCAGTTTGACTTTTGGTTAATATTTTGGTGTTTTTGGTTAATCGATTCTCAGGATTTAGACTGTGCCTGTGTCAGACTCTGCTGCATTTACATCTTCTGGTCTGATTCTCTCTAATGACTTGTTTTCCAACTAAGCAGAATACGATGCTCCTGTAGATTCAGTGCAACCATCTAAAGAGGATGGCACCTTGGTGCCCACTAGACACAGACCGCTGGAAGGGTAACCCAAGTGAAAATCCAGCTACTCTAGGAAGGGTCTGTTTAGAGAACTGACACCATGGACCTCACCAGGATAAGTGGGCTATAATGATAAATTGATGGATGACGCATTGTTGAGTAACAAACTCAAGTTAATGTTTATTGGCATGACAATTATAAAGCAATAACATTAAAGAAATGGTAACATATCATTATAAGAAGACATAGAAAAACACTTGATAAGACACTATGATTTCATCTTGGAAAAGAATCTGAGAAAACTTTAATATTGTGATCGGAAGAAAAAAGAAAACAAAAAATAACCTGGCTTGACCAGAAAAGTGGGGTGCAAAATTATAAAATTTGAGCCAGTAGGACTGGAAGCTGAGGGTTTGGACATTCAGATGGTCAGAAAACAAGCTACAGTAGGTCTGGATCCAAGAGATCAAAAATACAGAGTGTCAAAATGGACCAACGGGCACTGCCAATGCCACCTTCACTTCTACTGGCACAAGGTGACTTACAGTATATGATCAAGAACTGTTTAGTTAGTTTTTTTATTACTCACTTAGTCCTGAACAGGGTCACGGGGGGGGGGGGGGTCTGCTGGGGCCTATTCCAGCGAGCATAGTGTGCAAGGCAGGAACAAACCCGGGACAGGGCATCAGTCTATCACAGGGCAAACACACACACACACGCGTCAACCCCAACCACACACTAGGACTAATTTCGGACCACAATTCACCTAGCCTGTGTGTCTTTGGACTGTGGGAGGAAACCAGAGCACCTGGAGGAATCCCACAGAGACACGGGGAGAACATGCAAACTACACACAGGGAGGATCCAGGGCCCTACTGAGCAAACAGAAGGAAATCAGATTGTACATTTTAAATCTATCCATTATCCAACCTGTTATATCCTAACTACAGGGTCACGGGGGTCTGCTGGAGCCAATCCCACCCAACACAGGGCGCAAGGCAGGAAACAAACCCCGGGCAGGGTGCCAGCCCACCACAGACATTTTAAATCCATTTTCATAAACTGTTCTGGTCTGGGACTTGCCAGAAACAATCCTGGCAGCAATGAGGTAGGAGGAATTGAGAAGTCAAGCAAAATGACACTTTTTATTGGCTGACTTATAAAGATTACAATATGCAAGCTTTCCAGGCCCCTTCTTCAGGCGAGATGTTCTTGGGAATCGCACCATTAAACACATCTTAATGAGTGCCTTGCATATGAAAATAAACTCATTTAAACCAATTAAAAAAAATCAATACTCTCTATAAATGAATGAAATAAATTCATAGAGTATACTGTATATATCTGGATCAATGGCCCACACTTTGCTATGCGGAGTCCCAGTTTTGCAGTTTCTGTAAATAAACAGCCGGGCCTCAAGTTGCCGCGCTTCACGTGGCCTACAAGCCGCACCGATGTACGTCCATTCATTTCGAGTTTTTAGCTAGAAAAGCTTGTGAAACTGACAAGGTCTTTTATTTGAAAAGAGATACTGCCGCTCCAATGCTCAAAGGTCCTTGTGACAAATGATTGCCATTTGGCAGCTTATGATTAATGATCTCGCAGAGCAAAGGACACAGTAAAGGTCAGCGACCTCTTGGCTAGGGCCAGCCTACTGGGACTTCAGAGCTGGAAGACACAAAATTCACTTTCAAGCCGCCCTCAGCTGGAAGTCCCTACATGGAATTGATTTTCATATATGTTTGACACGTGAAATATTTCAAGAAATCTTCGTAAACCAAACTTTCATATTCATGGGAAACCCAGTTGTAAAATGATCCCGTCTCCGGAGAAAACTGCTGAAATGAACTCTGAAGATCATTTTTACTTTAGTCAACGTGGGTTGGTCATTTTGTTATTGAACTGTCAACTCAGGGTGAAAGTCTATTACTCCTGCCTGGAGATATTAAATCAACCATTGGTCTCATGCTACTCATTTCTTTCCTTTTTTTTCTTTTTGGTGCAATGAATGAAGAGGAAATTCCAACCGTCCAATTCAGTGGTGCACTTTGTGCTTACAGGTAGCCATCCCAGTGTTGTTTATTCCCACTAACATGAGCGGTTTGGGTGGAAGGGTTGCAGGGTTGCATATCAATGCAATTTTACAATACAATTTCTTTTTGTTTAGCCCAAAATCACACAAGGAGTGCCACAATGGGTTTTAAAAGGCCCTGACTCTTGACAGCCCCCCAGCCTTGACTCTCTTAAGAAGACAAGAAAAGAACTCCCAAAAAAATTCCTTGTAGGGAAAAAAACAGAAGAAACCTTGGGAAAGGCAGTTCAAAGCGAGACCCCTTTCAAGGTAGGTTGGGCGTGCAGTGGGTGTCAGAAAGAAGATCAGAACATCCATCCATCCATCATCCAACCCGCTATATCCTAACTATAGAGAGGTCGCGAGAGTCTGCTGGAGCCAATCCCAGCCAAAACAGGGCGCAAGGCAGGAAACAAACCCCGGGCAGGGTGGGCGCCAGCCCACTGCAATACACAGAACAGAACACAAGTAATCCTCAATAACAGTATAAAAATAAAAAATATTACAAGTATGGAGCAGAATTGAAAAGTAGATAATAATACATGACACGATTTGTTAGCACTTTAACACTTTCAGGGCAGGTGTCAACTTTTGTTAACAGTGACAAAACCTGTTGTTATGTTTTAGTTAGACTCTCTTTGCTAGAAGGAAAGTTGGCGTCGCTGGTTTGACCGAGATTCCCTCCGCTCGCGTGAGGAGCGAGGAGCAAACAGCTGACAAAAATGGCATTGAGATCTGGCGTGAGATTGAAGTGAATGCGTAAATCAAAATACTCCATAGACGACGTTTTTGCATATTCTCACTGAACTGGACCCTGACTTGTTGGACTCCAAGTGACCGAAAATGAATGTGAGGTACCAGCATCAGATGATCGGTCCCCAGCCTATGCCTATGGCAAGTTCGCCAGGGAGGACCGCCATTTACAATGACAAGAGCTACAAACCAGATTGTGATGCATTGCGAATGTCGCTGCAGCCCCTGCCACGCGAAAAAACAGTGTGGCAGCCAGCCTGCCAAGCATTCCTACTGAACTGGCAGCAACAGCATGCAGCAACAGACGTTTTATGTTGACTTCTGTGTGGAACAGTTGCTTTCTATGCTTCTCAGAAAACTGTGTTTTTTGGAAAAAATATTCAGCCCTCAAAGAGTTAATACTTGTGTTTCACCTTTGCCCCAGATGTACTGTACAAATATATATATATATATATATATATATATATATATATATATATATACTCAGCAAAAAAAGAAACGTCCCTTTTTCAGGACTGTGTATTTCAACAATAATGTTTTAAAAATCTAAATAACTTTACAGATCTTCATTGTAAATTGTTTAAACAATGTTTTCCATGCATGTTCAATTAACCATAATCAATTAATTAACATGCACCTGTGGAATGGTCGTTAAGACCTTAACAGCTTACAGAAAGTAGGCATTTAAGGTCACAGTTCTAAAAACGCAGGACACTAAAGAGACTTGTCTACCGACTGTGAAAAACACCCAAAGAAAGATGCCCAGGGTCCCTGCTCATCTGCGTGAACGTGCATTAGGCATGCTGCAGGGAGGCATGAGGACTGCTGATGTGGCTAGGGCAATAAATTGCCATGTCCACACTGTGAGACGCCTAAGACAGCGCTACAGGGAGACAGGAAGGACAGCTGATCATCCTCGCAGTGGAAGACCACGTGTAACAACACCTGCACAGGATCGGTACATCCGAATATCACACCTGCGTGACAGGTACAGGATGGCCACAACAACTGCCCGAGTCACACCAGGAACACACAATCCCTCCATCAGTGCTCAGACTGTCCGCAATAGGCTGAGAGAGGCTGGACTGAGGGCTTGCAGGCCTGTTGTAAGGCAGGTCCTTACCAGACATCACCAGCAACAACGCCGCCTATGGGCACAAACCCACCTTCGCTGGACCAGACAGGAGTGGCAAAAAGTGCGTGAGTTTCTGCATGACAGCAATGTCAGTGTTCTGCCACGGCCAGCGAAGAGCCCAGATCTCAATCCCATTGAGCACGTCTGGGACCTGTTGGATCGCAGGGTGAGGGCTAGGGCCATTCCCCGCAGAAATGTCCAGGAACTTGCAGGTGCCTTGGTGGAAGAGTGGGGTAACATCTCACAGCAAGAACTGACAAATCTGGTCCAGTCCATGAGGAGGAGATGCACTGCAGTACTTCAAGCAGCTGGTGGCCACACCAGATACTGACTGGTACTTTTGATTTTGAGCCTCCCTTCATTCAGGGACACATTGTGAAACATTTTTAGTTTATGTCTTATGGTGTTGACTCTTTTAGTGTTCATACAAATATTTACACATTAAGTCTACTGAAAGTAAAAACAGTTGAAAGTCAGAGGACGTTTCTTTTTTTGCTGAGTATATATATATATATATACCTGTATATATATAATTCACTAAGGCAAGACACCCATGGAAAGCACGCCGGAAGGGGCGGGGATTCACTAAGCCGCCGACATTAAGACGCCCATGGCGCGTGCAGGAAGGAGCCACGCCCACCAACTCTAAGACCATTGGATACGACGACAACTCGCAGAACCACGCCCACCAACTTGGACGCGATGACACAGGAAAAACGGCGTCATTTCTGTTCGTCTGTCGTAGAGTCCACATGCACCTCTGAGCCACCTTGACTGTTCATAGAGGCATGTTTCTTACGGAAGTGAATCGCTATATGCAGCGTGTAAAACAGTTTGCGAGGGGTATCCCATGGGATCCTTAAAACAATCCTTTAAAACTGAGGTTAAAACACAATGAAGGAAGCAGTCTTTAAAAACCAATAAGCCCTGTGCCTCTGTTTCATTACCGTCTCACCTGCTTCACCAATGCAGGCCCTGCAACAGTCGAGACGCTCTCTCAGCAGCTGACCTTCTCTGTGCCTGACCGGTTCACACAGAGGCAGCGCGAGAGAAAGCCGCGCACACACACAGGCAGCGCCAGAGACAGACAGAGGCACACACACAGGCAGCTGGTGGGCGGGTCTCCGTGAGTTTCTCATGCGAGCGGGCACATGACCAGACGGTGTGTATGCTTCGAGAACGACGGTGGATGCGGCAGGGCTATCTAAGAAGAGGCATGTTTGTCACGGATGTAAATCGCTGTATGCGGCGTGTAAAACAGTTTCCGAGGGGTTTCCCATGGTATTACAGTTGGTGGGCGGGTCTCTGTCAGTTGCTCTTGCGACCAGGCACATGACCAGGCAGTGTGTATGTTTCGAGTGCGAGGGTGGACGCGACAGGACCATCTAGGAAAAATCATGTCGCGGATGTGAATCGCTGTATGCAGTGTGTAAAACAGTTTGTTTGTCGCGGATGTGAATCGCTGTATGCGGCGTGTAGAACAGTTTGCGAGGGGTGTCCCATGGTCTTACAGTTGGTGGGCGGGACTCTGTTGGTTGCTCTTGCGAGCGGGCACATAACCAGGCAGTGTGTATGCTTCGAGAGCGTGGGTGGACACGACAGCACCATCTAAGAAGAATCATATTTGTCGCGAATGTGAATCGCTGTATGCAGCGTGTAAAACGCTGTATTGTATGTTGCCCTCTCCAGAGTTACATCTTTTCATTCACCTACAGTCATATCCTCAAAACCAACCCCATTTGGACAACTGTGTCTTTCACGAGGTGGTCACCCATCAATACATAATTATGCGGTGTATGCTACGCCGCGGGTTGGCTAGTATATATATACTGTAGTAAACAACAGGGACGCCTTCTTAAGGGAAAAACCGGGGAAAGGAGTTGTACCTCCCCCAGAATGACTTTTATTTTTATTTTAATTTAAAACCAGCTTCATATTTCTTTCTAATTGAACGTTCCATCGCAGATAAGGGATGCTCTTACGATAAAGCTGTATGAGGGCATGAGATACAAAAAACAAAAAACAGTGCAAATGTCGCTTCGGAATAGTTTGGGTATTACCGTGTGGTCACGTAGACACATTACATAGAAAAAAAAGGCCATGTGCCCCATGGTTACTCTCTCAGGTGGGCGTTAGCATATCATAATCTCTTGGATTAATAGTGTGAGCTTTCCGCATTTGACTTACACGACCGACATTACAAAATACCAGAAATTATACAGTATAATCAAGTCTCGACTTACCCACGAGTATATATGAATGTAGGTTCCTCATAGTAACATAGGTAGCACAGAAGAGACGATGCTGATTTTCATCCACCAAGCTATCTAACATGTTAACAGAATAACCTTACTGCCCATCTACATTCCTGTATTCAGACAACAGCATGCTCTCAGATCGTAGTCAGACATTTAATTAGAAACGTGAACTGTTGGGACAGAAAGGTTAACCTGCACTGAATGTAGTGGAAAGAAATATTCTTTTTAATGGAATGTGCACATGTGTGATTTTAACAATCGAATCACAGGCAGGGTACTGTAAGTGACTTAGAGTGGTCACACCAAATGTTAGAATCAGAAACCAGACACACATCCTTATGTTTTAAGTTGAGGTTCCTAATCACTTGGCATCGCTGCCGTTCTACTCTTTGTAATGATATTTACCCCTCTGCCCGGCTCTAGAATCGAATTTAGAACTTCTAGCGCAATGTCCTCATCACTTGCCCTCCTAATCTTTGAAATGACATCTACCACCCTAACCAGCTTAAGAGTCAAACCCTCCTTTGGATGGAGTGCCATTAGATGTGATCATTTTTGGGGCTGTTCTGAAGGTAGCTTGACTGATTTCTTATTATACCTGCATGAATTTTGAAGAAATAATCAAAACACTCATAAACAAAGCAGCTTCCTCCAAGATCTGAATGTATGTCAGTAGTTAAAGCAGGCGTGTATTTTTAAATCAGGGCTGCAGCAAAGGGCATCACTATTTCATTGTTGAGAGGTTCTGCTTTAATTAAAACCCACAGCTCACACAAAAAAGCCCCATGTGGATAACTAGTAGGTCATAGAAAATGTTACCTGTGCCACATGCTGTAAAAATAGTGACCTTTCAATCAGTAATGTGGTGCTGTCAGAGCACTGGCCACATTGTGGTTGCTTCTTTATGCCGTGCTGTCTTTCTCTATTACTTCTACGTGACGCCTACATGATCTGTACTTGGGTACGCTGTATCTGCACACGGTGAAGCTGGACAGTGCTGGACATGTCCGATTATCTGCTGTGTTTCAGGATAGGCCATTGTGACAGATACGTGGGGAGATCTGACAAATGAAGAGTGTTGGTTCACATGATGCAAAATGAGCACTGTTGTTTACATCACGCTTCTTTACTTTTGGTGCACAGTAAATGGAATTCATTAATAACACATGGAATGATATGGTGGCTAAAATAATGAAAGAGGGTCATGGGTAGCTGGACGTTATCTCTGGAGCACTGGGTGTAAGGCGGGCAAGAGTCACCATGGTCAGTCCATGGCAGGTCACCATCAATAACACACCGGTAAAGACAGATAGATAGATAGATAGATAGATAGATAGATAGATAGATATTTTAGTATAATAGGCAAGACAGACAGACAGACAGACAGATAGAAATGAAAGGCACTATATAATACATAGATAGATAGATAGATAGATAGATAGATAGATAGATAGATAGATAGATAGATAGAAATGAAAGACTCCACAGTCACCAGATCTCGGTCCAATAGGACACCTTTTGGATGTGGTAGAGCAGGATATGGATGTGCAGCTGATGGATAGCGATGGACTGGTGTCCAGTTCAGGGTCGGTTGTTCCTTCCTTTCATCTGATGCTGCTGAGACAGATAAACCTGTGACCAACCACAGCAACCGCGTGATGCTATCATGTCAATATGGACCACAATCCTTGAGGAATGCCTCCAGCACTTTCTTGAATCTACCCCATGAAGAATTACGGCAGTTCTGAAGGCAAAAGGGGGTCCAACCCAGTACTGCCAAGGTGTACCTAATAAAGTGGCTGGTGAGAATATGTAGGGCTCACTACAGAAGAGGACTCTGGGGGTCCATGGAGATACAGAGTGTTTAGTAGTGGAGTATGAACTTTTAGGCCCATAGAATGAAAAGACAATCTCTGACAAGTAAAGGAAGGAAACCTGAAATCTGACCAAGACCATTTGTACAATTTCAATGATACTGCTAGCAAATGATAATAAAAGACTAAGTAAGGCTCTGGCTCACTAACACTTCCTGATGAAAGAAACAGCCATCTAGAAGATGTGTACATTTTCAAAGCCAGCTGTAATGAGGGAGTCGGTGGCCATGTTGGCAGTAGTCAGCAGAAGACCAGATGGGGACTTGCATACGCTTGCTGATTCATCACAAACACTCAAAGGAATGCAAACACCCACTTTAGTGCACCTTTACAGGGCCCAGTTCTTCACCTAGAAGACATGATATCCTGGAATGTGTGACAAACACATTGCACCTGGAGAAACATCCATAAAACATCGGGGAAAACAATGCAAAATAACTCTCATCTTGGAATCTAATGCTACATCTGCGTATGGACAGCAATGAACTGGTGTCCAGCTCAGGGTCGGTCGTTCCTTCCTTTCATCTGATGCTGCTTAGACAGATCAACCTGTGACCAAATGCGTGGCTTTGAAAAAATGGATGGATGGACACAAAGCCTAAGGCTTATATACTGTAGAACTATGGAAGATGCTATATCAATAAAATCGGGAGTGGTCTCCCATCGCCTTTCTCGTATACTCAGATATATGAGGAGTAAACCGCAAGACAATTATTATATTTTTTGATTATGTATATTAAAGAACCATCAACAACAAATCAAATCAAATTAATAATATATTGAAAAATTATTATAAAAGTAAATTTGCATAAATCGGACTCTGCAGCAGCATGAACAAAAATGTACCACTTCCAGTTAGTGCGAATAACTCAAAAATTGATAGAAATATAGGGTTTGTACCTAATACTTGTATGCAAAATTTGGTTGACCCAAGTGAAAGTGTACTCAAGTTATCATGTTTGCACACACACAGACAGACACACACATACACAGATAGACACACAGACATAAGTTCAAGAATTATATTTTTGGACTCAGGGAGGAATAAAACATTGAGATTCATCAAAATCTGGAAATTAAATCTTTGGATGATTAACATACTTTCCCTATACTTCGTAAACAAGAAAGTCAGGGAGGTCTGAAACGTCGAGATTCATCAAAATTTCAACATCGAATTTTTGGACGATAACAATAGTTTCCCTATATTTCATATACGAGAAAGTTAGGGAGGTCTAAAACGTAGAGATTCATCAAAATCTCGATATCAAATTTTTGGACAATTACAATACTTTCCCTATATTTCGTAAACGAGAAAGTCGGGGACGTGTAAAACATCGAGATTCATCAAAATCTAGAAATTGAATATTTGGACAATAACAATACTTTCCCTATATTTCATATATGAGAAAGTAAGGGAGGTCTAAAACGTCAAGATTCCTCAAAATCTCGCAATCAAATTTTTGGATGATTAAAATACTTTCCCTATACTTCATAAATGAGAAAGTCAGGGAGGTCTAAAATGTCGAGCCTCATCAAAATCTCAACATCGAATTTTTGGACGATTACAAAAGCTTCTCTAAATTTTGTATATGAGAAAGTCAGGGAGGTCTAAAACGTCAAGGTTCATCAAAACCACAACATCGAATTTTTGGATGATTACAATACTTACCCTGTACTTCATAAATGAGAAAGCCAGGAAGGTCTAAAATGTCAAGATTCCTCAAAATCTCAACATTGAATTTTTGGACGATTACAATACTTGCCCTATACTTTGTATACGAGAAAGTAAAACTAAACAGTTGCCCATGTAGTCTACTGGATCAGGTGTGTGACCAATAGGGGGGCGCTGCAGCACCCCCAAACACAACTACTCAGATACAAGTCCCAGGTGCAAATGCAAGGTGTATTAAACAAATACCTTACAAATGATTCCTTCTAGTAGTGGCACAAGCACAATGCGATTCTTTCTCTTTCTTTCTTTTTTCTCCTTCACATTGTCCGTTTTCCACACCCGACTCCAGCTGACCTGGATGAGGCTGAGTAGTTTCTTTTATTTTCAGGTAGCAGGGCATAGCCCATTTAAAGCACTTCCAGGTCAAACAGAGGGGATTATTAATAACAGCAGCTCCCCCTGGTGGCCTCCACTGATCCCAACAGGGCTGCCCAATGGGACTACAGCTCCCAGCATGCCCTGTGGGTGTCCGTGTTGGAATCCTAGCCCAGGGATGGTGCCCTCTAGAGCAGCGATTCTTAACCTTTTTTGAGTCATGGACTACTTTAAGAATCTGATGAAAGCTATGGACCCTCTTCCCCAGAAATATTCACATAAACACAACTTTGCATGCAATACATATAATGTATTTTATTTATTGAGATTTCATTGTCTCATACTGTACATATATGACATATACAAAGTATTATTAGACTTTAAAGTAAACAATCTAAAAAAATTCAGTTTTTATGCAAAATGTAATGGCCACTCATTGTAAGTATGAAACACAATCCTCTTGTGCAAATTAAAACTGATCTACTACTACTACGTTTTCTACTACCATTACTACTACTACTACTACTACATTTACCCTTAATCAACCTTACTAGGCTGTATAGTGAATATAAATGTTAACTTTTCTCTGAACCTCACAGACTCCCGATACCCATCCATGGACCGCCTAGGGGTCCACGGACCTCAGGTTAAGAGCCTCTGCGGTAGAGTATTGGAGGTGGGGGTCATTGGTCTGAATAGATAGTCTCCCCCTGTTCCTCCATTACACTGGCATCCCAGCCAGGTAAGGAACGTCGATCCATCATTGCTGGGATGCCAGCACATTCACTCAAAGATTGGCAGGAGGTGAAATGCTGAGAACAACCTGTCCTTCTTCTTGGCCATTCATTACGGCAGCCAATGAATCGTGCACCATCCTGGTAGGGATGCCAGCCCATGCCTGCTGTCCCATCACAGGCATCACACATTCTCTACCACTGCCACATTGTCTGACCTGGAAGGAGTTGTTTCGGCAGCCAGTGCTTCACCTTCAGAATTGCTGAAATGCTTACACAATTTGCTTGTGGTTTGCAGGGCACTTTGGATCAATGAATTAGCTGAATAACTAAATAATACGCTGTGTAAAACTGCCCATTACTACCGACGGTAACTTGTAAATTACTGTTATCTTCCACCTCATCGTTACCTACAATAATCAAGACAACAATTCTATTTTTTTTCTCCATAAATACTACACTGATGGCAACACTGAATATAAAAGGTCTGTTTTTTTTTTTTCCTAAAAATTATCCATTTTTCCACACTTAAATGCTGCTTGTGCAAGTATAACTTGAAGGATAAATAGGGGTCTGGCAAGATTTCACTTGATATTTAGCCTAAAGAATTGACCCTTCAATAAGACACATTTACACACCTACACGTATACGCCATGCTGCAAAAACCTGCAACCCGACTCCATACAGATACACAGTAAGATTTTAACCATGGCAGGATATTATATGGGATATAAGAGATACTGCTAATCTGGGCTTTTTAACAGAAACAGATAAGATGCCCAAAGCAGGCCTTTCATGGGTCCCACTCTCCAAAACCTTCTCCTACCCTGACTGTGTCTGCATTATCAGGTTAATGACTTGGGTCACATAAGCCACCTTTGGCTACTGGCATTAGCCAGGGCTTAGACGCTGTTAGCTGGCAGTAACGAGGCACTGCTTTTGTTTTTTTTTTCCTCCTCAAATCTTGATTAGCATTTGTTTGCCACAGGAATTATCAGCTAAGCAGCTCCAGGGAAAACAGACCCCTAATGAGAAGAAAAAGACTGGCCTAATCAGCCTTTATCTACCTTGTTAGTTTACAGGGATCAATGTTCTTCCACAAGTAAGAAACAGTGAATTTGAAAATCATTGCACTGGTATGTGCAGGAAGCTGTAAAAAGGCAACTTTTGTTTATACAGCTAACTCTAAAGGGGCTGCAGAGGTGGGCAGGGGCGACAAAACACACCAGACTGCCTGTCACGAGACCAGGAGAAGGGGATAAGAGTGACAAGGGAACTTCACACTCTCTCGGGGACAGCAGGGAGCCAAAAAGGCACTGCATGCAGTTATGTGCACTGAAGATGTGACACAAACGACTAAACCTTTCACTCTGCATTTGGCAATTTCTCAAGACAAATTTTAAATGGCTGGGTTTGCATGGAGCATAATCTATAATAGATAGATAGATAGGTAGGAAAAGCACTATATAACAGATAGACAGGCAGACATGTAAGGCACTATATAATCGATAGATAGATAGATAGATAGA
>JANRMT010062835.1:21691521-21706602 GCA_026402145.1 Polypterus bichir lapradei
ATCTAGATATACATGCATATTGTCATGCACAAGTACTTGGGATGCAGCTTAAGAGCTGTGGTGATGGTAGTTACCCGCCACACCAGGGGTTGGTGCTGTGTTTTAATGCATTCTCTCTTCCTCCATCTGCAGAACAGAAGACCTCTGATGTCACTTCCATTGTCCAGCCTCCTGGACCCGCCCCTTCCTGCCTGGAAACCATATGACCAACAGTTCAGCCATCTTTGACTCAATTCACTATCGAACCCTAGTCTCAAAAGACAACAACTTTATCTTTATAAATAGACCATTGCCTTTTTAAATTTATTTTCTTTATACGGGGTCATGGACATGCCCCATACCTTTTACTGTGTCTTGTTTTATTATATATATTTATAGGCATCCCTGATGAAGGCTATACAGCTGAAACATTGTGTTTTAATCTCTTCAGAGTGGAAATGACCGTTAATCATTTTTCTGTCTTTGCAAGTGCACACTGACTCAGCTCTATACACATACATACTTATTTATAGACAAACGCACATATATACATGCACAAACTTTCTATCTACACCTTCAATCATCTTTCTGTTTGGTGTAACTGGACTCAGGTGATGCACACACAAACAGCACGTAATATTGAAACAGCCCGGCTGGAAGACTTGGCTTCATGTCCCTGTGCTCCCTGAGTGGCTTTCCCCCCGCAGTCCAAAGACAGGCATGCTAGTTGAAGTGGTGATGCCATATTGGTGTCTGTGTGTATTCAATGTGTGATGAACTGGGATTCTTCCTGCCTTGTGCCCGACAGTTTTTGGGATGAGCTCCAGCTGCCCTGAGACCCTGCTCTGAATAAACCAGTTACTAGAATAGATGGATGGATTACAGTTTACAAGAGAATAGGGTGGGCCAGGTCTATCCGGTCACCCAGAACTTCAGCCTTATGTACCACTTGTCCTTGCCAAATCAGTGTCACTCATGCAATATAAAAACCCGACTGCTTCAAAATCATTTTCTGCATTTGATATGAATATCAGTTCTTTATAATATTTTACATCATGTCAGATGAGCCCAGACTCCCCACAGGATTCAAGGAAATGTGTGAATTTTAAAAATTGCCATAACACATATATGCAGTATTCAGTACATTCTATTTACTGTGTTAAAAAAAAAATAATATTTGCATTTCCAGGCAAAAAATTTTTTTTGAAAAACAGATCAGCCCAGGACAGCTCATGACATCGCGGTGTCACTTTCTGGGACTGCAGCCATATGTTCTGTTTTCACAACGTCCTGCTGCTAAAGTCGAGTGTATAACATGGCAGACAGGCAGGAAGTATTCACGGTCTGACAGTCGACATAAATCACTGCATGCAAGTGAAGTGCTGCTGCAAATAACTGCTCTTTTGCCAACATGCGAGGTTGTATTTTCATTATCAAACTGATTAAATTGAGATGTTCTATGAGAAGAAAAACAAAACAAAACACCCGAACCACTTTTGAGAGCTGCTCCGCTCACACGTAAAAAGTCCATTTTTATGAGAAAGACAAAACCATCAAAACAAAGAAAATGTTACTTAATGATCAGTGACAATAAGTCGCCAAGCATGTAAACAGACCTTATGATCAATAAAAAGAAAGAAAAAAAAAAGAAATGACCTTTGGAAACTGCAGGGCACTAGAAATGAGACCCCAGAGATAATAACTGCGCATTTAAGAGTATATTAGCTGCCATCAATCTTTAGGAACCAAAGCAGTTCAATATCGTACATTACATGGTGGGAAGCCTTGGGATACGCGACTTAATGCAAGCCGGCTGGAGTGTGCATCTGGGCCCCTGGAAGGTGAGGGGATTACGCAAGCCACCATTTATATAGAAAACCAATGGGATCAACCTGAGCATTTGAAAATAAACTTCAGAAAGCTTTTAGTCCCAATCCTAGGCAGTTCTGTTAGTAAGGTCTATCCATACTGGATTGAAGTGTCCCCTGCCAGCTGCCGAGTCCTGGGTTCAAATAGCAGCCGAGTCACTTTTTCTTTGGTCCAGTTCACTTGACTGGTGCAGGGGTTTGAATCATTCTGATTCTTTCCAACCCTGAATTATAATTATAGGATTCATGAAATCAATATATATAAAATTCTTTTCACATTTGAAACGGAAATTACGTATGACCACAAAACATGTTATAATACAGGAACTAATCACTTCGTTTGTGGATGCCATTTTTATATCGTCTTTACGAATTGTTATTATTTGTGTGAGAGTTATTTTACTGATATTGAAAAGAAGTAAACACAAACACGCCGATCTATCCCATAGAAGTGGGCCCCGCGTCGCCCTCTCCCAGCCCATCTCTCTGGACTCCAGCGCTGAGCCGTCCGTCGCCAGGCACGTTCTGACAAAGAAGTTTTATTTATTCGTCCAAGTGACTGTCACGGAAACTGCCACATTATAACTTTTTTTTAATTGACAGTACATGATAGTAGAAGAGATGAAGAAAACAGCTTTGTGCCGTTCTACTTTTTAACTGCGCCGAGCTATAGAAGACCGCCTTCTGCGGCAAGGGGTCGTGACAACAAAGTGGACGCTGGAAGGCGCGGAATGTCGGGCTGCTCTGCCAGGTCGATAGCTTCGCAGTTTCGGGCAGCGTCCTCTCTTCTCGCACTTCGAGTGCCCCGTCGGCTTCTTGGACAGTGGAAATCTTTGCGAATGAGTGTAATCGGCGCCATCGAAGCGTGACTCTCTTGGTAAATTGCAATGCACAGCTACTTACTGTCCCTTAAGGTGAGTTCAGGTCACTAAAACCCCATAACATTCAAGGTTGCTTTTGTGATGAATTCTTTTAAGAAGATGGAGGGTTTACATCTAAGAAGATGTACCGACCTCTTCATGTAAAGCATTGGACTTGGGAATCGCTTGGACCTTCTGCCCGTTAAGCACGGAAGGGCAGCGTCCACATTTCTCAGAATAATTTTTCTCTTAAATCACAGGCACTTAGTGCAAGGTTGTCAAGCAGGTAGTTTACCCGAATCCACTGCAGTAGTACTCAATGTATCTTTACTTCTTAAATGTTCATGCTTTACTGTTTAATAATTTATACACTTCTTATATATCATTCAAATTCTCTTATGGAAATGTTTTACTTTTTAATAATTTATACGCTTCTTATATGTTCTTCAAATTCTTTTATCAAAATGTTTTACTACTTAATAACTTATTTTATAAATACTACATTTTATTTTTTTCCCTTACACTCAGTGAGCGAAGCCACTGGGTAATCAGCTAGTTATCTATAATCTTCTATTTCCTCTTCATCTTTTCCCACTCCTATATGGGGTCTCTGCGCTTGATCCACCTTCTCCAAACAGCTCAGTCCTGCACCTCCCCGCCAGTCAGACCCTTTTCCTTCAGATCTTCTTTTACTTTGTCCATCCACCTCTGCTTTGGTCTCCCTCCCTTTCTCTTCCCCTGAACTTCCATTCCCATCACTGCTTTGCTCAGATATTCATTGCCTCTTCTCATCACCACTTCACCCTCCTTTCCAGTACTTTCTATGATATCTCGCCCACTTTTGTTGTACCTCAGCTCTTCTCATTTCTTATTCTGTCCTTTGTTGTAACTCCACACATCCATTTCAACATTCTTATTGCTACCACATCCACAGTAACTTCTTCTCCTGTTCTCCTCTTTCTTGCCCTTATCTCAGCTCCATACATCATTGCTGGTCTTACCACTGTCTTATAAATCTTACTGTTAAACTTCACCTTCAGTCACACAATATCTTCTTCCAATTGTTCCCACCACACTGCACTCTATAGGTGTTCTCTGCTTCTAATGTTCCATCTTGGGCTACCACTGACTCTAGATATTTCCATTTCTCCACTCTTTTCAGAGGCTCTCCATGCAATCTAACTTCTGAATTCTGATCATCACTAAACCCCAGATATTCCGTCTACTTAAAAGTGGTGAGGCAGCCTTCTGCTGTTATGCACCTAAAATCTGGAATAGCCTGCCAATAAGAATTCACCGGGCTGATACGGTGGAGCACTTTAAAAAACTGCTGAAAACACATTATTTTAACATGGCTTTCTCATAATTTCACTGTAATCAAAATCCTGATACTCTGTATATCCAACTCATTATAATAACTATTCATGGTGGCTCTAAAATCTGTACTAACCTCTACTCTCTTTTCTGTTTCTTTTTCCGGTGTCCTTTTGGTGGTGGCTTGCGCCACCACCATCTACTCAAAGCACCGTGATGTTCCAACAATGATGGATGGATTAAAAGCCAGAAGTCTGTATGACCATCAACATCAAGTGACTCCGTGAGAACCCTAACTACAAAGAGGACTATTTCATTTATGTTAGGTAGAATGCCCAGAGGGGACTGGGCGGTCCCGTGGCCTGGAACCCCTGCAGATTTTATTTTTTTCTCCAGTTGTCTGGAGTTTTTTTTCTGTTTTTTCTGTCCACCCTGGCCATCGAACCTTACTCCTCTTCTATGTTAACTAATGTTGTCTTATTTTAATTTCTTATTTTGTCTTTTATTTTTCTTTTCTTCATTATGTAAAGCACTTTGAGCTACTTTTTGTATGAAAATGTGCTATATAAATAAATGTTGTTGTTGTTGTTCTTTATGTTTATCTTCATCCAAAGTCCTCCTCCATTCTTTCAACTTTATATTTTCTGGTACACAACATCATGAGCACAAAGCCTGCACCGTGGGGATTGGTCATGTAGCCCACAAGTCCACAAATCCATCAGATTAAAGGAGGTACGGACTTCAAGAAGATCCCTGGTGCAGACCTACCAGAACTGGGATCTTGTCTGTACTATTCACACTGAAATGATAAATGAAGAATAAAAATTTAAGGGATGAGTCTTTTTTTTTGGTTAGCTTACGATGAGGAAGCTAACTCCCCTTTGTACCCCAGAACTTTTTGAACCCCAGACATGTTTGCCTTTACTCAATCACGGGTCAGTAACAATCACAATCTTAAAGTTCCCGTCTTCTACGGTGCGTTCAACTTGACTCCATTTATTACAGCAATGCCCGTGTATGCGTGTTGAAGTTATGCAATACCTAGTTTTAATTTCAAGTCAAGTTGTGTCCTTACAGTTTAGAGTCGTCACTTAATCAAGCTGCCCGAGTCGCCTGACAAATGGTCTTCTGCGGTTTGTCTGAATTGCACAGAGCAGGATTTAATACACCTAAACGACGCCCGCTCTGTCACCTTCATTTCACAAACATTAATAACGTTCGCCATTTCAATAATGACCCTATGTCGCTTTTAGACGATCCTTCCAGGCACTGGTCGTATAGCTGTCAGTGGCCCAAGTCGAATAGAAAGCACAGGAAACGATTCATCATATCCAATTCCTCTTATTCATCGAGACATGCCGGGGCCCCATTAGAAGGCCCTCAGGTGGCTGGAAATGCTCAACGAAGGTAATTAGGGGGCTTCCTTTTTTTTTTAGGTCTGTTAAGTCCCTCTGACTACAACCATAATTAAATATTTAACAGCATGGCTCTATTTTGAGAAGCGAAAGAAAGAAAGAAAAAAAAAAAAACTCAGTGTGGTCTGTCACCAAATACACAAGCATCTTTACGTGAAAAATGAATAAAACATGAAGCGCTTTATGAGAATTTAATACGGGACGGAGAGCCTTGTTATTGAAATTTGGATCACTCAAACCCCACCTGAATTCCGAGCACATGTATGACATTTACATTTACTTTGGCCTACACCTTTATCCAACGTGATTTACAACATTTATGACACGTTTGGTTCCATTTCTTTTAATCTTTCCCATTGGAGCACAGGCAGGTCACATGACTTGCTTATGGTCACACAGTGTCGATAGTTTGAAGTCAGGGTTTGAAGTCCAAAGCCTTAAAAACTACACACAACCAATAATATTACATTCCAATAATTCACCCATTGTTATTGGGGTGGGGTGGGGGGGGATTCTGCCAAAATGGTCAGAACCGAAGAGGTTGGTTTCTGATGTAAAAGAAGTCAAAACTCCACAGCAGGGAAAAGGAATCAAGTTTACTTGCGACTGACCTGAGTAGCACTGGCTGCGCTCCGACCCTCTGAACCCCTGAATTGGGTAGTGGTGGTCTGGAAAGGTTATATTATATTGTGTTTGACCAAGAATATAAAGTTATAGAAAATGTGGACGCAATCCACAGTAGAGACTCATGCAAACATCTGGTATTTGCACTATCTGCATAAGAACTTTTTTTTTTTTTCCATCAGAGACACACTGCCATGTCCCCCGGTGACAAGTGAGCCCAACTGGTCCACTCCAAATCACCACCATGAACATGTAGACACATTTCAGGTATCCTTTTACCTTAAAGTGAATGTACAGTAATGTGCATAATAAATTAACTTGTAAGTTACACCGTTCTTCTTGAGACATAAATATCCTTAATAATTTGATAGCGGCAGCTGTTTTCGATGGGATGGCTCTCAACATCTCCATCTGACACTCTCTATTCTAGTGTGCGTCAAATAAAGCAGGAGAGTCGAATCCTACTGGCCCAAGGTAGAAAATGTCTACAGGCTACGGGTACTCCAAATACAGAAATAGATAGTACTTGTACATGAATTGAGATGGGGTATATTTTATATGTAAAATTAATAGGATGCAGAATCAAACTTCTACACTGGAATAAATGAGGAACACTGAGGTAACCTGAGATATAGAAATAAATGTGACCCGACATTTGCGCGATATACATATGAGCGCTGCCAAAATAGTGCCGATTAAAACGCGGTGTCAAAATCGCGCCGACAAAATCGTGCAGACAAAATCGCCCTGACAAAATCGCGAAAGTTTCATTAAATATGAATTACTAGTTTAAAGCATATATAATAATGTTTATTTTAGAAGTCAATATTATGAGACGCGGCACGCAGATAGTCCTTAAGATCACGCCCTGTATATGTAGGAAGAATTGCAGCAAGACATGCCTGACTGCTGCTAATTCCGCTTTGTATACGACGCGTTATGCCAACCCTCGACTGAGTTATTTGTTCGCGGCATGCCATCAACAGTTATAACAGTTATAACCTAGCACATAATGTGTACATAATGCGCACGTACGCGTCCCACTCTCTTGGCCTCTCTCGTGATTTTGTCGGGGCGCATATGTCTATCACGCTTTTGTCGGTGAACCGAAATAAATATGGACATGTCTTGTAAAGCGCCTTTGGGTGGTATACGTTACAAAAAGGCACTGTGTAAAGTAAATATGATGCTGTGTAAATCCTCTCCACTGGCCTAATGTGGTACCCCAGATGTAGAGGTGTTCAACCATTTGTAAATAACCTGTAAAGTGCCTTGGGATGAGGAACAACATGACAGGTCTGACATAAAATCAACAGCCTGAAGGTTCAATTCCTCCAGTCACTCAGTGAGGTAGTAAGCAATTATTATTTAATCTTTAGGTAGGTGGTACGTATCAAAGTAAAATCCACATGCACACCAGGACACCCAAGGTTTTCCCAGCAGAATATTTCCGAAGAGCACCAGCTTGCATTCTTCCCATCCTGGTGCCATCCCCAAGTAAACGACGCATAAGCACCCAGCCACTCACATGATCTAAAAGAAAATGTGATTCATCAGACCGGGTCACCTTCTTCCATGCTCTATGGTCTAGCCTTGATACTCACATGACTATCATAGGTGCATTCAGCAGTGGACTGGGGTCATCATGGGCACTCTGACCAGTCTGCAATGCTCTGTGTGTTGTGACACCTTCCTCTTATGACCAGCATTAGGATTTTCAGCTTTTTGGTCTACAGTAGCTCTTCTGTGGGATGGGACCAGACAGACTACCCTTTGCTCCCCACGGGCATCAATAAACCTTGGGAGCTCATGATCCTGTCGCCGGTTCACTGGTTGCCCTTCCTTGGACCACTAAGTACTAATCACTGCATAAAAAGAGCACCCCTGCCGTTTTGGAGATGCTCTAACCCAGTCATTCAGCCATCACAATTTGGCCCTTGTCAAAGTCGCTCAGATCCTTACACGTGTCCATTTCCTGCTTCCAATACATCAACATTAGGAAGATTCACTCGAAAGAGGCCCCGAATATTCTGTAATAACTCTCGCTAGGATGAAGCAATCTGAACGAAACAACGTGCAATGTGCTCCTTAGTATATGGAGCTTCGAACAAGCCGGGATGCCCCTGCGTCGGAGCAATGAGGTAGGTGGCGGAAAGCCATTGTGACGTTTAACTTCTGTTTGCAGCTTCTGGGTGCATACCGCCGTGCCCCTTCACTCAGTCACTCAACTTCTCATCGGGATGGTGGGGTACAGTAATGATCTGTGAGTCTTCATGGTGCAAACCTACTGGGTCACTAATTCGTTTAAATGATGTCAGAATCAACTGGATGATTGCGAGTTAATGGAAGGTTACTTCCAGCAAGATGGAGCAACGAGTCACACATCGGCAAGGAGCATGGCAGAAATGGAGTCCTTCATCGGCAACAGGGTCATTTCAAAGGGGCTCTGACACCACCAGACTTCTTCTTTGGGGTCTGCTCAAAGGAAAAGTCTATCAGAACAAGCCTCGCACTGTGGAAATTTTGAAGGAAAACATCCATCCATCCATTATCCAACCCGCTATATCCTAACTACAGGGTCACGGGGGTCTGCTGGAGCCAATCCCAGCCAACACAGGGCGCAAGGCAGGAAACAAACCCCGGGCATGGCGTCAGCCTACTCACACCAAGCACACACTAGGGACAATTTAGAGTCGCCAGTGCAGCTAACCTGCATGTCTTTGGACTGTGGGAGGAAACCCACGCAGACACGGGGAGAACATGCAAACTCCACACAGGGAGGAACCGGGAAGTGAACCCAGGTCTTCTTACTGTGAGGCAGCAGCGCTACCACTGCGCCACCCGAAGGAAAACATCCAATGTGAAATTGCTCCTATTCCACCCGAGACGCTTGCTGATACGTTTAGGAACATGGAGCGCCACGTTGAAATGTGTCTGGCAGAAAACGGAAACCACTTCCAGCATCGCATGTAATGCAATCGATACATAAGTCAAGGTATAGAGCTTATTTTTTTAGTTTAGATTGAATATTCAGGGCCTCTTTCGAGTGAATCTCCCTGTATATCCCACCCTTTGTAACGAGATAGTCAAAGTTATTCATATCACCCGTCAGTAGTTTTACTGTTTTCTGATCAGTATACAAATACTGGGGTTGGTCCTGATATACACAGTATGTGTGCATATATAGTGTGTGCGTCCATTATACTCCATGGTCCTAAATGGCGGACTTCCTCCTTTACAGGGCTGTTGAGCACTGCTATTCAAGTCAAACCCCAACTCTGGGATGGGACATGTGTCTACAGTAGGACCTACCAGGCTATCGACAGCAGCCAATTAACCAAAATACGTATCTCTGGACTGTGAAATGAGGAGAGAGGTTAGGAGCAGGCGGTGATACAGAGCATTGTCACGCCCACCACATGACAAACCACCTCAAGATCCCAGATTAGGACCCGAGAGCAGCCAGGCAACAGGTGACACCTCAGCACCACACTAGTTCAGATGGAATGGAACCAGTGTGAAGTTTTTTATGGTGGCTGGAGTGCCAGTTCTGCCACCAACCCCCAGGTTTTTCCCTACAGGTTTAAGGACCTACACACAGGGCTGGTTGCAGATTAACGTCATACCCAGGACGGAGTAATTGCAGGTCAAGGGCCTTACTCAAAGGCCCAATGGAGTAGAGTCACCTTTGGCGTTTACGGGATTTGAACCGGCAATAATTCCGATTACCAGTGCAGAATCCCTACCTCAGTCCACCACTCCACCCCACTGTGAAATGAGTGCATACAACAATCCCTCCCAGAACTCATCTCAACAGTTTAAAGCCTTTTTGGCTATGGTGGCCTGGTCAAATGTGTCACAAATCTGTTACATTGTTACATTGGAAATCCTGCTGAATACGCCACATAAGCTTTAGTGCCCGCCGTCTCGAGGAAGCTTTCATTAATGATTTTTAACGAACCCTCGTACAGTATATATACGGCAAGTCACAATAAATACATACGACGTTTCGAGTTTACGACGCTCACTCCCATAAAAACTTAAAATTGAGACGTGAGTGTTCGGCTTACGCTGTCAGCATCGTACTTACAGACTACGTGGGCAAACTCGTATGGTTGTGCGTGGAGAAGTGTTCTGTTTGTGTTGGTTTGTTTGACTTTGTGGCCCTTATCACGGCTCCTAAACGAAATCAGAGTCTTCAGATGGTTTTCTTCAAAGAAGAGGAAAGCCATCACGATGGAAGTGAAATTTTTTTTTACACTCATTTTTTTGTCATTTTTTTCTGTTAATACAGTACAGTGTACAGTACATTATATTTATGTCCTTTTCCTTTTTCTGTGGCTTAGTTGTGTTTTTATGGTCTAGATCAGGGGTACCCAATGCGTTGATCGCGATCGACCGGTAGATCACAAAGGTAGTGCAGGTAGATCGCGTTGCATTAAAAAAAATTTTTTCTAAATGTTAGTCTATAATATATACTCCCTATGGCATTTGCCACTTGATTGACATACAGGGCGGCCAGTCTGAGATCTGCTTATAACACACTGGTCATCCCGCACGACGATCAAACGCGCGAGCTACCGCAAAACTCCAGCTGTGATCCAATTTATATCGGCTAAAGAAGGGATTTAAAAAAAATTGTTTGGGGAGGGTATGGGCTGGATGTGGAATTGGAAGAGGATTTTTTTCTCACAATGTCACAATCTAAGTGCATTTGTCTGATCTATCAATTTATCATTTCTATTCCAAAGAAGGAAAATGTGGAAAGGCACTTTCGAACTGTTCATAAAAACTATGAAACTGACGTCCTTCCAAAAAGCGATCTGAGAAAGAGAAAGGAGAGGGAACTAAAATCGCAGTTAATCAGACAGCCGTTATTTTTCACTCGGCTGAATTCAAAAGCTCCTTGACTGCATTATTCGCCTCTACTTATTTATGTGTTAGCCTTTTCCCACATGATGATTATTAAATCCAAATACTGTAGTGACCATAAATGTATCGAATTGTTATTGTGCCATAAAGGTTATTCAGTTATGCAAGGTACGACAACATACATTTTATGTATAAAGTATACTCAGTGTATATATACAGTATATATATATATATAGATAGCATTTTTAATGTAGGTAGATCATTTCGACCTGGTCATTTCAGAAGTAGCTCACAAGCCGAAAACGTGTGGGCACCCCTGGTCTAGATTATAATTTTGCAAATGTGTTAGGATAGGTAAATGACTTAGGCTAAGGTGTGTTTCGACTTACACCAAAATTCGGGTTACATCACTGTTGTAGGAACGGAACTGTGTCGTAACCCAAGGACCCCCTGTATTAGCTTCAGTCCTCTGACATCGATACAAGTAAACAAGGGGAGGAAAAAAAAAAGCATAATATTCTGGAGTTCAACAACTAGCCAGAGCGCCATCCCTCCATCCACCCTCTTTACCAAAGCTGGTTAATTCAAGCGTTCCCCATAAAATCCAGCAACGTCCACTACTAGTAAAATCTTGATATCGCGTGCGGCTTCTGTCGGCCGTGTAAAATTGACAGGAGTATTAATCAAAGCTATCTCCAGCTACTGATTACACAATGTGTGCGGTATTATTAGTACAAGCTTGTTCAGAGGCCCTTGGAGAATACCTTAGTGGATGTGTGCGAGAAAAAGAGCCAGCGAGTGAGCAAGCGA
The DNA here is from genome assembly GCA_026402145.1 of Polypterus bichir lapradei. Classification (NCBI taxonomy): domain Eukaryota; kingdom Metazoa; phylum Chordata; class Cladistia; order Polypteriformes; family Polypteridae; genus Polypterus; species Polypterus bichir. The sequence continues at coordinate 21,703,264 of JANRMT010062835.1, forward strand.
GCGAGCGAGAGAGAGAGAGAGAGCAGGGAGGGCAACAGTGTAAACGTGTGTGTGTGTGTGTGCGCGCGCGCGAGAGGAGTTAATTAGAGAACACGGTGCCTTGTCGAACTGGCACAGGCCCAGCTGGCCGAGTGCCAGCGCTCAATTCCCTTGCATGCCGTTTCTACGAGGGAGCTGACATAATGAGATGTGTAAGTTAATATGAAGCAGCGATCTCTGTCTCTCCTGATGGAGCGCTTCTAGTAATGGGATTTGCTGGTACTTGAGCTGATAGACTGGATTAAGTGGCAGCGAGTTGACCGCATATTGGCAGAACTAAGTGTTATTTTACAACTCGGGCCCTAGAGGAGCACTAGTTCACTTGTTAAGTCAAATAGGGGGGATGATTTGCAAGGTGGCCGTTGCTGGCTACTGTATTTAAAAGAAAAAAGACCCATCTAGGTCCTCTACTAGAGGCCAAATTAAAATGAACCTTTATTATATAAAATGATACCAAATAGCAGGGAGGAATCTTTGCTTTGTGTGATGCAGCCATACCACCTGCACATCAGAAGAGGCCATCCCCCTAAAGCTAAGCCTGTTCAGCACTTGAATGGGAGACCAGCAAGGAAAAAGCTGGGGTTGCTGCTGGAAGGCCAGCAGGGGGCACTTACCCTGAATGTGGAGCCCAGTGCCCCAGTGCAGTGATGAGACGTAAAACCGAGGTCCTGACTCACTGTGGTCATTAAAGATCTTTGGGCATCTCTCTTCATAAAGAGCGGGGTGTATCCCGATGCCCTGGCTAGTCATTCTGGTCCCCCTAATCATCCCCAGTCTCTTGATTGGCTATCTCCTTCACCACCTAACAGCTAATGTGTGGTGAGCGTACTGGCACAAAAATGGCTGCCGTCACATCACCCGGGTGGGCACTACACATTAGTAGTGGGTGAAGTGGTGAGAAACGTGCTATATAAATGTAAAGAATTACTATTATAATTATTATTATTAGCCCGTACCTGAATGATATTATAAACTGCATTTCCATATCACACCATTTGATTTCAGTAGCATTATACATTTTTTTGCCAGTTTCCACACATTGGAGTTCTAGCTGGTCAGGTTGTTCACTTAAGGTGGGTGAATAAATGAATGGAGGCTATTAAACTTACGCCCTTCTTACATGACATACCATCCTAGTTCACTCAAAGCTTTTTTAGACAGTTGTTTCCACACCTCTCTAATTTGAGTACTGGCAGCTTCAGTGACACACAAAGAGTCAGTAGATGAGACAGACTCTGTCCTCAGTGCAGAGTATTTAGTGCCTCAACACATTTCGTATGTGCAATCGATAAAGAAATTAAATCGTAACCCGGTTTTAGAGGAATGTTTGTTTGTCTGCTTGTTTGTTCACCAATCATGTGAAGAAAGCTCAGCCAGTTTTCAAGAAACTTTATAAGTACCTTGCCATTGGTCCAACTTAAAATATAATCTACTAGCCATCCACCTGCGTAGAAGTGAAACAGGACAGTGAGGAGGGCCCTGTCCGGCTACCCTCTCCTTACGTCAAGCTTCCCCCTTCCCTTGGTCTCGGATTAATGTGAATATATTGCTCATGCAAGCGAACTATGATACTTAGCATGATAACAGAAGTCGCAAAATCAACCAGAATCCTCAAGCAAATTCCAGAAAAAACCCGATCTAAATCCGTTAAGTAGTTCTCTTATTCGCCAGCTAAGTGGATGTAAGATGAACCCTGAGGCTGGCGCATGAGTGAGGAGGCCCCGTGCCCCTCGGCCCGCTGCATGTCTCTCAGATTCACCCAAATAAATTGGTACCACAAGTGAATTATGATACTTAGCACAATGAATATCGTAAAATCAACAGGAATGCTCAAGCAAATTCTAGAAAAAAACCCGATCTAAATCCGTTAAGTAGTTCTCTCGTTCACTAACTAAGCGAAGGTAGGGTTACGCCCCGAGGCAAACGCGTAAGTGAGGAGTGGCCTGCTCCGCCCCTCTTGGACTGCAGTCTCTCTCGGATTCGCGGTAATAAATCGGTACCACAAGTGAACTATGATATCGAGCACAATGAGAGAAGTCGCAAAAATCAACCGGAATGTTCAAGCAAATTATAGAAAAAAAAACGGATCTAAATCTGTTAATTAGTTCTCTCGTGAAAAGCGGCCAGACATACAAACAGACAGACAGACAGATGTTGGATTGTGTATATATAGAGAGATTTATCCTATCAGGGAGAGGATATACAGAGGAATGGAGGGGAGAAAAAAAAAAAAATCAATGTTGCAGGGACTACAATTCCCATCAGGCAACGGGAGAGCAGCAGCAGCATGCAAGTTTCCAACCACCAAAACGTGATCTTAACGGCCGCAGGTTTGTATGCCATTTCTTCTCAACTAATCTCGATTATAGTGTCTTTGTCTCACTGGATTGAGCTTTTTCTAAAGATAAAGTCTTTTTGTCTCATTGTGGGTTGTTTTTAGCCATGCTGAACTTCCAATGCCGGGTGCTTCAACAAGTTCTTTCTTTCTCTATAACAAAAGTTATTTCGTAATGTTATACAATGACAAAAATGAACTTGAAATATTTTTAATTTTAAGAGCTGGTAGACAGTGAGACTAACTTGGGGATACACAACAAGTCAGTTTAGATCCCTGATCTTCTACTCTATAGGAGATACTGCAGCATCTTTCCATATTAAACACCATTCTGCTTAAGTTGTACATTTTCTCCCCACATGAGTTCTACAAACCAGAACACTGCCTACACGCCAATAAAAAGTACAACACTGTGCCTCTTAGCATAACTGAAATCTTTACCAAATATGTCGCCTCCTCTGGTTCTTGGAAACACCACACTACTGCATCTCAGTGTGATTTACGAGTTTCAAATGAGAACACTTACTGTACATCTTATGTTAATTAAGGCTTTAACATCAGCAAGGTGTCTGCTGTCACTTAGCTCTCGTCTCTGTTTGTCAAGGTTTTTAACACCGCACCCACATACCGGATGACAGAGAAGCGGCAACTGATAGGATGACAGTGCAAAGGGGCAGACCGGTGTGCACAGTGCAAGCACAATGACACAGGGATTCAATAATCAACGCAACAGCGTCCAAAAGGTCGAAAACTTTTATAGGCACTGCAAGGCATAGATATAGCTGTTGTAGAATTACAGTATTTCACTCTGAGTGCGGGCAGGCAACATGTTGTGACATATGGCACGGTGATGCCCACCTCTGTTCGGAATTCTGACTTCCTGCATGTGTTTAAAAAGCGTTTGAGGACCTTCCTGGATGGAAAACTTCTGTCTAATTAACTGTTAGGGTTTTGTAACCTAGAAA
>JANRMT010062835.1:21715583-21735331 GCA_026402145.1 Polypterus bichir lapradei
CTATCTATCTATTATATAGTGCCTTACATATCTATCTATCTATCTATCTATCTATCTATCTATTATATAGTGCCTTCCATATCTATCTATCTATCTATCTATCTATCTATCTATCTATCTATCTATCTATCTATAAAATAGTGTCTTACCTATCTATCTATCTATCTATTATATAGTGCCTTATCTATCTATCTATCTATCTATCTACAGTATATGAAGGTTGCTATATACTAGACGTAGAACACGTTGCGTATTTTTCTACTGTGTAGCGCCTTTCATATCGGCCCTCGTTTTGTCCTACCCATCGGTGTCCCTCTGCCTCTTTTCCGCTAATTTACAAACAGCACAGCTCGTCGGCAGCTCCAGAGACTGCAATAACTGAAAATCGTTCCCTTTGGAAGAAGCAGTGTCCCCAAAACATAAGAGATGTTCTGTCTGTAAATTAACATTCGCTCACAGACATAAAGGCACACATGGAATCACCAACTGCAATCTCTTGCTCTGTGCTGTTCAGGCGGTGCCAAGATATTACCGGCGATTGATCCAAAGGTTGTATAGAAACCCAATCTGTTGGTTTGCTATCCACCTCAAGAGGCAGGAAACAAAAAAAAAGACAGTAAGAAAAAATGATGATAAATGGTAATGTTTTTTGGCTTATGTGTAAATATGTTAATCTAAAAAACAAGAAACGAGAAGTTCATTCAAAAGAAAATATAAGAAGGAAATCTCCAGTTAGATTCACGTATTTGTTGGTTTACTGGATTTCTAGTCACACCATCTTACTGTACACTCCATTTTTTTTTATTCCTTAAATATTTCTCTGTGATTTTATTCTTTTAATACTCATAGTTATTCTTTTGAAATTCCAAAAGTGAGAACAGTCAAATTGGAGACATGGCTCAGCATCCAACTTTTTAAATTGAAGCTCAGATCATAAAAATGCAAACAACAAACAAATGTGATTGTTAAATTCGCTGGCCATTTTACATAAGTAATAATGAAATTCAAACGCGTGAACGTGAAACCCTTTGTGTCACTGGATATTCTCACAAGCTTTACAGAAGGGAGCTCCATTGATGTGCTTTTGGGATGGACTCAGTTACCTTTTGCATTTACAAAAAAATGCAAATCATCAAACCAAAGTCCAATTCCAAAAACGAGAGCAGGGAGACGACACAGAAAGCATCTGAGCTTAAAACAACACGCTGGGGAGAATTCAAAGCGCAATTCAAATTAGAGCACACACTCTGCCTGCCAGCCAGCGCAGGGCGCATCATTTGTTTGCTCAAAGACGAGGCAAACACGCACCCTGGCGAAGGGAAGCAGCCCGTGTGTGTGAAATATGATAGCAGATAAATCAGAAATGCAGGCATGGCACGGACCCGTTTCCTATGGTTTTAATTTTCACATTCAGTGCATCTAATGACCAACGTCCACGATGTACAATAAATCAAAGACATCGCACCGTGAATCACAATTCTCAACAGAATCTGGTAAGTATCCAGTCAAAACATCAGCACTACGTTCAATAGGAACCATTAAGAGTAAAGAAGGCTGGCGCTGTGGCTGGCACTGCTGCCACACTGGCCAAAGTGTCAGGTCAGTCAGGCTAGTGGGCAGGCACTGGTACACCCACCACACAACAAAACAACTCCGGATCCCAGTTGGCAACCCCTCAGGCAGACATATCTGAAAACTCACTGGAGAAGAGAAGAGAAGAGAAGAGAAGAGAAGAGAAGAGAAGAGAAGAGAAGAGAAGAGAAGAGAGCACTTTGAAGATTGTATGTTGGCTTTATTTATTGTATCGTCACAGTTGCTTGGATTAAAAATCCTTTATTTTGTTGGGTTGTGTTGTGTTGCGTTTTGTGTGTCAGGGGTTTGGGTGCCCAGTGCCACCCCCTACTGATGACAATGGGCACTTATTTGACTCTAACCCAAATATGCAGGCACTTAATGAATAGAGGGAGCATATAGTACTTTGAAAATACAAGGGTGAATCAAAAAGTAAAAATTACTCAGTAACTGAATCGATAGAAGCTGATGCAATACATCCCATTTGCAATGGCTTATGGGTAGTTTGAACCCACACAGCACAGTTCTCTGCCGTTAGTCTAGTCAGATGCACACACCATTGCTGAATGACATGCCATAGTGAGGTTTCTTCGAGAAGAAGGAGTGCAATCTGCTGAGATTTGCCGAAGCTGCTCTCTGCGTGTTGAATTTGACCGCTCAGTGGCACCCCCTACTGTTGACAAGTGGCACTTATTTGATTCTAATCCAAATATACAAGCACCTAGTGAATAGAGGGAGCATATAGTACTTTAAAACGATGAGGGTAAATCAAAAAGTAAAAATTACTCAATAACTGCAACAGATAGAAGCATATGCAAGGCAACCCGTTTGCAATGGCTTATGGGTAGTTTGAACCCGCACAGCGCAGCTCTCTGCCGTTAGTCTAGTTGGATGCACACACCATTGCTGAATGACATGCCATAGTGAGGTTTCTTCGAGAAGAAGGAGTGCAATCTGCTGAGATTTGCCGAAGCTGCTCTCTGCGTGTTGAATTTGACCGCTCAGTGGCACCCCCTACTAGTGACAAGTGGCACTTATTTGAGTCAAACCTAAATATACAGGCACTTAGTGAATAGAGGGAGCATATAGTACTTCGAAAATATGAGGGTAAATCAAAATTAAAAATTTCTTAGAAACTGAGCCTATCGAAGCTGACCAACGTCCATGTTGTACAATAAAACCAAGACATCGCACCGTGAATCACAATTCTCAACAGAATCTGGTAAGTGTCCAGTCAAAACATCAGCGCTACGTCCTATAAGAGCCATTAAGAAAAACGAAGGCTGGCACTGTGGCTGGTACTGCTGCCACACCGATCAAAGTGTCAGGTCAGTCGGGTTGAAAAGTAAGCACTGGTACACCCACCACACAATGAAACAACTCGGGATTCCAGTTGGTAACCCCTCAGGCAGACATGTCTGAAAATTCACAGGAGGAGAGGAGAGGAGAGGAGAGAAGGGAATAGAGGAGAAGAGAAGAGAAGAGAGCACTTTGAAGATTGTATGTTGGCTTTATTTATTGTATCGTCACAGTTGCTTGGATTAAAAATCCTTTATTTTGTTGGGTTGTGTTGCGTTTTGTGTGTCAGGGGTTTGGGTGCGCAGTGCCACCCCCTACTGATGACAATGGGCACTTATTTGACTCTAACCCAAATATGCAGGCACTTAATGAATAGAGGGAGCATATAGTACTTTGAAAATACAAGGGTGAATCAAAAAGTAAAAATTACTCAGTAACTGAATCGATAGAAGCTGATGCAATACATCCCATTTGCAATGGCTTATGGGTAATTTGAACCCACACAGCACAGTTCTCTGCCGTTACTCTAGTTGGCTGCACACACCTTTGTTGAATGACGTGCCAAAGTGAGGTTTCTTCGGGAAGAAGGAGTGCAATCTGCTGAAATTTGCCAAAGCTGCACTCTGCACGTTTGATTTGGGTGCCCAGTGGCACCCTCTACTGGTGACAATGGATACTTATTTGATTCTAACCTAAACACACAGGCACTTAATAAATAGAGGGTGCATATAGTACTTTGAAAATGTGAGGGTAAATCAAAAAGTAAAAATTACTCAGTAACTGCAACTGATAGAAGCTGATGCAATGCAACCCATTTGCAATGGCTTATGGGTAGTCTGAATGCCGCACACAGCTCTCTGCCGTTAGTCCAGTTGGATACACACACCATTGCTGAATGACGTGCCATAGTGAGGTTTCTTCGGGAAGAAGGAGTCCAATCTACTGAAATTTGCCAAAGCGGCACTCTGCGCGTTCGAACTACCCACAGGCCATTGCAAACATGTCTGTCCGTTTCAAATTGCCTTTTTTTTTGTTCCCCTCACATTTGGATCCTTTTTTTGATACTGGAATGTAAAGGTAATGACTGAAGATACTTATTGTAAGAGATCTGAATGAACTGTAATTGTAGTGAATGTGGCACCCGTTTACGTCAAGTGCCAATGCAAGGCGTCTCACAAAGCAAAACAGATTAGAGCGGAACACATACGTGAACACAAGGCCCAATTGTTTCTGCTCGTAAGATTCAAGTATCATAGGGGCTGAAGGTGTGAAAGACTTTCGCATGGCAGTTTGCATAAATAGCCTTTTGGTATGATGATTGCTGCCTTTCATGAAACAAAAATATATGATTGAGAAATTGCCTTGGGCCAATGATGAAGGTCAGTCCCTTGCTGAAAATTTGAAAGGAATGGTGAAACGCACAGTCAGTTTGCTTTGGGCGATTGTCAGTGCATGAAGGGAACCTGTACGCGGTTCAAATCAATCGTTACATTGTCACTCCATGGATACTAATTTAAAAAAAAAAAAAAAATCAGATTGCAGGGCAACGTAACAAACACAAGTAGGGATCAGAAATGGCCCTCTGTGAATGACGATGGCCAAATTGTTCTAATGAAGTCAGGAGTGAGACGGTAGCTGCTGCCTCCCAGATCCAGTGTCACAGGTCACTCTAGGAGTCTCGGTGTCTGCTCGTGTTTTCTATCTGATGGTCCCGGTTTTCCTCTCTCACACTCAAAGACGTGTAGGTGACCCTCAATTAGCCCTGCGTAGGTGTGTATGAATCAGTGCCCTCCATTGTGTTTTGGACTAAGACATATTTTTTCCCTGATTTCCCACTTTGCTCCAAAGTTTAAAAATTACAAATCAAACAATTCAGACATTGTGATTAAAGTGCACACTGCAGACTTTCATTTGCATTTTTCATTTCGGTCACACCGTGTAGAAATGACAACACTTTTCCTACATTGTCCCCCCATTTCAGAGCACCGTAATGTTTGGGACCATTGGCGTCTCAGGTGTTTGTGATTCCTCAGGTGGGTTTCATTGCTTCATAAGATACCTCAGTGTGCGTCTACCCTTTGGAGTCTGTGGTTGCCATTATTCAACATGAGGACAAGAGCTGTGCCAATGAAAGTCAAAGAAGCCATCATGAGGCTGAGAAACAAGAATAAAACACTTAGAGACATCACCTTAGGATGACCTCAATCAACTGTCTGGAATATCATGAAGAAGAAAGAACACACTGGTGAGTTCAGTAATCACCAAGATACTGGTAGGCCAAGGAAGACCTCCTCTGCTGATGACAGGAGAATCCTCATTATGGTAAGACAAAGCCCCAAAAGCCCGTGTGACAGACCAGAAACAGTCCTCAGGGGGCCGATGTGTGTGTGTGTGTGTCAGAGACGACTATCAGCAGAAGACTTCATGAAGAGAAACACAGAGGCCACACTGCAAGATGAAGACAACTAGTTAGCCAGAAAAACAGAATGGTCAGATTAGAGTTTGTGAAAAAGGACTTCAAGGAGCCTGCAGAATTCTGGGTAAAGGTCTTATGGACAAATGAGACAAAGATGAGCCTCATCAGAGTGAAGTGTGGAGACTTAAAGGAACTGGCCAATTCCAAAGGAGAACACCTCATCTGTTAAACATGGCGGTGCTAGGGGTGTTATGGCTTGGGCATTTATGGCTGGCACAGGTCCTGGCACACTTCTCTTCATTGATGATGGAACTGCTGATGGCAGACTCATAATGAATTCTAAGGTGTGTAGGAACATCTGATCTGCTCAGTTTCCAGTAGGCCTCCAAACTCATCCTACAACAAGATAACAGTCCAAACATACTGCCAAGGCAACAGAGGTAGTTTGTCTTTGTCCCACACGCTATGGAGGGCACCGCCCTAAATTAGCCCCCTGTAGTGGTGACATCACATTAGGCCGATATGGGGGCTCTGCCTGAATGGGCCTTTTCGATGTATGCACATCACATCTGGTGCCTGATGCCCCTAATATCTTACTAATAAGTCCAAAGTTCTCAATATGGCAGAACTAAAGTGTTTATGCAAAGGTGCAGCTTCTCTTACAGCACACTGCTGTGCAAGTGAAAGGCACTATAGACAGCTAAAGAGTGTAAGATGGCTCCCACAGATGTAAAGCTGTTCTTTGTGCGACTCTCTTTCAGCTGGCTGACTTTATCGTAGATAGACGGGACAGACTTTGGTAACCAAGGGTGATTTTTCACGATTCATTTCTGCTGTAGATAATCCGAAGTGACAGCTTACAAGCGATCAGCTGCTCTAATTTCAGGTTGTCTTACATTTTATCCAACTCCAGTCGTCCTGCTTAGGTTTTCGGGTCATTTTCCTTGTCTGAAGCATGCAGTGGCTGTCGGCTTCCTTGAAAAATGAAATCATTTCACTGACTCATGCTGGAGTTGGAAAACAAAGAAGAGGAAAACAACAGCACTTTGCACGTTAACATTTACCTGAAGAGGCCATTCTGTCATTCACAAAGTTTTTCGGTCAATACATTCTTTGGAAAAAATCTCTCCCTCTATACGAGATACAGCGTCTTCAGGAAGAACGCAGACCCTTTCACATTTTGTTATGTTGCAGCCGCGTGCTAAAATCCTCTAAATTCATGTTTTCATCATGAAGTCACACTCAATACCCCAGAATGACAAAGTGAAAAATTAAAATTAAGAAATGTTTCCAAATTTATTAAAAACTAGCTGTCTCCCGCGGCTCTGGCGATGTAGCAGTGAAACAAAATAAGCTTTAAAAATCAATTATATATATATATAAATATAATTCTGGCCAAGAGGAAGGTAGGTACGCTCCAATGTCAGCTGTTGGCACTGTATCTGATCGTGTTCAGCTCTGATGGGAGAGCGTCCCCCGTGTGGGGAGAAAAGCCAATCAGCAGGTACCCTCTAAAACACACGTAGCTCCGATTTCTCTGTCAAAAACGTCAAACGTTACTCCTTAACAATCTCTAGATGATAATGTCTGTTGAACAAACAGGTATCGCTATCTAAGCGGAGGCGAGGTACGTTCCAACACGTGGCAAGAGGTAGAGCGACTTGAACTGAGGCTGGCGCATGAGTGAGGAGGGCCCCACCCGACTCCCTACTCCTGAGTTCCTTCCATCCCTCAACCTTGGTCCACAGCCTCTGTCTCGGATTAGCGTAAATAAATCGCTCCTGCAAGTGAACTATGATTCTTAGCGCAATGAGAGAAGTCACAAAAATCAACCGGAATGCTCAAGCAAATTATAGGAAAAAACTCAATCTAAATCCATTAGGTTGTGCTCTCATTCGCTAGCTAAACGAATGTAAGATATGCCCTGAGGGCCCCGCCCCGCTCCCCTCAGTCTGCAGTGTCTCTCTCGGATTCGCGCAAATCAATCGGTACTGCAAGCGAACTGTGATACTTAGCAGAGCATAGTTTGCTTGCGGAAGCAATATATTCAGGCTAATCCGAGACAGAGGCTGTGGGCCGAGGGGGGGTGGGAAGTGTGACGTCAGGTGTAGGGAGCCAGGCAGTGCCCTCCTCGTTGCCTTGTTTCACTACTACAGGGGACGGCTAGCATATATATAAAATCTAACGTCTGTCTGTATGTCTGTCCACGGATTTAGATCATTTTTTTTTTCTATAATTTGCATTCCGGTTGATTTTGTGAGTTCTCTCATCGCGCTAAGTATCATAGTTCGCTTGCAGGAGCGATTTATTTGTGCCAAACCAAGAGAGACGCAGCAGGCCGAGGGGAGGGGGAAGCGTGACGTCAGGGGTAGGGAGCTGGGCGGGTCCCTCCTCACTCACGCGCCAGCCGCCTTTCGAGTTGGTCTACCTCTGGCCAAGTTTTGGAGCGTACCTTGCCTCCGCTTAGCTAACGAACGTAAGAACTACTTAATGGATTTAAATTTGTTTTTTTTTTTCTATGTGACTTCTCTCATCACGCTAAGAATCAAAGTTTGCTTTCAGGAGCGATATATTCGTGCTAATGCGAGAAAGAGGCTATGGGTTGATGGGGGGTGGGAAGCGTGACATCAGGAGTGGGGAGCCAGGCAGGGTCCTCCTCACTCATGTGCCAGCCTCTGTTCAAGTTTTGGAGCGTACATCGCATCTGCTTAACTAGCGATACCTGTTTGTTTATTGATTTTTAAAATGTATCCTGTTTCACTACTATGCGGGCATAGCCGCAGGGCACAGCTAGCTCATAATAATGTTGTTTTCAGAAGTTTGTTTCTGGGGTGTCGATTTGTGCCTCAACATGAGCTCTGAAGGTACAGTAATTCCTTCAACCTCAGTTGGGGGGTCCTCCTCTAGACGGGCGTGCGCCTTTCCAAATCAGGTCCATGCAATTGAACTGACCACCGGTAAACTCCAAACAAGGTGTAGAAACATCTCAGTGATGACAGAATGAGATGATCCTCAGCCAGATTTCAAGTGTCACAGCAAAGGTTCTGAATACTTATGATATTCCAAATGTTTATTTTTAGTAAATTTGTAAAAAGTTCAAAAATCCTGTTTTCGCTTTGTGGTAGTGGGGCATTGAGCGTTGTCTGACGAGGGAACAAATGAATTTGGATGATGTTAACACAAGGCTGTGACAAAAAGCGAAGGGGTCGGATCACTTTGTAAAGGCACACAGGGAGAATGTACAAACTCCACAGAGATGGTGAACAGAAACAGGAACTGAAATCCTTGGCACTCAAGGTTGTGTGGGTGAGGCCTTTCACTTGAAAGGGAGCTACGGTATATAATAACATACAGGAGATGATTAAAGGGGGAGTAAAGAGTCAATACCAGACCCCACTGCTGAGCCCCTACCTCCCACACCTGTTGGAATCCTGCATGAAATACGGAGAGTCGGCCGGGTGATGTGCTGACAACATAATGTACGAAAATACAAGCATCTGCACATAAAATGTAAGTTCAAAGAGGATCTGCACAAATTCGAGACATCAACTTCTGGAGTGGAGAGACAACGAACATCACACGTTGAGTGACACTAATCGGGTAAACGGGGTAAAACGGAAAATGTCCACATTCCATTCAGAGAGTAGCTTAGTAATGACTGAACCCCAAATTAAAGGATTAAAGGAAACCTGGCATGCCGTCTATCAGTTCGTTCCTTATTTGTTTTTACTTTGCATCTGCACTGCACGACTATTCATTCATTTTCTAAAGTTGCTAGTTCCCGGTCAGGTTGGCAGGGAGCCACGGCCTTTTTTTTCTCATTAATTTGGTTGCTACCAACAACATGACTGTGCCCTCAAACACAATAGAAACATCACTGCCAACAAATATCAAAGTAAATAATTTTCAAAAGTGAAAGAAAAAGGGTGACCTGGGCTGCCCTCTGTCACCGATCCCATTCATAAGGAGTAGAGAGTTTCTGGTTTCCACTTCTGGCAGATGATCTGCTCCTCTTGGTTTCATCAGGCTGTGACCTTGGACAGGCACTAAGGTGGTCGGCAGCCGAGTGCGAGGTGGATCAGCACCTCCAAGTCTGAGGTCGTGGTGCTCAGTTGGAAAATGGTGGAGTGCCCTCTCCAGCTTGGGGAGAAGGTGCCCCTCGTATGCAGAGGAGTTCAAGTATCTCGGGGTCTTGTTCATGAGAAAGGGAAGAAGGGAGTGATCAACAATCTGAGAGATCAACAGGTGGATGTTGCACAGCTCAGTCAGCGGTCAGCCAAATCTGATTTTCCAGAATGATCTACGTCCCCAGCTCTGGGTAGACACCGAAACAAGTCGAGCGCGGATATAAGTCCTTCATGGAGCAACGACAGAGAAAACGCCACACGGACCTGAAACTCCACAAATGGAGGAAAGAACACATGAGAGTTTTTAATACGCTCTAAACATCTGCTGATGGCGTAGCCATTGACTACTCTTAATGAAAACTGACCATCAGATCGATGTGACATCAGGGAATCAAACACCAAGAGAATGATGGGACATCATTACACAACCCCTTGAACAACAATGAAAACTTTTATAGACTTCATGAGGTCGTCCTCTAATTGACACATTAGGCCATCATTTCAGGAAGGTAGAATTATTAACCTCTGAAGTGCTACAGATGGGTATATCCATTTCAAACACGCCAAGTATCAAGTAGCTGCTCGTGGGGATGTCTGTTTTGGTTTACCCGACAACTATAGCAGCCTTTTATCTTCACTTGAATGAAGCCAAAAAGACTCATTCAAAACATCCTGTGTGATGTGTAACTAGTCCTCTTTACCTCCATTGACTCGCCCTGTCGGCCCTGAACGCCTCTCCGCCTGTTAAACTGCAGCATGCAAATCATGGCAGCTCCATTTGCCACCAATTAGGATTTGGGGAGGAATTCCGAACATGACCTATCAATGAAAAGCATGCCAGCACTTTACACTTGAGAGTCTTACTCAGCGCTCCTGTCTTTCATTTCCCTTTGGGCGACACTCTTGCTTTGAATTGGGGGGAGGGATGGGGGTGGTCAGAGGCGACCTATGACCCATAGCACTTGATCCCTTATGGCGCCGGTGAGAAGAGCTACACTTCGGATTAGTATATCAAACATGGAGTCAGGTTGTAAATTGGGGCAAAGCATTACTGGGTTTGCTTTTAATAATAATAATAATAATAATAATAACAGTAATATTACATTTTATTTACATAGTGCCCTTCCCATGCTTTGACCAAAAGGATATTGCACCCAATAGAAGAATGTGAAAAAAGAGACTTTTTAAAGTAAAGCATTTCATATTTATGGTTTTGATTATTTCTTACTCAGTCTGGGACCAGTGCCACTAGAATAGCCTCTGCTTCCCAGCAACCCTGAAATGGATTAGGTGGTCTTTAAATGTTATGTTACTCAAGTAACAAGTTTGTTACATTATAGATAAGGTGCTGGAGCTTACATGATGTCAGCTCATCTATAGGCATCTAAGCCTATCAACTTATAAAGACAGAATGGAAGGTTGGAGCTGTCTCAGCAAAAAGCAAACAGCATAAGGTGAAGCAAACTGTCTATAAGAATAGACTAGAAGAATAAACGATGGAAAAGGAAGATGGGTAAAAGAAAAAACATATCTATCTATCTATACACACATATACATATACTGTATTGTCATGCATGTGTGCATGGGAGACAGCTTAAGGGCTCTGGTTATGGTAGTTACCTGCCAAACCAGGGGTTGGTGTTGTGTTCTAATGCTTTCTCTCTTCTTCCTTCTGCAGAACAAAAGATTGACGGCTGTTCCACCACTGACGTCGTTTCTGTTACCTGCCCTCCTAGACCCGCCCCTTCCTGCCTGGAACCCATTTGACTGGATGTTTGCCTATTTTGAGGCAGTTCAGTTCTGGGCTTCTGTTTCAAGAGATGTTATCCGCAACTTGTTGTGTGCTTTTCACTACAATTTAGAAAGATAGATAGAAATGTAAGACACTATATAATAGATAGATAGATAGAAATGTAAGGCACTATATAATAGATAGATAGATAGATAGATAGATAGACATGTAAGACATGATATAATAGATAGATAGATAGATAGATATGTAAGGCACTATATAATAGATAGATAGATAGATATGTAAGGCACTATATAATAGATAGATAGATAGATAGATATGTAAGACACTAATAGATAGATAGATAGATAGATAGATAGATAGATAGATAGATAGAAATGTAAGGCACTATATAATAGATAGATAGATAGATAGATCAATAGGAAAGGCACTATATAATAGATAGACAGATAGGAAAGGCACTATATAAAAGATAGATAGATAAATAGGAAAGGCACTATATAATAGATAGATAGATAGATATGTAAGACACTAATAGATAGATAGATAGATAGATAGATAGATAGATAGAAATGTAAGGCACTATATAATAGATAGATAGATAGATAGATAGATAGATAGATAGATAGATAGATAGATATGGATGGACTCCCTTTCCATGCCTGGCCGGGAGACCCGGGTAGCAAATAGGCACAAAAAGTTGCAGGAGGTTCCCTGCCAACACAAGGATCTGGACATAGGATGCTATCTGAAGAACCGGTGTGCTGGCACCCTAACAGGATTACCTGGAGTAATATCACCCCAACAGGAGGCCAGCTTGAAGGAAGGACGGGGGATCTGAATTGTTCAAGCTACCTGCTCCCCTCAACTGCTAGGGGCACCAACCCTGGAGTCAGGAACATTAGTGGACACCCCCAGGGCATGCTGGAAGCTGTGGTACCATAGAGTAGCCCTGCTGTGCTCCTTGGATTTTGGGACTTCTGATTGACCTGATAGTGCTTCCATCAGGCTATGCCCTGGCACTGGAAGTACTCCCAGGTCCAAGATAAAAGGAGCCGCTCTGCCACATCCAGGAAGTTGGGGTCATGTGAAAGAAGGACAAAGCTCACCTGGAGGTGTGAAGAGAGGAAAAAGAGAAATAAAAAGGAATTGTGTGTGATGGAAGGAGCCCTGTTAAGGTGTTATTATTAATAAATTGATTATCTGTGTATGAGGTTTGGGGTGCTGCAATGCCCCCTACTTGTCACTATATATTTATTTATATACAGTATATATAGAGCATGTTTTTTTAAAAGTTACATAAGTATTAACAGTGACAACCAAAGCCTTTCTGCAGTTCTGTGTAGTTACTTATATATACAGCATAAAAGTGAAGTACCTACACAGAACTGCAGAAAGGCTTTGGCTGTCACTGGCTTAAAGATGGACTATTTTTAATGTTATGCAATTGATAGAGTCATTTGGTCCATCTGTAAACACGTCAGCATTACTAAGAGTTTAGCACCTTGCTATATGATGGTTCTAATTTCTTCTATCGCATGAAATAAGAGAGGATTAGGTTCATTCAGGCTTATCCACATTTTTTTTTATTATTTAGTTCTGGTCTGTTAAATAGCTTAATAATATTCTACACCCTCAAGAGGGCAAAATACTTTCAGACTGTGCACAAAGAAAATATTCGTTATTTCTTAAAGGTGTGTCTGTATTAACTTTTCTTCTCTCAGGGACTGGCATCCTTTTCCGAGTGCGTATTAGCATTCACTGCGGCTGGTGACATTTTAACTGGAATTGTGGGCAGCAAGTGTTATTGTTTCGTTTTTCCAGTATCCTGACATGGCCAAGTCACAGCCATTACTCCTTTAGGATGGATACTGGGACTCCCAGGCTTGGATTATTGTCTAATGTGGTTCCCAATAATACAGTATGTTGTTTTTTATAAAGCCACTGGACGTGAAAAGCTAGAGCTACTAGCAGAAGGCTGGGACTGCTTTGACGTACGTAGTCACCGGGCAAAACTTTGCCTGTTATAAATGAATCATGAGCAGCTATTGATTTTATTTCTGTTATTTAATTTTTTATTTATTTTCTTTATTAGGACGGAAGAACTTGCGAGTTTAAATGGCTTCCTGGTGGCCTTCTGTGTAGAATTTGCTTGGCCTCTCTGTGTCTCTGTGTTTTTTTGAATATCCTGGGATTTCAGTTCGCTTACAAACTACAAGAACTTTACTCAGTGCTACTGATGAGTGAACCACGAGGAGTTCACCTTGCCATCTTTTCAGCAAAATCAGAGAAATGTTCAGAAGCTTTGCCGAAGTTTTCAAACTGCATTGAAGTCTATCAGGGGAGTAGAAGCTGAACTCTTATTGTGTGAATTAAAATGGTGCAGTGGTCTTTCAAGTGTCCCTGTGGGCTAGGGAAGCGTCTGACAACTATGCTGAACGGATTATTGTAGCCACAAATGTGACCTGAGCTGTGCTAACCACTGAACCACCGTGTCTCAAGCAACAAAAGAACACAGAAGGACACAAACAAAATACAACAACTGGCCACAAACATCTTAAGTGGATAGGACTGGCGAGCTGTATGGGGTAAATGGCCTGTTTTAATGTTCAAACTTGCAATAAGCAAAAACAAATACACCATTACGCTCACAGAGTTAGAATCTTTAGGGTACCAGTTGACCCTACCATGCAGCGTTTTTTGAAATTGAGCTTTGGGTGGCATGCATAATTAGTCACGTGGCGCAGCGGCATTCATTTTTGTTTCTGATCAATCTGTGCTAATTCTTGTCAATTCTTTTTTTGTTCCATCAAGAAGATAGAAACACATTGCAAATGGTAATAAATCTTTGGGTATTATCAGTTATTTTGTGCCCCGAGGCCAAGCTTATTAGTGTGCCCAACAACTGTTCGGTTGGTAAACCTTGGGCGGCTGCGTTGTTAACACACTTATGTTCTGTGCCCCTGGCGAATGCCTTAATTGTGGCACTGGCCCCGGGTATTATTAGTATTTCACAGGGTCTTGTGTTTTCTGAGACAGGAGATGGGGATTGGGGGATCCTCTAAGGTTTGTTTTGACCTGTCACTAACTGTGTGGCTAACTGCATATGCATTCAGCCAGCATGCAAGATTAGCCATGTGTCGCAGCAGGATCAGTATTGTGTATTTGGTGGAAGTACTCATGATATTCTCATAATGGTCGGTCTATATACCCCTTTAAACTGTGAGTATTTAATTTAATTTTTTTTTTTCTAAAATGGACTCGTAATGCAAATATGGCTGGTGGAGTAGCGCACAGGTAGTGACATCACACATACACAAAATACGTAAAATGTGTGAGTTGGAGCATCTATCTATCTATCTATCTATCTATCTATCTATCTATCTATCTATCTATCTATCTATCTATCTATCAATCAATCATATCCGAATGTTCCGTGCTTAGCCGCTGCAGGTCTGTGATGTCATGCTGGCCTTCCAAAGCATCATGGGGAGCTGGGAAAAAAATGTTCACCTAAGCCAATTTCCAGGAAAATACTCAACTCATAAGATCACCAGAGAAGACAGCATAAAAGTGCTGTGAGAAATGGCAAATTTCACCGATTGACACTACTCGAGGTGAACTGGCAATTCTAAGGTGAGTGAGGGTATGCTGTCCTGTGAAGGGGGCTTTTTATCCCGCCATAGGCAAGTAAGGCTCTGATAACCACTGACCCAGAGCATAAGAACTTTGTCGGACTAGCGGAAGCCTTTCAATCCGTCTGTCGCTCATTTGGTTAGACATAAATGAAGTATCTAATGAAGAGACATTTTAAAACTCTTTAAAGGTTTCCCCTTCAACACCATGACTTGGTATTTCCTGCCTTGATAAATAGAAAAGCATGGATGGATAAACAGATGCTACCATTCAGTGATTTATCTCAACCTTCAATGGACGGTGTTAGGATGGGCATGATGAATTTTACAAATCACTCTCATAAGAAAAAAGCTAAAAGTCTGTCGATAAAATCTGCCTAGGAGGAATCAGCAGGACAATGCCAGTCTGGCTGGATGCATCTTTGTATCAAAAGAACAATTTAAATGCAAGTGAAATGGCTGCAACTGTGACGTGAGCCGTGGCTAAGTGCCGCCACACTGGCTGTTTGCTTAATGACTGAACATGTTATTGTCTCCATCTGTTCGTCTCAACAGGGATCCAATGCATCTGACTTCTGCTCCTACTACAGATTTTCAGAGCCAGCTGTGAATGTTATTGTCTAAAGCAATGTTTCTTAACCAGTGGGCTGCGTTGGCATTGCAGATGAGCCAGGGTGACCTCCGCTGCCTCCAAACCAACCCCCCCCAAGCCGTCGCTTCCACAAACATGCTCGAATCACAGTGGCAGCATTGCAGGTCGATTGTAGCCAACCCCGGATGAAACCCCGTCCACCACCGCGCTCGATTAGCAGCGGTCAGCTTTGCTGGTGGATCGTAGTCGATCGTGGACAACCTCCCCAACCTCAACTCTAATGATCACGCTCGAGTCATCAAGGAGGAAAAGCATTGATGATCAATTCATGTAACACTCTGGTGATCACATGGGACACCATCCTCCAACCTGACTTTTGGCGATCGCTATCAGTTCACAACGGCAGCTTCGCTGATGGATCACGGCAAATCCTGGACAATCTTCAAATGCGCCACTCTGATCAGGCTTCATTCACCCAGGAGGAAAAGCATTAACGATTATGCTTGATTAATCTAATGCTCTGATGATTGCATGGGACAAACCCCCCAACTCCACCTTTTGACGATCGCTCTCATTTCACAGCTGATCCTAGATGACCTCAAAATACCCCTCTTTCATCGGTTCGACTCATCAAGGAGGAAAGACATTGAGGATCACTCTGATTCATCTAACGCTCTGGCAGGACAAACCCCCAACACCAACTTTTAAGGATCGCACTCGGTTCACAGTGGCATTATTGCAGGTTATATCATTGCTGATCCTGGACGACCTCCAAAAACCTCACTCTGAGCAGGCTCGATTCACCAAGGAGAAAAAGCATTAACCATTACACTTGATTCCTCCAACGTTCTGATGACTGCATGGGACAAACGCCCAACCCCACCTTTTGACGATCGCACTAAGTTCACAGTGGCAGCATCACTGGTGGATCACAGCCGATCCTTGACGATCTCCAAAAACCCTCTTTGATCGACTCGATTCATCTAGAAGGAAAAGCATTGAGGATCACGCTCGATTTATGTAACACTCTAGTGCTTGTTAGGGACAAACCTCTAGCCCCACATTTTGCCGACTACGTTCAGATCACAGCAGCCAGCATCGCAGGTTATATCATCACAGATCCTGGATGACCTCCAAAAACCCGCTCTGATTGTGCTCGATTCATCAAGGAGGAAAGACATTGAGATCGTGCTCAATTCATGTAACACTCTGGTGATCACATGGGAAACCGACCTCGAAACCAACTTTTGACGATCACAGTCAGTTCAGAGTGGCAGCATCGCTGATGGAACAACTTTCAAATACCCTACTCTGATCAGACTCGATTCACCAAGGAAGAAAAGCATTAACGATTATGCTTGATTCATCTAACGCTCTGGTGATTTCGCAAGACAAACCCCAAGCCTAACTTTTGACAATCGCACTCAGTTCACAGCAGCAGCATCTCAGGTTAGATCATTGCCAATATAGGAAGACCTCCAAAAACACCTCTTTGATCGACTTGATTCATCTAGAAGGAAAAGCATTGAGGACCACGCTCGATTCATGTAACACTCTGGTGCTTGTTAGGGACAAACCTCCAGCCCCACATTTTGACGACGCGTTAAGATCACAGCGGCTTGCATCGCAGGTTCATCAACCCGGCTCTGATTGTACTCGATTCATCAATTAACTGAAGCATTGAAGACCACGCATGATTCACCTAACGCTCCGGTGATCTCTGGTAAATTCCCAAAATGGGAAACATTCCCCCCCAACACACTTACATGTGAAAAACTGGGTTGTGACACCGCAAAGGTTGGGAAACACTGGTCTGAAGTTATGGAAGTGGTAGCATTAAGTATGTCCTGATAAAAGGAAATGTGCAGGAAAGTCCACCAGATGCTCACAGTCCCACAGTGGAGGTGTCAGTGCTGACCCGGGCACCAGTCCATTGAGTGGGACAGTCAGACATGCACACTCATCGATGGCTGATTTGGAGACGCTATATCCAAATAAATTATGATAAAGGAACCCAAAGGGAAGACAGCCCATGTGATCAGGGCTAAGCAGCCCCTCAGGGTGGATGCTGGTAAGTTTGGATCAGATAAGCCAAGTCTGAAGCTACCAGACCACAGACCACATACATTATTTTATCTTCTATTCAAGAAAATACTGCCTCTAGACAGACCACCCCATAACAAAACATACAGTTTCTCATATTTTATATTATATGTGAAATGAATAAAAAGGATAATGCCAGAATGCAATGCTGATGCACATCCAGAGGGTCTTTATTCCAAATGCTGAACTTCACTGCTCAATGTTTGGTCCCAAATTCAAAACTCGGATTTCTGCATTTGTATAAAATGCCCTATTGTGCCTTTTCTGGCTGTAACGCCACCACCAGCTGCCCACAGTAACAACTGACTGCATTCAACGCAGAGTCTGTGTTTGTAGCTGTGACAGCGGCCCTGTTTTTCTCACAATTATGTAGAACAGAGCCGGTCAGAACGCCAGCCTCTCCTAGGCTCAAATAAACTTGCTGAGTCGGCAGGGCACCCCGGCTGAAACTGCAACAGAAGGCAAATCGGCTGCTAGCAGACATCACAGTTTGACAGTTCAAGCCTAACGTGTCTTTTTATTTTACGGTATCGTTATGAACAAAAGGGCCCACTGTCTGAACTGTTTAGCCATTCTTTTTATGATTCTACCAGTGAAACAAGTACAACCAATTAGGTGGAGCTCCACCAAATGGCGCTCTTTAAAAGCCCTGGCCTCCTTTTGTTTAAATTACACCTAAGCTGGCCAGCACACACTATTGGTGTATTTGTCTCTTTTTGATAAATGCACTTATTTTAGGTTCCTGATCATTCACATCAGGAGGTGCCAACTGAAGTGGTTTGGGCATCTGATAAGGATGCCCCCTGGATGCCTCCCTGTGGAGGTTTTATGGGCACAACCAGCTGGGAGGAGACCCCGGGGAAGATCCTGGGCTCGCTGGGTGGATTATATCTCTGAGATGGCCTCGGAACTCCTTGGCATCATCACAGTATGAGCTGGCAACTGTGGCTGGGGAAAAAGAACATTTGGGCCTCACCGCTAAGACTGTTGCCCCCACAACCTGGTGCCGAATAAGCAGTGGAAAAATGGATGGATGGGCTTACTTTAGGAAGTCTTACGTATGACATTCCAGATGCAGTTTCATTTTTTGGTGTGTCAGTGTATGCCGAGACGCATAATGCCAGTGAAAAGTTTCAATAGCCACATGCAGTTTCAAACCGCTCCGAAACATTTAGGAAAATTAGGAATCTCCCAGTAACTGCATACGAATTCTGAAAACCTCAGGCATTTTTTTTTGAAAAGAAGAAAATGCAGGAAATTTATAAAGTTAAACATTTAGGACACCCGGGCTGAACTACAACGAAGGCAGCTTGGCCGCCATGCACTGGACTGTCTGCTGGCTATTGTTAAAGAATTTAGAGATGTGTATATAATTAGGACAAATCAAAGTATTTAACAGTTCTCGCTCGCTTTTTCTACCATTGTATGTTATCTACTATTCACAAAAATAACTTTCAGACACGTTAATGTATCCGTGGATGTAGACATCCACTCTGTGCGAATAAACAGGCTGTCAAACCAACCTAAACACCGCACGAAATGTACACGTGATCTGACTTATACACATATGTGAACGTGTCCGCGTATATACAACAGAATTTATATATGAACACTCCATGTACACACCACAGTGGCGAGATGTGTAAAAGTTGCCTTTCAAGAAGTAAAAAGTGATACATGAGCAAAGTTAAAATGCGGTTTAAGTCACTTGCTAAGAGGACGTCCAGAATCATGTCGTGCAATTTTTTGTTGCTAGTAATTTATTTGAGAGCTACCCACGGTAATAGAACCATTAATTACAGACAGTTGCTATAGTATCTCTTGTCCTATGTGCACTTTCAGCACCTCCTCCTCTGAATTCACGTGTGTCTGACGTCTCTTCACCAGCAGTCCGTTTCTCAAGCGCGTTCCCGTAAAGCCCGCTTCTCTTACCTTGCCATTATTTATGATTTTCTTTCATTTTAATTCTCTCGCTTTACAATCATTCTGGTGTATGTTCAGATCTATCCTGCCAACTATACTAAAATTAAAATCATCTATCTATCTATCTATCTATCTATCTATCTATCTATCTATCTATCTATCTATCTATCTATCTATCTATCTATATATCCTGCCAGCTACACTAAAATTAAAATCATCTATCTATCTATCTATCTATCTATCTATCTATCCTGCCAACTACATTAAAATTAAAATCATCTATCTATCTATCTATCTATCTATCTATCTATCTATCTATCTATCTATC
>JANRMT010062835.1:21775564-21796415 GCA_026402145.1 Polypterus bichir lapradei
ATATATATATATATATATATATATATATATACACACATATATATAGCCCTGCGGTGGGCTGACACCCTGCCCGGGGTTTGTTTCCTGCCTTATGCCCTGTGTTGGCTGGGATTGGCTCCAGCAGACCCACATTGACCATGTAGTTAGGATATATATATATACACACACACAGCCTGTTGATCAACTGATAAATTGATGAGAAGGGAGAATATTATATCTGCCGGATCAAAAAAGAAATTAATAAAATAAACTGCACCTATTACTGACTGGATGATTAATTAATGAGAACAGGAAATGATATCTTCATCTAATAGCAAAAAAATGGCCGTGCATTACTGATCAACTGATTAATTGAGGAAAATGAAGGAGGATATTTATATTTAATAACTAAAAACAATCTGTCATTATTGATTGAGTGCCTAAATGATGGAAAAGGCAACAGTACGGATACCTCATATCAGAACACTCTCCATACCTTATAAAAAAGTCTGGACATTACTGATTAAGTGATTAATTGATGAAAACAGGGAATGTTATGTCTGGATAATAACAGCTCCATCTGTTACATTACTGATCAGGTGATCAATTCATAAAAAAGGGAATGATATCTATACCTAATTACAGCAAAAAATCTGTACATTACTGATTAAGTAAATAATAAATAAGACAGCGATATGTATACCCAATAGCAAAAAAATCTGTAATATCCATATTTAATAACAATGGAAAGCGTCTCTACATTACTGACTGAGGGATTGAGCAATAAAAAAATTGTTGATACCTAAGAATGGAAAAGAAGTGCCCATTAGCGCCCAGCCTATTAATTGATGTACTGTACAGTACGTATCTCATTATTTCAAAAAGCCTGCCCAGTCTAAGATAAGACCTGGTGACCACAGAGCCGCTGATCCCCCGGACCCCTGTGAAGTGCTTTCATTTATTTATGAGCCCACTGGCTTGTTGTACAAGCTGCTCCAGAGGCGGATTGTACAGGCTGGAGGAGATTAATACAGGCTAGAAAAATATGGTCGTTTTTAATGTGCTACTTATGTTGTCACTCGGCAAAATAAATGATCTAACAATAATACACAGGCAACAACATAAAAATAATATGACATCAATCTCCCAAAAAGGAAAGTGACTTCAGCATCTTGGTTAACTGATTTCACCTTTGCGTTGCCATTAAGTGTGTCTGTGGCTGGGCAATCAGAAGGAAAGACAATGAAAAGATAGCAGAATTTTCATAAATGATAAATATTGACTTTTTTACCTCAAAAAAAAAAAAACAAAACAACTAAGTCACATAAGAAGCGTAATTTTGTACAGAATAATTGTATGGTGTATTTAATAAGCACTTCACACAGAAACATTAATCAAGAACACGAACAAGACCGCAAATTGAAATACTTTAATAAGTAAACAGAAATGAACGTGGGGACACTTAATTGCAGAATGGCGTTCGTGGCGCACAATCTCAGAACGTCAGCGAACAAAAGCATTGGGAAATTGGGGGCGCCAGTCGAGCGTAATGGGAAACAATTAAGAGATGAGGCACACTCACGTGCGAGACCCTCTGCCGATAATTCATGAAAGTTCTGTTTTAAGGCCAAGTAATTCAATTCTTTGTACTTTTTACTCCATTCTCATCTTATTTGGCAAACAAGGCTTCTCAAAGACATGTTTTTTTTTATTGTGTATTTTTTATATGACATTCTTAAACCCCTTAAAATCTAATAGGGGGTCACAGGAGGCTGAAGTCTATCCTGGCAAAATTGGGCACAAGGCAAACAAGCTCTTAACCCATCGTTAGTCCATCACAGGGTCCATTTTATTATCTAGTCCCTTTCAAAATGAAGCCCACACTGATACCACCTTCAGGGGTCCCACTGTAAGCGATTATTTTTTATTTTGCCTCAAGCATTTCATATATGGACTCCTTCTGTATTGTGTCTCGTCGGAGAACCCTTGGGTACCGCTGGTTTGACTTTGTGCCGCTCAGTCCCAAATGAGGCACATTACCTGCATTGTGAGGGAGCATCAGTTACTGCACTACACCCATGTGGCATGATTACCCGAGGGTGAGTGGATGGACCAGGCCAAGGGGACTCCCATGTAACACCGAGGGGTGGGACTGGACTGCGTGTATGCTTAAGGGGTACCCAACCCGGTTTCATTATGAGGTGGGTGCCCCAATGTGCTGTACCAGTGCATACCCCCCAACCTGACCTGACCTGACCTTGAGCATATCACAATCCAGATGAGAACAGGCCATTCAGATCAATAAAGCTCGCCACTTCTACCCACTTAATTCTTCAGAAGTGACTTCAGGCCGAGTTTTGTGCAGCTCCGTATGACCATAAATGGCACCTAGCTGACTGACTGATGGTGGTCTCTTCCTCCTGCCTGTGTGAAATCAGGAAATTCATATTGAGTCCAAATATTTTGGATTCTAAATTTGCATCTTACATCCTAAATGCCACCACATTAAGTTTTTTTTTTTTTTCACTTTGTATTGTCCCACTGTTGGGACGTGTGGGTCGTTGGTGTCCTTTCCGAGGTTGGCCCCTAGCATGCTGGGACAGACTTTGGCTTCCTACTACTCTGAATGGGTAAGATCAGATACTGTCACAGTGGGATACGTGATTGTGATTGATTGAGGGTCCTAAACTTTAAATAACACTGAAATACACAGCCCTGTTCAAGTAACGGACACTCATCTTTCACACATTATAATCCTAACTTAATGGCAGGCAGCAGGCCATTTTGGAATCTCTGGTGAAGTTTACCTGCACACCTTTGGGAATGTGGGAGGAAAACCCAGGCAGACACAGGGAGAACATGCAACCTTCACAGATTTCACATGCAACCTAGGGCAGATTTCAGAATCCTCCTTTTAACATCCATCCATCCATTATCCAACCCACTATATCCTAACCACAGGGTCACGGGGGTCTGCTGGAGCCAATCCCAGCCAACACAGGGAGCAAGGCAGGAAACAAACCCCGGGCAGGGCGCCAGCCCACCGCAGTCCTTTTAGCATATAAAGCCTTAAATGGCCATGGTCCAGCTTACTTTTCTGAACTTATCATGAGTTATAAACCACATTAAGATCTCAAGATGACGGTCTGATTATGATTCCAAGGATTAATAAAATAACAGTGGGAGGTCGAGCTTTTAGTTACAGGGCCCCTAAACTGTGGACTGGTCTGCCTGCTACTATAAGAGATGCCCCTTCGGTCTCAGCTTTTAAATCCCGGCTGAAGACTCACTACTTCAGTTTAGCACACCCTGACTAGAGCTGCTGATTAACTGTACAGACTGCATCTCTGTTGTTAGTCATTAGCACTAAAACATAAGTAACATGATAGTTAGAATTTGTTACTAACCCTCACCTATTCTGTTTCTCTTCTCGGTACTCAAATGTGGCACTTGGTGCCATGGCCCACCTGCCAAGTTGTTTTGCCTGCCTAAGGTAAAGTCATCCCTGATGGAGGATCGCAGGAGTCGTGGGGTAGAGGGGTCCTTTCATTGGATTGGCTGACCCAGCACTGGCCAAATGTGGGAGGCAGCTTGATGGCTGAGGTCTTCAGGACTCTAAACAAATCCGCATCATATTATGGGATATCATCTACTGTTAAATTCTGCTCTGTACTTGTAATATTTTTATACTGTATTGAGGATTACTTGTGTTCTGTTCTGTGTATTTTATTGTATTGACCCCCTTTTTTTGACACCCACTGCATGCCCAACCTACCTGGAAAGGGGTCTCTCTTTGAACTGCCTTTCCCAATTTTTCTTCAATTTTTTTCCCTACAAGGAGTTTTTCCTTGTCTTCTTAGAGAGTCAAGGCGGGGGGGCTGTCAAGAGGCCGGGCCTGTTAAAGCCCATTGCGGCACTTCTTGTGTGATTTTGGGCTATACAAAGATGTATTGTAGTGTATTGTATTGTAACGACGGATTTGAAACTTAATATGCTGGATCTGTGAGATGCCACCCTGCCACCCGCAAGTCACTCAGTCCCTGCTTTATTTAGCACCTTTCAAAGGGCCATCTCATTGAAAGAGCATTTTACAAAGCCTCCAGAAGAATGTAAACCAGTAAGCGAGATAGAAGTAACTGAGCACAGGTCGCAGGTTGTAAAGTAACAGCAGAATACACCACTGAGAGGGAACATGTGGTGAGTGTGCTGGCACAAAAAATGACTGCCATCACATCATCCAGGTGGGTGCTACACATTAGTGTAAAACTGTGTAAAGCGCTATAAATGAAAAGAATCATCATCGTTCTAATTATTATTATTGTTCTTTAATTATTTTTATTGTTATTATTATTATTACTGTGTTCAAAGGTGCTTGCAATTCGTAAACCTAAACTTGAAATCTTGACCCGGTTAAAATTTCCGTACCTCTAAGGTGCTACATAAATAAAATGCACTTTTATGGTGATCTCCTGCCCTCCTCGGTCACGGGGGACTAAAGCCAGTCCCAGCAACATCAAGTACAGGACACGAGCCATCCCTAAATGGGACACTGTAGCGTGCGGCCGGGACGACTCCACACTGGGAGGACCAGCAGGAGCAAGCATGGCCAGAGCGTTACCTCCCCTAGGGACGCTAGACGGCAACCCCCCTGGGTTGCAGCAGTGACTCGCACACCCGCAGTGCTTCATGGGAGTTGGAGTTTGGTGCAGCCCTGTTGGGATCTGCACGTGCCGCCGGGGGTGCTGCAGCAGGGGCTGATGAGCCCTTATGGGCAGTTCTTCGGGCACACCCGGAAGTGCTGCCAAAAATGAGTCATCAAGCACCTAGAGCACTTCCGGGTGCCTTATAAAAGGAGCCAGCAGCCACTATTCGAGGAGCCAGAGTCGGGAGGAGGAAGACAAAGCTTGACCTGAGGAGTGAAGGAGAACGAGAAGGAAGAGAATTGTGTTGAGCTTGTGGGGAACGGGGAAGGTAGAAAAGAAAAGAAAAAATCAGTGTGTGCCTTGAAATTGTGTCCCACGCTTGTCTGTGTCGGGTTCAGGTGGCAGTGCCAGCATCTGTGGTCCACAGAAACCAATTTTAAAAAAATCTATTAATCGGCCTAGTCTAATGCAGAGTCATGGGAAGCCAGCGTCCAGCAAAATTCAGGCAGGGACCATCCCATAAAGGGCCAGCAGTTTTAAAAAACCATCTCATCTCTCAGATTTGTTAGCTGCCCAAACCAACACAGGATCAAGGGAACCTAAAGTCGGGAAGCACTGTGTGCAAGGCAGGAGCACTTTAAGGAACTCATGAAACAGGAATAATCCCTGTATGGGTTAAACAAAAATCGCTGATCAATAGCATACCTGATTTTTATTTTACTTCCAACTTAAGAAACAGTTAAAAGTGTGAAGAGCAGTTCGCCGCTTGCATTATCTTTTTGCTGATTGTCCATTTTCAGGCCTAGTTGGAGTTACCTATAATAGCCCAAGTGTGAGAATGGTGGCAAGCTCAAGCTAGAGTCATTGATGTTTAACACTGAGCTTCTCGAGAATATGTAAATTATTGAATAAACAATAAAACAGTACAATTGCTGTAGGACATCCGGTAATGGGAATCAATACCAGTACATTGCACATATTCAGCCTCACAATAGTGTAATGGTGTCAAGCCCTGTGCCCCGTTACTCATATGATTAGAAGGCAACAGATATAAATAATTTAAGAAGCCCAAAGGAATTTGTTGTTAGAGAAACCCCGCTGTATAATAATGATAATCTGCCTTTTTCATCATCAATCCTTTAATATTAGCACATTTCCAATTCACAGCATGATGTCCTGGCACTTTAAAGTTGCCGTTGTCTATTTGGAATCCGCATCCTGCTAAAGCGTGCGATCTCCTCAAGAAAGATAAGCCTTGCAGCACTGAGCGTCTTTGTTTATCTGCTGGAAATGCAACTGTAAGAGAGCCAACATCTTGTATTTTTAGCACACTATAATTAAATCTGTGGTTCTTTTTTCAAATAAACACCCTATCATGCGCTGTTTTTTTTTTTTTTTTTAATTGTTATTATTTTTTATTTTGCTGGCCGGCCAATCTTCTTTAATGGATTATTCAAAAAATGTTTGTTTTGACATGACCTATATTATTATATAAGTTAAAAAACATCACCAAGCAGTCTATTGCACCAGGACATTAGTGACGCAGTGTTTTGTGCTTGCTGCTTTTTAATTCAATCAACCCTTCCCTCAATCAATGAATCTATCTACTACCTTGAATAACCCTTGTGAATAAAACGGAAAATCTAAAGGAACAAAACAACATCAGATATTAACACAAGAAGAATTGGCAGGACTGCAATACAGAATGACAAGATCTGCAGCCAGAAGTCAACCATCACAAAGTCTCTGCTTCATACAGCAGCTTTCACGGTGAGTGCTGCCCGCAAAGCAAATATCGACATTAGGGTGAGTTACACAGCAGCTCCATCAGGTTCCACACCCAACTGGGAGGCCACTTTAATGGAAGGACAGGGAGAGACCACTCACTTGGACTATACAACAGGTGGCAGTCTTCCTGGGGAAAGGTGCCTACATGGATACCCGCAGGGCAGGCTTGGAATGGCAGTCCCTTTAGCCAGCCCTGTTGGGTTCCATGTGTGCTGCCAGAGGACACTGCAGGGTTAACGACTGTCACTACTTTAAGAATTTCCGCCTGGCCTGGAAGTACTTCTAATGTGTAGTTCTGTGTTACCAGAAGCACTCCAGGGTCTGGCATAAGAGGGCTTAGACGCCTCACCTCGGGAAGTCAGGGTTGGGTCAAAGAAGTTAAAACTCACCTGGAGGAGAGAAAGGAGAGAAAAGACACAGAGGTGGAAGATTGTTGTGCCTGTGTGACATTTAAGAGAAGCCTGTGAGAGATATTTATGAGAAATAAAATTCTTATTTGAACCTGGGACCTGAATTTGTGTTGGTGTGTTTGGGGCTTGCGGCTCAGTGGCGCCTCTAATTGGTCACATTGGCATAGTCAGCAAGATATTTCCGGCTGTCAGATTTATAGTACCTTTATTAAATAAATATATTGTGACAAGAAAGCCCTGACACAGTCTCACCTCAGGGGGTTAGAGTCAGGAGGAAGAAGACAAAGCTCACCTGGAGCAGAGGAAGGAGAGCAAAGACAAAGAGGGGGAAGAAGATTATTGTTTGTATATTTTGTGCTTGCGCAACATTTGAGAGAAGCCTGTCAGAGGTATTTATGAAATGTAAAATCTCAATTTGAAATTGGGACCTCTGTTTGTGTTGGTGAGTTTGGGACTTGGGGCTCAGTGGCACCCTGTACTGGTCACAATGATAACACATGAAACCGGGATGTGATGAATAATGATGGAAGCAGAAACCTTGTTATCTTAAAAACCTCAGTTTACATGTGCAAGTATACTTCTGGAGATCTCTTTTGGCTAATTGCCCTGTCATTTAACTGCACAAAAAAGAGTTAGATGCCCTCCTCAGCTGCCGTGAATCCCAAAACAAGCATGAAGCCTGTGAAAATGTTGTTGTATTTTATGAATACATTTTGTTCTTTGTGCACAGTGAAGGAAATAACATCCATTCTCTTTTTACATCCTCAATTTGATGTACTGAAGATTTGCAATACGAACAATGGGTGGTGCGTCATCTGGTGCTGTGGGGTTAATGACAATGCAGGTACTTCAACTTCAATAAAATAAGTATTACTTTAAAAAGTAATAAGACTACATGTCACGCGTTACTTTTCATGGATTGATCATCAGATTGTGCTGCCGAGTTTAGTATTGTACATTCACTCATCAACATAAATTTAGCAATTTTCAGAATATTGAGACCAATTATTTCGACCAACTAATTTCAACTAATGTGGGTCTGGAGTATTTGCCTCAGTAAACATATCTTTGAGGACACTCCTACCTGTGGCTGCTGAACGCCTGGACAAAGCTAACAGAGAATGGACATGCGCAGACTGCAAAGTCCTCATCTGTAACCTGGTTAAGGGTTTACACGGCCAAATTACTGGGTTGCTCACGGGCTAATCTACTTGTGTTAAACTAATGATCCAATTTTTTTAACTGGAGTAAGGGTTTACATGAAATTTCAGAAATCAGGTTTATGATTTCATAGAATGGAGTGCAGTGGACATGTGCAGACTGCAAAGTCCTCATCTGTAACATGGTTAAGGGTTTACATGGCCAAATCACCGGGTTGCTCAAGGAGTAATCTACAGGTGTTAAACTACTTCCTCAGAAACCAATAACCCAGTTTTTCTAACTGGAATATGCATTATCATGGAATTTTAGAAATCAGGTTTCTGGTTTCATAAAACAGAGTGCTATGGACACACGCAGACTGCAAAGTCCTCATCTGTAACCCAGTTAAGGGTTTACATGGCCAAATCACTGGGTTTCTAAAGGAGTACTGGTTTCCCAGAAACCAATAACCCATTTTCTCTAACTGGGATAAAGTGGCATTTTAGAAACCAGAAAACAGAGTGCAATGAACATGTGCAGACTACAAAGTCCTCATCTGTAACCCGGTTAAGGGTTTACATGACCAAATCACCATGTTAATTATGCAGTAATCTACAGGTGTTAAACTTGTTTCTCAGAAACCAATAACCAATTTTTTTTAACTGGAGTAAGGGCTAACATGGCATTTTAGAAACCAAGTTTCTGGTTTCAGAAAAACGAGTGCAATAGACATGCAGAGACTACAAAGTCCTCATCTGTAACCTGGTTAAGGGTTTACATGTCCAAATCACCGGGTTGCTCATTGAGTAATCTACAGGTGTTAAACTACTTCCTCAGAAACCAATAACCCGTTTTCTCTAGCTGGAATAAGGGCTTACATGGCATTTTAGAAATCAGGTTTCTGGTTTCATAGAATGGAGTGCAGTGGACATGTGCAGACTACAAAGTCCTCATTTGTAACCCAGTTAAGGGTATAGATAGCCAAATCACCAGGTTGCTCATGGAGTAATCTACTTGTGTTAAACTACTTTCTGAGAAACCAATAAACTATTTTCTGTGACTGGAATAAGGACTTAACGTGGCATTTTAGAAACCAGAAAACAGAGCGCAATCAACATGTGCAGACTACAGTCCTCATTTGTAACCCGGTTAAGGGTTTACATGGCCAAATCACTGGGTTTCAAAAGGAGTACTGGTTTCCCAGAAATCAATAACCCATTTTCTCTAACTGGAATAAGGCTTTACATAGCATTTTCGGTTTCTGTGTATAACCGAGTTATGGAAACGCACTGAATGACTGAGCTAGGCACTGAACTCAGGTCTCACCAGGTGTCAGGCCACAGCACCTAATGCTTCTCCACTGTCTAACCTAACACTGAACTAACTGAGAGTTTTTAAACATGATAATTATGGGTGAACCCTCATTTTCCCATTCATTTTTTTCCTGGTATAATGATCAATAGATTAAAAAAAAAGTGGGTTAGGAAAACAGATGGACAGGTGGATCTAATCGTGTGAAGCTGGAGTGGAAAAGAAGGCAGATATCAATGCAAAAACCTGACAGCCAGGAAAATCGGGCGAATAACGCTAGGGCAATTTGTCATGGGCTAGGTGGCCTAGTACTTCCATGCATTAGACGCTGGTCTCAGGAGAGGCATTAGGCGGTAATGAGTAAATCGTCTCAGCATTCACTTTGGTTATAAGAAATTTGGAAGCCACGCTTTCTCTTGTTCCTCCTACGTTGGCTTAAGGGGTGTGAAAGCCTCTCTGAAGCATGCAAGGGCAGAACAGATGGCAGTCTCGAGTCTATGATTGCTCCATACACTGTAAGACGCTTGGCCAACCAAAAAAAAAAAAAAAAAAAGGGGGGGGGGGGTCTTGAGCCAATTTGGCGCCACCACCACAGACTGCCTTCAAACACGCCAAGCTCATCAGTGCCCAGGCCCACCCAGCTGTGAGGTGCAGGCTTCACTTCACCTTTGCAGCTCATTGAAACTCAGCAAGATGGATGTGAAGTTTTTGGGGGGTTGTGTGGGGGTCTTGGCGGTGGCGTTAAGTGTCAAAAGCCAGCAGTGTGGATGGACTAAATAACACAACGCCTTCCTTTGTTTGCCCGCTGCCGGCTGGACAGGAATGCACTCTTCCTCACTTTGGTAAACTAGAAAACAAACACACGGTGTTTGACGAGACGAGAAGGCCAGGAGCAAACGCGGCCAGCAGTTCCCACCAGTGCCGGACCACGGCTCTCCAGCATTCCTCCACCGGCCGGGCCCTGCCCACTCCATCCCCCCCAATTCGGCTGTAATTGCGTGCTGTTTATCCTACAACCCCAAGGCTGTGCCTCTAATTATCCCCACATGAAAACAGGAATGTCCAGCACTGTCATTAAAAATTTACTTAATGCTTGCAGACCAGAAAGCTTAAAACAGGTGTGACCATTAAAAGCTCGAGTGTCCGTCTTGCGGCTTTAGCTACCTTATTTGCCTTATTACAAAGTCCACAATAAAAACACAATGTCGCCCTTGTTTTTCACACCCTTGGCCATTAATAAGGTCTCGGGGAATCTACTGCGACTTCCCTAATCAGGGGCCCAATCTGGAGCATACAGGATATTGGGAGGAGGGGGCAACGGTGGTGATGGTTAATGCATTTTGGGTGAAAGGGTCAATTTACAGTTTACTAAAAAGCGAATAGAAAGTCACCACATCTTCTAGATTTGCCTTTTCTTGTAATATTGGTACATTTTACACCAGTTGCAAACCAAATGCTTAATAATTATACGCGAGCACCCTTAAGACGCATATAAAACTAGAAGCCCGGCCTTCTTGGGTGCAACAAAATGGGCATTTTAGGTGGCTCGGACATAAAACAAGGCCAATATTGTCCTGCCCAATAAATCCAGGTCAGTGCTGCAGAGGGCAGAGGCTATGCTGTCAGCACTGCATTTGGTGCCAGTCAGAACGGGGCAGTCCACTTGAGAGCCTCCATTAACCTAAAACACGTCTTTTAAGGATGTGGGAGAACGTGCACACCCCACATTTCAACTCTAATTGTGATCCCGAGAGGAAGACACGCCAGGCACGGCAAAGCCCCACAAGGCCACAGACAGGCAAAACACCAAGCGGGGGCCAGTCCGAAAGCTCAGGGATTACTCCTCGTCCCGTTCGCTTAAGCCGAACGTCCACACCTTCTTTTCGTTTCTTTTTTGTTGAGATGAAAGAAAGCCCTTCGCTCGACATAAAAGATCGAGTAGCTACCATGGAAAGTACTGGAGAATGAAACAATGGAAAAGCACGTGAGAAGGCCCCCCGCGCAAGACGGGACAAGTAGAAGAAGGCACTCCGAATGTTTGACGCGGGTCAGGTTTAATTCCTCACAAGTCCGGCCTAAAACGTCGAATCTTTCATTCATGGTAAGCCACGGATTCCAGCAGCCCCTAGTGAGTACCCATTTTTTATGGGCTCTCAACAGCTCCCTGGGGCCACATGCTGTTCACAACCCGATGGCTTAAACAGATGTGCTATGGAGCGTCTTCTAAAGAGCAAAAAAAAAAATGTGTATGGAAAAGAAAGCTTGACCCAGAACTGAGCTACCTCCACACACGAAGGTCACTGGTATCAGGTAGACCCTCATGTGGTGTGCCATGGAATCATCCAGGTGCCTAATAGCACCCTAGCCTTGAGCAAACATTGTATTGACTGGCATCACACGATATCTAATGGGGGGGCACAACAGTACACACACACACACACACACACACACTCAGACAATGGCAATCAGCCTGATAAGTGGGATATGTGCGGAAAACCCGTACAAACACCACATGGACAACGGTATATGAATGGCGGTGGCCTTATGGACTGATGGAGCACTAGGCCACGTGTATGTGGGTCGGCTGTGCAGACATAACTTAAGTCTCACATCACAATGACCTTTACGAGGCTAGGCCTGCATTACATGACTCCTCTTGTGGTAGGCCACATGAACCCACGGCAAAGACGAGCACCTTCTATAGGCTGCTCCTGGACTGTATGAGTCATCTTGCAAAAGACCACCTGGACCCTAACTGCAGTTATAGTGGAAGATGCAATTATCTGTCTGCCCCTCAAGGTGTATACAATACAATACAATACCGTTTATTTTTGTATAGTTCAAAATCACACAAGAAGTGCCGCAATGGGCTTTAACAGGCCCTGCTGCTTGACAGCCCCCCGGCCTTGACTCTCTAAGAAGACAAGGAAAAACTCCCAAAGATTAAACCCTAGTAGGGAAAAAATGGAAGAAACCTTGGGAAAGGCAGTTCAAAAAGAGACCCCCTTCCAGGTAGGTTGGGCATGCAGTGGTGGCAAAAAGATGGGGGTCAATACAATATAATACAATACACTGAACATAACACAAGTAATTCTCAATACTGTATAAAAATAAAAATATTACAAGTATGGAGCAGAACTTAACAGTAGATGATATCACATAATAGGATTTGGATTTGTTTAAGAGTCCCAGAGACCTCGGCCATCAGGCTGCCTCCTCCAATTGGCCATTGCACAGCTGAGACAGCCAATCTGTATTCTCACCTGGACAAAGCTGGCAGCACTGTGACGATTATGTCTTATGATTTCTCCAACACTTTCCATACCATCCAGCCATCCCTGTTAAGGGGTAAACTCAGATATGAAGATGGATGAGCCAATGGTGTCCTGGGTGAGGGTCTATCTGACGGGCAGACCGCAGTTTGTGAGACACAAGGATGGTGTGAGCAACATTGGAGCAACACCTCAGTCTAAAAATATAACAGCAGGTCATGTCACTTGCAGAAATTCTCTGATGATTCTGCACTGATAAAGGGGATGAGGCAGACGAGACGAGTCAGGGGGAGAACTTTGTTTCTTGGTGCAAAAAGAGAATTATCTGCATCTTTATATCAGCAAGCCTCTATGACTGATTACTATTCAGGGAGTGGATGTTGAGATGGCCCACTCCTGCAAGTACTTGGGGGACCAAATTAATGACTGGTTGGGCTGGTCTCGGAACACAGAGGAACTGAAAAAGAAAGGGCAGAGCAGGATCTTTTTCCATAGGAGACTGTATTCCTCTAATGTGGGAATTCACATCCTTCACATCTTCTATAACTCTGTGATGGCCAGTGGCATTTTCTACACTGTGGTGTGCTGTGCTGGTAACATCACTTTAAGAGAGGCCCACCGAATCAACAAGCTAATTAAAAGGGCAGGCTCAGCTATGGGATGCACTGTGGACCCACTGGAGGTCATAACAAAGGAGAGAATGAAAACAAAACTGAGTGCCATTATGAACAACGCTGCTCACCCCCTCTCTGACACAACAACACTGAGGACTTTCAGACAACGAATCCTGCAGCAGAAATGTATCAAGAAACACTAGGGGGGGCTCAGCTATAGCAACAGGAAAACGACTGCATAATGCCTCACTGAGAATGAAACATTGTCTTTCTTCTTTGTCATTCGGGTGTATATTTGACAGGGGTTTGTTGTTTGTTAAAATATAATAATAATAAAATTGTAATTTATTTAGTGAGCCTCTGTAAAGAGCCAAATTTCCACTTAGGACAAATAAATCTATCTTGCACACCGTATAGTGCCTTATCTATCTATCTAATTATATAGTGCCTTTCATGTTTATCTATCTATCTATATATCTATCTATCTATTATATAGTGGCTTTCATGTTTATCTATCTATCTATCTATCTAATTATATAGTGCCTTTCATGTTTATCTATCTATCTATCTATCTATCTATCTAATTATATAGTGCCTTTCATGTTTATCTATCTATCTATCTAATTATATAGTGCCTTTCATGTTTATCTATCTATCTATCTAATTATATAGTGCCTTTCATGTTTATCTATCTATCTATCTAATTATGTAGTGCCTTTCATGTTTATCTATCCATCTATTATACAGTGGCTTTCATGTTTATCTATCTATCTATCTATCTAATTATATAGTGCCTTTCATGTTTATCTATCTATCTATTATACAGTGGCTTTCATGTTTATCTATCTATCTATCTAATTATATAGTGCCTTTCATGTTTATCTATCTATCTATCTATCTATCTATCTATCTATCTATCTATTATATAGTGCCTTTCATATCTATCTATCTATCTAATTATATAGTGCCTTTCATGTTTATCTGTCTATCTATCTATCTATCTATCTATTATATAGTGCCTTTCAATCTATCTATCTCTCTATCACATAACATCCAACTAGCAGTGCTAACTAGTGTGCCGATTGTTACTAAAAATACGTTTAGCCATGTGACATGCTCTCCCCCTCATCCCCACTCTCTCAGACTCCTGAATGCTACAACGTTGCAGCCCACTCTCCGGTCAAAAAGAGGGCTGTAGTTCATCCAAAATTTGCTGTCCCGCCATCTTGGTTCAAAATGATTTCCCTTATCTGTGCCAGGTCTCTCTAGCCAGAGGCCCAATGCGGACAAATGCCGCATAGCAGGGGAGGTGATCTTCTGATAACGCCCTCCTCCCCTTGTGAATCGGGGCTGCGCCTCAGGCCATTGAGATCTCACTGTTACAGGACCTTTACTACCTTAATGGCGGGTGTGCATTTTAGATAAGGGCCACTGAGGGTTCTTCACATGACCCACACGCCTAGAATCCCAGCATAAGGCCTTCAATCTGCCTCATTTCTTTATATCATATCCCACTCGTTTACTGTGGTAGAGTCTTCCTCATTGTTTCCTCTAATTAGGACACTAAATCTAAATTTGGAATGTACTCTTTGCAGTGATAAGATTCCCTGACCCTGGAATTCAGTGCAGTCTCTAATTACGCCATGGCAAAGACGGCAAGTATTTGATACATTTAACTGTTTGACGAGACTTCAGTTCCTGGCAGGGAGACAGCAGATGGTCTCCTATTGGATATGCTGAAGAAAAAAAAAAGGAATTACAGAAGATAAATACTTAACTATTTGTTACAGCAGAGAGCCAAGTGTAGGCAAGTTCTGTCTTGAGGAACAAAAGGTTGGATGGAGTGGGGGAGGCCAACTGCTGGTCTGTCGGGTTAACGCACCCCATCATTATTATCATTGATTTGGCAGACGTCATCACCCAGGGCAGCTTACAAGATCACAATCCAATACACTTGTTCAGCAGGAAACTTGTTGAGAGCAGATTTTGCACAAGTATTAGAAAGTTTTTTTTCAAATAAAGAACCGTGGATGCATGACCATGTAAGGGAAATTCAGATGTCGACTTGATTTTGTTTTAGAGAGTCAGGGTGAACAGGATGTTGGCCTAAATGGCATTCTAATGTTCTAATATAGAGTATTAGTTCCACCCACGTACTAGTGAAACAGGACAAACTGTACAAATCAATGTAACTTTAAAAATCAATCCAACGTCAAATGCCGGCACTGTATCTGATCGCGTTCAGCTCTGACGGGAGAGCCGTCATATCTTATGGCCGTGATATTTCTGGCAATCAGCAGCTACCCTCTAAAACACACGTAGCTCTGATCTCTCTCTCAAAAACATCAAATGTTACTCCTTAACAATCTCTAAATGATAATGTCTATTGAACAAACAGGTATCGCTAGCTAAGTGGAGGCGAGGTACGTTACAACACGTGGCGAGAGGTAGAGTGACTCGAACGGAGGCTGGCACGTGAGTGAGGGGGGCCCCACCCCCACTCCTACCCTTGGCCCGCATCCCCTCTCTCGGATTCGCACAAATAAATCTGTACCACAAGCGAACTATGATGCTTAGCACAATGAGAGAAACCAACCGGAATGTTCAAGCAAATTATAGAAAAAAACTCCATCTAAATCCGATAAGTAGTTCTCTCGTGATGAAAAAATTCGATGTCGAGATTTTGCTGAATCTCAACGTTTTAGACCTCCCTGACTTTCTCGCATACGAAGTATAGGGAGAGTATTGTAATCCTCCAAAAATTTGATGTTGAGATTTTGATGAATCTCGATGTTTTAGACCTTCCAGACTTTCTCGTATACAAAGTACAGGGAAAGTATTGTAATCATCCAAAAATTCGACGTTGACATTTTGATGAATTTCGACGTTTTAGACCTCCCTGACTTTCTCGTATACATAGTACAGGGAAAGTATTGGAATCGTCCAAAAATTCCATTTCGAGATTTTGATGAATCTCGATGTTTTAGACCTCCCATTTTTGGAATTATGTCTGTGTGTGTCTGTCTGTGTGTTTGAGTGTGTGTAAACACGATAACTTGAGTACGCTTTCACTTAAAGGTGAACCAAATTTTGCATACCAGCATTAGGTACAAAACTTAGATTTCTGTTAACTTTTGCGCTATTTCCGCTAACCGGAAGTGGTACTTTACCTTTTATTCGTGAAGCTGCAGAGTCCAATTTATTCAACTTTACTTTTATAATAATTTTATAATAAATATGATTAAGTTGATTTGATTTGTTGTTGATGGTTCTTTAATGTACATAATATAAAAACATTTTCAATTTCTTGCAGTTTACTCCTCAAATATCCATCCCCATATCTGAGTACACGAGAATGTGGAGGGGAGAGCACTCCTGATTTTTAATGATTATTTATTTATTTATAGACTCTTATAGTACAGTTTACTTGTCTTGCGTTAGTCCTGTATTTATGTATATATGTTGCACTGCGGTCCTGGGCAGTGTTATTTCAGGCCACTGTACACTGCAATATGGTGTATGAATGACAATAAAGCCACTTGACTTGACTTGATTCAGCAGAAACATTACAGGGGCTCCTTATATACAAACAATAAGACGTCTGCATAACATGCCACGGTGATTTTTACAGCAAGTCAAAAGTTTTCTTTCTTTTTAGTCTTTGCAGTATGTGTTCAGACCATATTGTGTGTGTGTGTGTGTGCGTGTGTGTAAAAATTTACTTATCTATATATGTGTTTATTTATTCAAAAAGCTTCTGTAAAAAAACAAATTTCCCCCTGAGGCCAAATAAAGTTCTATCCATCTGCCTGAGTCGTGGTTTATGTTGCTACCTCAAAGTATCCAGGTTTCAAATCCCACGTCTTGTGGTGGTCCGTGTCGAGTCCCCATTTGTGAGTAAGATTTCCTCCGGGTACTCGGGTCTTACATTTACAGTCATGCTTTTATACAAAGCGACTTACTGGTGGGGCGGCAAAGTGGTTCAGTGGTAGTGCTGCTGCCTCGCAGTTAGGAGACCTGGGTTTGTGTTCCCGGGTCCTCCCTGCATGGAGTTTGCATGTTCTCCCCGTGTCTGCGTGAGTTTCCTCCCACAGTCCAAAGACATGCAGGTTAGGTGCATTGGTGTGTGTGTGAGTGTGTGCCCTGCGGTGGGCTGGCGCCCTGCCCGGGGTTTGTTTCCTGCCTTGCGCCCTGTGTTGGCTGGGATTGGCTCCAGCGGGTTGGATAATGGATGGATGGACTTACTGATGAGGTCAGCATAATCGAGTAAACATCAGACTGGGAGACTGTTTGGGAACAAGTGTGACAGGACAAAGGTAGGATGAGCTCGGAGCAAAATACAAGCAGGTTACAATTACAAAGCTAACATCAGTTAGACAGAAACTCACCAAACGAGAGGGTCTTCAAACACTTCCTAAACACAGGAGGTGGGCAGCTCAAGCTGCACATTTAAAGAGCCTGGATTGAGATTTGAGAAGTGGCATTACCAGACGCCGCTCATCAGCAGGCCTGAGTGGTCGAGAAGGAGCAGAGGACCCCACAAAGTGTCTCCATATACATGGGTGCTCATCTACTGACTGCTCTATAGGCAAACATGAATAGGGGCCAATGTAGTGATCTGAAAAGTGGAGATACTGTATGTGCGCCCACCTCAGACAGTTGGACACCAGGCATTTCGAGTCATCCCCAGTGGCTCAGTGATACGTGCGGGTATTCTCGCCAGTACAGAACTGCAGTAGTCCAGATGTGATGGGACCAACACCTGGACCAGGGCTTGTGCTGCATACTCTCCTCAGATGTGCTGGGTTAGGTTGGTTGGTGGTTCCAAACTGAGCCTGTATGCTTGTGAGTGTGCCCTGCGATGGACTGGCACTCCAACTTCCTCCAAACTCCTACCTGATACTGCAGGGACACGACCCACAACCTTGAAATGGATGAAGTAGGTTTGCAAATGACATCTAAAGAAGAGTTATTTGTTATGCTATTTCAATAAATATGCAGCAAACATGAGGACTTCAAAAATAATTGAATTCTCGTAATCTTATTTCCATTAATTCATGTCATGGGGGGATACTCCCGAGGGGGCTGACTGATTTCATGGCGTAAACAGATTTATAAATTGCCAGGCCGAGGAAAGGGCATTAGGGGGTCCACATAAGACGGGACATCTAGTGAAAAGGGGGATTATACTGTCTGTGCTTCTCATTGGTGTCAGGGTTCATCCAGCGTGATGGATGTGATTCTTGGTCATCATTGATAGGAGTACAGCAAGTTTTGAACATTCACATTTTTATCTTTCAAAATGAACACTAGCCTGTGTTTGTAAGCACTGCACAAAAAGGGGCAAATATCTAATGTGAAAATAAACAGCACCTTGGTAGGATTTTCATTTAGTTTAGGTATTATAAAACCTCACGTCTCTTCCTCCACCAAGCACAGGCATTCCCCATCCATTTTAGAAAACCAAACACATGGCCAAGACCCCTGTACGGGACACCAGTCTACCCATTGGCACACACGCGGGCCTGGGGGGGGGGGGGTGTCTCACCAGCTTCAGTCTGGATTCAGTCTGGCACCGTCAATGACACAATTTCCATTTCTCCTGGAGTGGGTGAGAAGTTCCCAGAGGATGAGTGACATCAAAAAAGGGCCAAAACCCTGCAAGGGCACCGCACACTTATCACCCTGACCCACCAGAAGCTGACATTCATTGTAGGATTTATTTTAAACAAAGCTGGCGCTCAGAACCTGAAACACTAAAATCTCAATGATCTTTGCTCACGACTTGATGAAGATATTAAACGGTGTATCCCGCTGGAGAACCCAACTCTTTCACTTGCCTGCTCCCATTTCACACCATAAGCATCCGCACCTCTCCAGTTGAGCAGAGCACCTGGAGAAAAGCCCACCCAGAGAGAGAGACTGAGCTGGGATTAGAACCCACATCCGTGGAATTGCAAGGCACCAATGCTCTCCATTATGTCACTGTGTGGACCACCCACTGATAACATGACAGTAAATTATCCTCTTGTGCTCTGGATGCCATGTCACAGGCAGCATTCCCTTTCAGGATTAACTTGTACCTCCCTTACAAAATTGTATGGGATTAAGAAGGGTTACAGAATTGGATCAAATGGGTTCAACAATGGACGGATGGATTAAGGGGGTTTACAGGAGGGACAGGTCATTGTGCTTACTGCCGTAGCCACAAGCTCATAATAAAATTGCAAACACCGATGTGGCACCTCTTAGGACCTTCTCAGGCCCTGTGCCACACCTGTCTTGTCTTGTATTGGTGTTAGATATCCGGCCTTTTGTCTGCACTACTGCACAACACCATCCATTGTATGAACCCACTGCACACACTACAGAGTTGGGTGTCACTGGGGCCGATGCAAGCACCAACTGTCAGAACACCCTGAACAGCAATAGATGTCAGGATGGACTTCCCTTAAAGCAATCAACCCACCTACCCACTAATTCATCTTTCTGAACCACTTTAATTCAGCGTAGGATCAAAGGTGGCACGTCTCATGTATGTCAACTGCCTGTACCACAACACCAGCTTTCCAGTGCCTGGCAGCTACTCAGGACTCATTTCTACTCAAGTGGATTCCTGCACCCAGTTTGGTTTTCTTGTGCTTTGTATTTATAAGCCTGGCATTTGTTGTCTAAACACTGCTTTTAAAGGAGTGAGTGAGATGAGCTAAAGCCACAATATACGTATAAAGACACATAAAATATATTATATAGTGCATATCTATCTATCTATCTATCTATCTATCATACAGTGCCTTATATATCTATCCATCTATCTATCTATCTGATATATAGTGCCTTACATGTCTGTCTATCTATCTATCTACAGTATCTATCTATCTATTATATAGTGCCTTTTCTATCTATCTATATTTATTATATAGCATATCATGCATGCCTATCAGAGGACCTTCTCACAGACTCAGTTGTGGAATGTAATAAGCCACTGAGACAAGAGGGCCTGCTGGCACTAAAAATGTCACCTTGTTTCTCCACAGTGCCGAGAATCCACCCAGTAAGAGCATTTGACCGCACCCCTTCCGGGCAACCCAGAAGGTAGCATCCTTACTTGCTCGAGCAACCTGCTGGGCGGCGCTCCTTTAGTAGCGACTAAGACACCTAGCCCAACTTTTTATTTAATTGCCTGAGTCTTCTTGCATACGAGATACACACTGAAGAGTGTTTTTTTTCTGTTCATTTTTGTTTTTGCTCTGTCCTTGGACAATAAGAGAGAAGACCTGGTTGGCACCCCAAAATTACTTTGTATCTCTGAACTGTCAATTCTGCACCCGTATCTTTTACTATCCTTTTACTATATGTCTTTCTGTCTATCTATTACATAGCATCATTACTATCTATCTATTATATAGCACCTTTCACTATCTATCTATTATACAGCTCCTTTTACTATCATCCTATCTATCTATCTATCTATCTATCTATCTATCTATCATATAGTGCCTTTCATATCTATCTATCTATCTATCTATCATATAGTGCCTTACATATCTATCTATCTATCTATCTATCTACAGGGCCGGATTTTCCTATAGGCTAACTAGGCTTCAGCCTAGGGCCTCAAGATCAAGAGGGGCCTACATTCAAATCTATCATATAGTGCCTTTCATATCTATCTGCCTATCTATCTATCTATC
>JANRMT010062835.1:21819156-21836881 GCA_026402145.1 Polypterus bichir lapradei
CCAGCCTCAAGGGGGGTACCTTACCTCCACTTAGCTAGCGAACAAGAGAACTAATTAACGATTTAGATCGGATTTTTCTTCTATAATTTGCTTGAACATCCCTGTTGATTTTGCGACTTCTCTCATTGTGCTAAGTATCAGAGTTCAATTGCGGTACTGATTTATTTGCGCGAATCTGAGAGACACGCAGCGGGCAGAGGTGAGTGGGGTGAGGCCCTCACTCACTCACGCGCCAGCCTTATAATTTGATTGAACATTCTGGTTGATTTTGCGACTTCTCTCATTGTGCTATGTGTGTGTCATAGTTTGCTTGTTGTACCGATTTATTTGTGCAAATCTGAGAGAGCTGCAGTGGGCCAAGGGAAGGGGGAAGCGTGACGTCAGGAGCGGGAAGCTGGGTGGGGGCCCTCCTCTCTCACGCTTAGCTACCGACACCTGTTTGTTTATTGATTTTTGAAGTTTGTCCCGTTTCACTACTACACAGGCGGAGCCACGGGGGACAAATATGACAATCCCTGAAAATAAAAAGGAACAAATGGAAATGTTTTCTAATGACATCGAGAGTCGGGATGTAAACCCGGTCTCCTGGAGCCATTGTGGCGTTGATGTACGGTCCCGCTGTGAAGATTGTGACACATCCTTTCGACTTAAACTCC
Source organism: Polypterus bichir lapradei (assembly GCA_026402145.1). Classification (NCBI taxonomy): domain Eukaryota; kingdom Metazoa; phylum Chordata; class Cladistia; order Polypteriformes; family Polypteridae; genus Polypterus; species Polypterus bichir. The sequence continues at coordinate 21,819,813 of JANRMT010062835.1, forward strand.
GCCGTTACCCTCGTTTTTCAAAGTTCCAACGTCATCCCCTCTTTTCCGCAGTCTCTCTAGTGCTTCCATACTAATAAACAGACGTTCGCACGGCTCATGGGTTTTTAAAAGCCATGTGTGACTCATAAGAAACGTCTTCTCTTCTCTCTCATTTTTTTTTTTTTTTTACTTTGGCTTCATTTCACATGGTTTGTGGTGTCAAGTTTTACCTACAGAACACTTCCTTAAATAATATAAGACCCGACAAGAAGAGCCTGTTGTAAACACCACAATGAAAACACGACATATTTTACAGTTTCCACCAGCAGACATTTACTTGGCTGTGATGCTCTGAGAATTTCCCCTGCTGATGAGGCTGCCGGCCGGGCACCTCTTGCGTAAAAGGGGGGATCAGGTCAGCTGTAACGTAAAGGTAACCGCCAAAGGGGGATAGGCTTGGAGTGGGCGGGGTCAGGACCCCCAACCACAGTGGTCTGACGGTTCCTGCAGAGGATGTGGTTTGACCAGATCATTAGCTACGATCCTTGTTTCCGACTGGATGTTTGAGGCCCAGCTGTGTTATTTACGAAGCACACCATGCCTTATTTTCCTGAAAGTTATACTTCTGCTGTCACAAATAACAGGACATAATAATATTTTCTAGCATTCTTGGTTCTACCACCCCACACGCACTTCAGAAGAGGTAACCCACCTGAAGTTAAGCATGTTTGGGTGGGCCAGTACTTGAATGGGAGACCAAACAGGAAAGCCTTGGGTCATCAGGGGGCTCTGTGTGTGTGTGGATCTTGATGCCCCGCCGTTATCCTTCAGATGTCGCCACTCGAACTACGATAAATACGTGGCACTTTACTATTGTGTCAGCACCAGATGATGATTTGTTGTGCGCAGTTGTGTTTTTTCTTCCTCTAATTTAATTGCTTCATCATGCATAAAGGAATTGCTGTATTCCCATTTTGAGGCCCACGCACCACCCAGAACTAAACAAACAGTAATAACTTGAATTAAATTGCTGTTATTTCCAAAACACCATGCAGAGGAAGTAACCCTAATGACTGCACAGTCCATCTGTCGTCCAGGAGTTAAATGGTTAACCCTATGGCATCAAAAAAACAAACACACGAGCAGATCAAAATATTAATCGGCCTCCAGCCTCATTCCATATTAGGCATGCAGTTGCAGTTTTAAATCGTTACAACACATGCGAAAAAGGCGACGCTAATGAGACACATGACCATTACTGGCAGTAAATAGCATGGTGGGATCAAAAAAAGGAATAATTACATCCTACAATGGTTAGAATCATCAATCAATCTGACAACACATCCGGTTCTTGTATGATTATCTGTGCACTGCAAGTCGCTCTGACCCTGTGTGTGTTTTAGAAAATCCAAAATAAATTCAAACTTGTGCACCCAATGTCTTGTTTTTTAGAGTCATTAACAATGATGTACTGTATGTCGGACAATCATTCCATCCCAAAGAAATCACTGAAAGGGTACAATTACCAAGACATTCAAGTCCACAATTAGCACATGTCAACTTCTGACCACAACTGTATTTAGCAATATGTTAACCAAAAATCTGCCTTGTACATTTTGAGCATACAACTGGATCAACGGTGTAGCGGTCACGGGAACGCTAAGATCCACACCTTCTGAAGACGGTGATTTATTTATCTTACTGCTGGGACCCAAGGAACACACCTAGGGCACCATTAAGGTGAATTAGGTATCCACCTAGGGCACAGATCATAAATGGGGTTGGGGGGGACAAGGGTTAGCTACCGAACGGTCACTAATAGGCTTGGCCTAGGGTACAAAATAATCTAGCACAGGCACTGGACACACCCAGCCTAGACCCAGCTCACGCACACTCACAGAGGCTGACTGATAAGCAGCACAATGAACCAATAAATAATAATAAATACATTAACCTCCATAGTGTTAGACCCGAGCATCACTCGGGCTGTGAAAACAGAGTTAAAAGCGCTAGTCGCAAGTGTCACTTGCGCATCTCGTGTAAGACCTGAGGGTTACTTGGGCTGTAAAAATGCAAACAGCATTAGTGTTGCGCACTACTTGGGCAACCGTATAGGCGTATCTCGTGTAAGCGTCAGGCCTGAGCGTTACTTGGGCAACGGTATTGGCGTATCTCATGTAAGCGTCAGGCCTGAGCGTTACTCAGGCAACTGTATAGGCGTATCTCGTGTAAGCATCAGGCCTGAGCGTTACTCGGGCAACTGTATAGGCGTATCTCGTATAAGCGTCTGGCCTGAGCAATACTCTGGAAATGGTATATGCGTGTCTAGTGTAAGCGAGCATCACCCGGGCAACAGTATAGACGTGTCTTATGTAAGTATCAGGCCTAAGCTTTATCTAGGGAACAGTATAGGCATGTCTTCAGAAAGCGTCCGGCCCGAGTGTTATCCGTACAACAGTATAGGCATGTCTTACATAAGTAACAGGCCAAAGCATTACCTAGGCAACGGTATAGGCATGTCTTCTGAAAGCATCTGGTCCGAGCGTTACCCGGTCAACAGTATAGGCGTGTCTTACATAAGTAACAGGCCAAAGCATTACCTAGGCAACGGTATAGGCGTGTCTTCTGAAAGCATCTGGTCTGAGCGTTACCCGGTCAACAGTATAGGCGTGTCTTACGTAAGTAACAGGCCAAAGCGTTACCTAGGCAACGGTATAGGCGTGTCTTCTCAAAGCATCTGGCCCGAGCGTTACCTGGTCAACAGTATAGGCGTGTCCTACGTAAGTAACAGGCCAAAGCGTTACCTAGGCAACGGTATAGCCGTGTCTTCTGAAAGCATCTGGCCCGAGCTTTACTCGGGTCACTGTATAGGCATGTCTTACGTAAGTATCAGGCCTAAGCATTACCTAGGCAATGGTGTAGACGCATCTTCTCCTAGCCTCATAATGGCGTCTCGTAAAAAAACGCCTCTCGTCAACAGTGATGACAAAGTGAATCTGACTTCAGGCAGTGAAATTGAAACCGAAAGTGATTCTTATGAGTTTGAAAGTGACATTAATGTCACTTGTACATGTGCACTGTGCTGTTCATAAAATTATTATTATTATTATTTGTATCATTATTATATTTTCTGCACTTCTGACTTTGTACTTTTAATGATTTGCACGTTTTACGGTAGAAAGAAGAGATTTAATAAAAATGTAATTTTTCAAGCCAAAAAAATGCAATGGTTTTTACATTTTTTTGAGAAAAAATGTATAGCGCTAAGGAGGTTGATCAAATAAGGAAAAAGAACAAACAATATTACAAAAAAACGCATACGCAAAAGCCCTCCCAATTCCCCGACTGCCATAATTACCATAAACGCTACAAAGTAAACAATTACCACAAACCACAAAGTCCAACACAGTTCAGTACATCAGTAGCAGATGCCAATGAATTCGTGAAATGAAATCCCTGTAGAAACAAAGTTTTGTCCTACCAGGTTCTCATTGAAATGTGATTATAGGAGGTGATTGGGAGCGCTCCCCAGATGAAGACGAAGCCCACCAAGATGAATCCATACCAACAAGCAGGTACAGGACAGCACATACAGTACGTTCAGGCGAAACTGCAATCCAAGGTAGTAGTGGGTTGTAATCCAATGGCGGGTGTGATGAGCAGAAACAAAACCGGGAGGCGATCGCGATCCCCAGCGTCATTTTTGGTTCCTATTTAAAGAGTCTGCCTGATCATTCTCCTTCCCAGCAATCCTGCCTCCTCTGAATCTGCCGCCGAGGCTGCTGGGAAATGTACGGTATTTTAAGTAGCACTGCAGATTATGCAACACGAGTAGCATGAGAATCGTTTCTTTATTCTCCATGGATGTTTTTCACATCTTTTGGTGTTGTGCAGCACGAATTGCCATTAGGATCTCCATGATATCATAATCTGTTTTTCTCTTGCATGAAAACAGGAGGTTAAAAAATGTTGTCGGCCATCACTGCAACGTACATGAGGTAAGTAACATATAAAATCAACTGTATAATTTGTTGGGTGGAGTATTCCTGTAAGTGATTCCAGTATCATGAAAGTTGAATTGAAAACTTTACATATTTCTCACAGTCTAAAATTGGAAAACTATTTACCTCCAAAAGCTTCTTACCTTTACTACCTGATTAACACGGACCCAGACAAGAGACAAAGAAATAAAATGCTGAGCTGTAGCCAATTGTGCGTCAATTACAATTTGGCATTCACCACAGGTTAAGCAAGAAGAAAAAAGAAAAAAAATGTGTTTTTGAACTTGTGTACAATGAGGTGAAACTGAAGAATCCTCCCTGGTGGCGTTCATATTTAAAGTATATTATTCATTTTATTCATTTCTTTGTAAGGGTGTGTGTATCTTGTGGTTTACATTTCATGACTTTAACTGAAAGTAAAAAAAAAGAGAGAGAAATGCTCCAGACTGAAAAACAATGATGTATCGAAAGACAGAGAAATTAACAATCAGATAAATATGAGGAAAAAAATAAAACGTTTGTATTCATCTATTACAATTCACACGGGCTCACCAGAATTGGTCAACAGAAGACTGGTCTGCTGAGACACTCAGATGGAAGGGTCAGACAACATGGAAGCAGGGATCCATGCCATGAAGAATTACGGCAGTTCTGAAGGAAATGGGGGGGGGGGGGGTTGTCCAACCGGGTACTACTAGCAAGCTGTACCTAACAAAGTGGCCGGTGGCGGTATATTTTTCCTTTTCTATGGATACGGGGCACTGAATCACAACCCGCTGACGAGAATGTGCAACACAAAGTGACCAGCAGGGTCATCAACGCTTTCTCCAGCATGGTAACGACTAATAAAGACACATGAAAAGGAAGCTTAACAAATTTCATCACGCTGAACCACAGCAAGTATTTTGGGGAAAATGCCGTTTATCAGTGAAAAACCAGAATTGTTTCCATTGAGACTGAAGAGAGATTAAAATGAGGAAGAGGCATTAATAGAGTTATCATGATGTATTTTTTAACATCCTGTGCCAAATTAACAAGGAACTGTCCAAATTGTAAAAACGGCACTCAAGTAAATGCTTTAAAATAAAATGAAAAAAAAAAAAGCCCACCTGCCGCGAGAGCAGATGTGCCACGGGGGGGGGGGGGTCAGGGGGGCTGCACAAAGCGCTTCAGTGTGCAGAGCTTGTAAAAATTCCGCTCGTGGAGACAGGAATGTTTTAATCAACGTTTTAGTAACTTCCAGTAATTTAGGAAGGGACATCTGTAATCTGAAAAGGCACAGTGATTAGGTGTGTCATGCTTTCTGCCGGGTGGCGCAGTCATTTGCACTCCTGCCTTACAAGTCCGAGTAGCCAGATTCACAATCTATAGACTGATACAGTCTGAGGCATTAGCTGGTGTCCCACACTTCCTACACCAGCCATCATTTGTGACTTCAGCAGTAGAGTTAATAACTTGGGGGGGCCGAGGAAGATCTCGTCTGCAGAAACTTTAAGGGACCCACCAACATCAGTTCCATTCTACCTTTTGTGGCATCAAATCCCAGACACAACTCCCACAAACACAGTCCTGGTGTACTTTTTGCAGGATTCCTTTTCCAAATGTCCAGCACAAACAGAACACTTCCTTTTCCTTTTCTTCGCAGTCAAGTATTGCCTGTCCTCTCTTACGGCCCAGTGGACGGCTCTCTTTACAAGTCCCACCGGAGACTACTTCCAGCACTCAGTCAAATTGCCTGCAGGAACCACTTCCGGGGTCAGAGGGGATGTGCCGACATGGGTCACATAGGGACCTGGTGCCGTCAGTAGCCAACAGCTCCTTATAGTGGCCCAAACAAAACCATAAATAAATGACTAGCCATCCCCCACGGCTCCGCCCACGTATTACTGAAACAGGACAGTGAGGAGGGCCCCACCCAGCTCCCTACTCCTGACGTCACTCTTCCCCCTCCCCTCAGTCTGCACCCTCTGTCTCGGATTAGCGAGAATATATCGCTCCTGCAAGTGAACTATGATTCTTAGCAAAATGAGAGAAGATGTACAATCAAACGAAATGTTCAAGCAAATTCCAGAAACAAAAAGATCTAAATGCATTAAGTCGTTCTCTCGTTCGCTAACTAAGCAGAGTTAAGGTTACGCCTCGAGGCAGACGAGTGAGTGAGGAGGGCCCCGCCCCCCTCAACGCAGCCTGATGAGCCTCTCTCGGATCTGTGCTAATAAATCGGTACCACAAGCGAACTGTGATACTTAGCTCGATGAGATGGAAAATTAACGGAATGTTCAAGAAAATTCTAGAAAAAAACCCAATCTAAATCCGTTAAGTAGTTCTCTCGTGAAAAGCGGACAGACATACAAACGGGTCTAAAAAATAATAAGAAATTTCGCGCTTGTACCACAAAATTTTTAAAACCGTTTCTTAGCGAGCACCTATGGGTCAAGGGTAACCTACATTTCAAATTTCAAGTCCCAAGTCCTCATGGTTCGGGAGATTTCGTGATGAGTGAGTCAGTGGTATTTGGCTTATATATATATAGATTCAGATAAATATATAAATGATTTAGATAGGAATATAAGTAACAAGCTGGTTAAGTTTGCAGATGATAACAAGATAGGTGGATTAGCAGATAATTTGGAATCCGTTATATCATTACAGAAGGACTTGAATAGCATACAGGCTTGGGCAGATTTGTGGCAGATTAAAATTAATGTTAATAAATGTAAAGTATTACATGTAAGAAGTAAAAATGTTAGGTTTGAATACACAATGGGAGGTCTGAGAATCGAAAGTCCACCTTATGAGAAGGATTTAGGAGTCATAGTGGACTCTAAGCTATCGACTTCCAGACAGTGTTCAGAAGCCACTAAGAAGGCTCACAGAATGTCAGGTTATATAGCGCCTTGATGTGTGGAGTACAAGTCCAAGGAGGTTCTGCTCAAGCTTTATAACACACTGGTGGGGCCTCATCTGGAGTACTGGGCGCAGTTTTGGTCTCCAGGCTATAAAAAGGACATAGCAGCACTAGAAAAGGTCCAGAGAAGAGCGACGAGGCTGATTCATGAGCTACAGGGGATGAGTTATGAGGAAAGATTGAAAGAGATGAGCCTTCAGGAGATTAAAAGGAGACCTGACTGAAGTGTTTAAAATTATCAAGAGAATTAGTCCAGTGGCTCGAGACTGTGACTGTAGAGTGAGTTCATCAAGAACACGGGGACGCAGTTGGAAACTTGTTAGGGGTAAATTTCACACAAACATTAGGAGGTTTTTCTTCACTTTGAGAACCCCAGACATTTGGAATAAGTGATCAAGTAGTGTGGTGGACAGTAGGACTTTAGGGACTTTCAAAACTTGACTTATTAGAATAGAATATAGAATTAAGTGGACAGGACTTGCGAGCTTTGTTGGGCTGTTCTCGTCTGGATTGTTCTAATGTTCTAATGTTTTGACCTCAACTCTCATGCTGCCCTGTGGGTGTCCATACTCAGATGTGATACGGTCACCTACTGGGTGACACTCTGCCCCCATAGAAAGGCAGTCACCCACTGTCCCATCCTTCCAGGCTTCCAAGCCCATCAGGTGTGTTTATCCGTGGCTGCTGGGAAGCCAGCCCTGGTGTAGCTGCTCCTTCATGGCAGGGCATGGAAGGGACGTATCCCAGCTCCCTCGCTGACCTTCCTTAATCAAGGCCTCCTGTCCAGGTAAGGGAGCAGGGTCCATCCCAGCTGGGACGCCAATCCATCTCTCACACGGTTTTACAGAGTTAACCCAAAGCCAAGCTTTGCGTTCACATTACTGAAGACACACAGTTCATCTTCACGTATCACATCTGCTGCTGCGAATACTCTCAGTGCAACATTAATTAAAAACCAACGGCATGAGACGCACACCCCATTAAACATCGTGCTTCCCGCATACCACCCCATGGCGTTCGCTGTTCTCCTTTCACGTGCACAGTTGCATGACCACTGCTGATTTATGTGAATCAGCAAAGTAAACATTAACTTATTAACTGCAAATCAGGTTTCCTGCTGGAATTAAACATTAAAGAAGAAAGATCGGATTAAGATAGCAGGTCTCGAAATCAGCAAAACAAATACAAATTACTAGACGTGAGTGAGGCGACTGGACATCCTGGTATTTTCCCGAAAAAGCATAAGCTTAACATGTCTCAATTTCAACATTAAAAAAATCATTCATGCCGTATTGCAGACGTGGCTAATGACACACTGACATAACTTTTAAAGGTGCTACACGGTGCCCGCGGCTTCACATGGACCCTTGCGAATTGTGATTCAAGACAGACAGAGGGTCTGACCAACCACACGGCCCGGTTTTGTCAGCAAGATAGCGTTCTCCAGCGATGAACTGTGTCCACCTTGCGAAAACAGGGAAGAATTCGGAAAACGACTACGAAGAATAAAATTATGTCTGTAAGGCAAAGAACAACCAGCGGAGCATTTCGCGCCACGAAAAAATATTTGAGTTCTGCTAATGAGTTGCTTTTTGCATTTCATTAACAAGAGGGGATGGAGCCTTTCTGAGCCTACATCCACACAACCACGTTACGCTTTTGTTTAAAAACACTGACACTGGTCTCCATTTTTGCTTTACATCCACAGTACTCGAGCATTTTTAACCACTGTAAGCAGAGACAATCAAAAACGCACCCTAGAGTTGTATAAGTCTGAAAACGGCAGTTCGGCGTTGCAATGCGGAGCGGATGGGTCAAAACATAGACCTTTAAAAATGCACACCGTAGTCACGTCATGCTTATCACATGGCCCTTCCCTGATTGGACACTGCTCATCACAACATCTCATCCCCTTCAGGGGAGACAAATACATTCCAACATACAGACGCCGGCCGCTTTATTAGGTACACCTTGCTACTAACCCAGTGGGACCCCCTTTTTTCCTCCTTCAGAACTGCCATAATTCTTCGGGGGAATGGATCCATGCTTTCATGTTGTTGACCCTACCATCCGAATGTTGCACCAGAGATCGAGACTCATCAGACCAGGCAACATTTCTCCAATCTTCTGTTGTCCAGTTTTAGTGAGCCCGTGTGAATTGTAGCCTTGTTTGCCATTTCTTAGCTGTGTGGTCTCCTGCTGCTGAAGCCCATCTGCTTTAAGGTTTGACGTGTTGTGCATTCAGAGATGCTCGGTTATACGGCGAGTGGTTATTTGAGCAGTCTTGCCATTCTCCTCTGACCTCTGGCATCAACAAGACATTTTCACCCACAGAACTGCCACTCGCTAAATATTTTCCCTTTTTCGGTCCATTCTCTGTTAACCCTAGAGATGGTTGTGTGTGACAATTCCAGCAGTTTCTGAAATACTCAGACCAGCGCGTCTGGCACCAACAACCAGGCCACGTTCAAAGTTACATCAATCACCTTTCTCCCCAATTCGGTTTGAACTTCAGCAGGTCGCGTTGTCAATGTCCACATGCCGAAATGCACTGAGTTGCTGCCATGTGATTGGGTGAAGTACATTGTCTTGAAGTTGACAGCCAAGTGTCCACTTTGACTCCATGGTCCTTCTCATAAGGTGTATTTGTAAGTTTCGGACCTCCAATTGTGTGTTCAGATCTGACATTCTTACTTCCCGCTCATTCATTCAATTTCTGAGATAAACCGTGATACTCCACCGTGATACCATTCACTCAGTTCCGGCTGATTCAAGCCAAATCTCTTCTGCCTTTCAGAGCCAACGATGGAATTTTATCAGGAACTACGGGGGGCTTCCACACTTTCTCGTTTATAACTGTAACCACACCATCACTTGGAATTCCATTGTTTCAGATTATATGTATGTTGGGCAGTCAAGCATTAATACAAAACACACAAAGGCACTGATTAGCATTTCATCAGCCATTTCTTCTCACGCCTAGAATGAGACGTACGGCACGCCACATACCATTTTGGCAACTCAGAGCAAACACCAGCCATCTGTCTGCACCTGTGAATTAAGCGATAAATCACAGGGTCCGCGTCCTGATATTTATTAAAACAAGCCAAGCAAAGGGGAGATGATCTTCAAGAGAGGTAGAGAATGAAGCCCTCGGGAACACAAAACCAGAGCACAGTGACACCTGCGTAGGACCCCCTTGTGAAGAGGAGCCAGGTATAATGGCTTATGGTAGAAGAGGATCTGCGCCCTGTGTTGAGCTGTCTTGTCTTGTTAAGTTTTTAAATGGTTTGCTGCAGCAGGAAACTAAAGGAGTTTCACCGATTCTGACCCCGTGCAACAATCAGTCACCTAATCTAAACAGCTGTCCACCACAACTACTGCCAGACAGAAGGCCATAGGGAAGCAAAGGAGACAAAGGACCACCCAGCTGTCTACCTTTCGATTATAAACTGCCCTTTCTAGTAAATGCCTTTCCTCAAGTGACTCGAACGCTTAACACAGAGAGGACTCAGAATGTACAGACCCCTTCTCTTTTTGCACCCTTTATTGTGTGTCATTAAAGGGATAAATCTGTCATTTTTTTGGCCTATCACACTACGCTCAATAACCCATAGTGACAAAGTGAGAATGTGTTTTCACAAAGGCTTGCAAATTTATTAAACGTCAAAAACTGGAAGCTCTCGTTCCTGTATTCAGTATTCAGACCATTAATTTACAACTTTTCTAGAAGGCTCTTTTGGCCGCATCACACCTTTGAGTGTTCTCTATAAACTTGGCACGTCTGGACTTGGGCAGTTTCTCCCGTTCTTTGTCAGAGATTCTCTCAAGCTCCGTTAGGGAGCGTCTGTATAACTGCTGCCTTCACGTCACTCCACAGATGTTCTATGGGGTTTAAGGCTGGGCCACTCAGGGACAATGTGTGACTTGTCCTGAAGCCACTCCAGCGTTGTCTTGGCTGTATGCTGTATTCACATAAGTATTCCGGCCCTTTGTGTGGCACTTCAAACAAGATAAGAAGATACCTTTATTGTCACTGTGCAATACAATGAAATATCGTTTAGAGCTGGCCTATAGATGCCTTAGATAAAAATATATAAGAGTAGACAATAAATGAAGTAAACATTAAACTATGAGACGCACAGTTACTATTAACAGTAAAAATAAAGGTAAACATATAAGCATAAATGGAGAAATAATACATGAAGTCACAAATAAATGAAGTCAGAGTGAATTTTTGGACGATTACAATACTTGCCCTATACTTCATATATGAGAAAGTCTGGGAGGTCTAAAACATCGAGATTCATCAAAATCTCGACATCGAATTTTTGAACAATTACAATACTTTCCATATACTTTGTATACGAGAAAGTAAACACTGAACTATGATCACCAAAGGACCTTGGATCAAAGACTATTTCTTTAGTTTTATTAACATTTAAAATCAAATGACGATCCCCACACCATTGCACTACCTCCCATATTTCTAAGTTATATGCTGCAATATCTGAGTCTCCGCAGTGTCCGCAGACTCAGAATGGCCGTATCATCTGAAAACTTAATAACAGAATTGTTTGAGTACTGACACCTACAATTATTTGTATATAGTGTAAAAAGAATAGGGGAGAAGGTAGCAATGCAGAGAATTCACTCGAGCTCCATATGCGCAAAGCATACAATTATTCAACTCAAAATTATATATCGAGCACATCTGTCTCACTTAAAGCTGTCCAAAATGTTTCCAGGGCAGGATCCAACCTGCGAACGTTGCAATCAAGTTAAAGCCTCACATGTTTTGGGCCTGCACCAAATTAACATCATCCATCCATCCATTATCCAACCCACTATATCCTAACTACAGGGTCACGGGGGTCTGCTGGAGCCAATCCCAGCCAACACAGGGTGCAAGGCAGGAAACAAACCCCGGGCAGGGTGCCAGCCCACTGCACAAATTAACATCATTCTGGACAAAAAATTTTAAGTGCCTTTCAGACAGCCTTGGGGTCACAATCCCTCCTAATCCACCAACAGCTGTGTTTGGTGGGCTCACAGTGGGGCTTAAAGTGGAGAAGGACAAACAAACTGTGATTGCCTTTACTACACTACTGGCACGCAGACTTATTTTGCCAAAGTGGGAGAATCCTAACTCTCCTTTTTTAAGTCAGTGGGAAACTGATGTTTTATATTATTTGAAATTGGAAAAAATCAAATTCTCACTTAGGGGATCTGTGCAGAACTTTTTCAAAACCTGGCAGGATCTAATCAATAATATTTTAGAATAAGCTCTTAAAGCACTGAGGAAGCAGATTCTCTCCCCATTTCTTTTTCTTCTCCATTTATCCGCCTATTAAACTCACCAATTTATTTATTTTTACTAGCTTTAAGTTTTATTCCGTTGGCCATGCTCTCTTTTTCAGAGGTGGGGGTTGATTTGTTTTCAATCCTAATTTTTGTAAAAATTGATCTATTTGTATGGAATGATTACAATAAAATCAATAAAATTAAAAAAAAAAAAAAGAATAGAGGAGCCCCAGTATGTATTTCCTGTATGTCGGAGAGGGTTGAGTTAACTTTCACCTGTCGCTGCCTGCCTGTGAGAAATGCAAAGTACCATCTAATTATACGGTATAAGGATTCACCTTCATCTCTATCAGCTTATTTCCCAGAATCTGAGGCAAGAACGTATGAAATGTCAAACAAAAAAAAATTGTCTAGTGTAGGCAATGGGACTTTCAAGATGTTTGAAAATAAGATGTTCTTAAAGCACATGTAAAAGGTATATGACAGTTGAAAGGACTCTGAGAACATGAGGAAAGCACTATGTCTGGTGAAGAAGGGGCACTGCTCGTCACCTGCCTAATGCCATCTCCACGGTGAAGCATGGCAGTGGCAGCAACAGCACAAGCTGAGCTCACGCTTCTGTCTCGCAACAAGACGGTTCACATCTCAGGTCCTCCCTGCATGGAGTTTACACATTCTCTCTCTGTGTCTTGCCTGGGTTTCCTCCAGGTGGTCCGGTATCCTCCCATAACAAAGACATGCAGGTTAAGTGTTTGTGTGCTCACACTGTGGTTGTTCCTGCCTTGACTGCTGGGATATGCTTCAGTTTCTCCATGACCCTGCTGAGGACATAGCAGGTTTAGAAGAACATTAGAACAATCTGGATGAGAAGAGGCCATTCAGCCCAACAAAGCTCACCATTACCATCCACTTAATTCTTCTAAAATAACATCAAGTCGAGTTTTGAAGAACAACAACAACATTTATTTCTAGAGCACATTTTCATACAAACAATGTAGCTCAAAGTGCTATACATGATGAAGAAAGAGAAAAAAGACAGAATAAATAATTAAAATTAGGGGACACTAATTAACATAGAATAAAAGTAAGGTCCGATGGACAGGGAGGACAGAATAAACAAAAAGAAAACTTCAGACGGCTGGAGAAAAAAATAAAATCTGCAGGGGTCCCAAGGCCACGAAACCACCCAGCCCCCTCTAGGCATTCTACCTAACACAAATGACCTCAATCAGTCCTCATGGTATTCAGAGTTCACATGGAATAATTTGATGATGATGGTCATGTGGACTTCTGGCCTTTAATCCATCAATGTAAGGACATCACGGTGCTTTGATCAGGTGGTGGTAGCGCAGGTCACCACCACAGAAAACTGGAAAAAAAAACAGAAGAGAAAGTAGGCCCCTAAACATTTAGGGACAGAGAGCCCACTCCAGCAGGGAGCAACACAAGACGATGCGCCAGTCCATCACAGTACAAACATAACTGAACAACTAAATAAATAAATGGAAGTAAGCTGACTGTACACTTGAATAAGACCCTATGCCAGTGTCTCAGCACTTCATCTATTAAAACCTTGGCCCCTAAAGTCCAACAGTTCACCACACTACTTGGTCACTTATTCCAAGTGTCTGTGGTTCTCTGTGCGAAGAAAAACTACCAACGTTTGTGCGAGATTCACCCTTAACAAGTTCCGTCTGTGCCCCCGTGTTCTTGATGAACTCATTTCACTGTCACAGTCTCGATCCACCGGACTAATTCCTTCAATACTTTTTAACACTTCACTCATGTCTCCTCTTAATTTTATTTTGCTTAAACTGAAAAGGCTCAGCTCTTTTAATCTTTGGATGGATGGAAGATGGATGGACTGAATGAATAACACAAGTTCTCAAAATGTTAGAACTTTATGCTTCTTTTGCAGTAGCGTTGCCATTATGAATGTGGTGAGAACTTAAGCAAAATGACACCTTTTATGGGGTAGCTAGAAAGATTACAATATGCAAGCTTTCACGGCAACTCAGGCCCCTCCTTCAGTCATGCATATTGCAATCTTTTTAGTTAGCCAATAAAAGGTGCTTCTTTTGTTATATTGAATGTTACCCATCTCTTCTCTAAGACAACATTTAGGGACAGAGAGCCCACTCCAGCAGGGAGCAACACAAGACGAGGTGCCAGTCCATCACAGTACAAACATAACTGAACAACTAAATAAATAAATCGAAGTAAGCTGACTGTACACTTGAATAAGACCCTATGCCAGTGTCTCAGCACTTCATCTATCAAACTTTGGTACGCGTGCCAACAGGAGAGTTCGAAGCAGCTATGTGCCAACATTACATGGCATGGAACAAATGGTTCTGAACAAGGTGGCATGTTTTATAATCATTTATCTCTCATCTGTTACCTTCCTGTTTGCGTAAGTCGTGGCTTCCACCTCAGACGGCGGATTACAATGCCTTATAAATCAAAAAGCATAAAAATGCCACTGTGGAGTCGTGTGAATAAAAGAAATCACATTGGGCACCAAAGCTGAATCCACTACTCCAGGCCTTTTGCCCGTTTTTTAAAGCTGAACCTTATTTTATTTCCTTATGTGATCTGCTTGCAAACTACAGTTTTTATTAGGGACATTTGCTTTTCACAGCAGTTAAAATGCAATAAACCGACCGTGTGACTACAGCTAACTAGCCGCCCCATTCAGTCATTATGCAAGGGTTCGGCTTTGATTTACAGCTAATTTGTTTTATTTTAATAAAGCTCTGTTTTAGCCAGGTATTGTCTCTTGTGCCAAGCAAAGCTTGCTGTATCCGGAGTGGAAGACATGAGTATACAATGCACAGCGGGAAGTCAGGGGTGGGTCAAGTCAACCCAACTGGCATCTCCTGTCAACTGGCTGGAGGGAATGAAGAGAAAACAGACGGGAATTACGAACAATGCTGCTCATCCTCTGAGAGAACTTTCAGACAAGGAATTATTCAGCAGAAGTGCAACTGGAGCTCAAAAGTAACCAAGTGTGGAAACAGAAACCAGGACAACAGATTCATGAAGGAGCAGAACTAACCACTGTGCCACCATGCCACTCAATTAGCCTACAACTTGTCCCTAATCATCCGACCGAGTGTGAGACTTCATCTACAACAGAGAGTGACTGAGCTTAACTAAAGAATTTGGCGTCTGACCACTACTTCCTTGCAGTACGACCTTTAAAAATTAATGAGATTGCTATAGCAATTACATTAGTAGCGTGAGTCGGCGCACTTGTGTGTGCGTATGTGTGTGTGTGTGTGTGTGTGAATGCACACGTTTAATATTTAACAGTTTGTTACAAGAAGCCAGTTTAATGTACACTGATAAAGTATTCATTTATATACCTCATAGACATAGACCATTAAACACAGAATCGTCCCCTTGTTTATCTGCAGAACACAGTGACCTCCACAAATTGCTCAATGTCACTTCGACTCGAATTCAAATATTAACCTGACCCATTTGATAAAAAAGCTTTTATGATAAAAAATGCGGGGCTGGCAGTGTGGATTAACATGCGGCTGACCTCACATGCTAGATCCCTGCCCTGCAGAGGGAGGTCACAAGGACAAGCCTGTTGCTAAGTTTGGGGATATCAAGTATGCTTAGAATGTTTTCTAGCTTTGATCGCAGCCGATTGGAAGGCTAATGTTTTAAAGTGACAGGCCCGGAGACTGTATCGAGGAAAGAAAGCCTCCCTGGGATGTCTCAAGTGTTGCGTGGTTTTGCTATCGAATGGTCTTATCCAGGCCATGGTTTTCTACGGGACCGCAAAATAAATTGCTTAGCACTCTTGTAAAAATCCAGCCCACAGCACCTTTAAAAAGAAAAAAAACGATTTTATCATATTTGTCCGAGTTATACCAGTAGCAAGTGACTTGGGCCCGCTGTTAGCTAATGTACAGGGCCAGTTTTGACGCTGGACTCTGCTATGTGCTGGCAATCGAATCCCGTAAACGTCAGACGTGCAATTCCTGGGTATGGGATAAAAGGAGCCAGCTGCCACTACTCCGGGAGCCAGAGTCGGGAAGAGTAGTGGAGGCAGAGCGAGAAAGAAGGCAAAGACAGTAAAATCAGCCAGCCATTTTCCAACCCGCTGAATCCGAACACAGGGTCACGGGGGTCTGCTGGAGCCAATCCCAGCCAACACAGGGCACAAGGCAGGAACCAATCCTGGGCAGGGTGCCAACCCACTGCAGAATAAAATCAACTAACCTGAACAAAATAAAAGAGAAGAGTGTGATTCAGAAAGCAGTAGAAGGAAAGAGCCACAATCAATACAGAACAACCCAAGACAGAACAGACAGCCAAACACATAGTCTTTACAATAAAAAGAGGTTTTTAAATTTGACTTAAAAAAATATATATTGGGTGGGATGACTTCTTAAAAGATGGAAGACTATGACAGAGTCTTGGGGCCCGGTCACCTTTAAACCTCAAACAAGAGCGTGGAACAGTTCAAAGCATCTGACCAGAGGACCATAGGACTCGAGAGTGTGGCGGATGCCCGGCACCCTTACTCAGCTGTGGGACAGCACCCCTGGAGTGCCATGGATTCCCGCAAGGTGTCATGGGAGTTGGGAGTTTACTGGCTCAGCCCTATTGGGTTGTTCCAGGGATGCTGCTTCCGCCTCAGCCAGTTAACGGGACCACTGGAAGTATACCCGGGTGCAGGATAAAAGGAGTCAGCTGCCACTACTCCGGGAGCCAGAGTCGGGAGGGAGAAGACCATACTTTCTGGAGGAGTAGTGGAGGCAGAGCGAGAAAGAAGGCAAAGGCAATAAAATCAACTAAGGCAAAACAAACACCTGAACAAAATAAAAGAGAAGAGTGTGATTCAGAAAGCAGTAGAA
>JANRMT010062835.1:21836891-21865823 GCA_026402145.1 Polypterus bichir lapradei
TGAACAAAATAAAAGAGAAGAGTGTGATTCAGAAAGCAGTAGAAGGAGAGAGCCACAATCACCTGACAGCAATACAGAACAAAGCAGCACAGAACAAACAACACACAGTCTTTAAAATGAAAAGAGGTTTTTAAATTTGACATAAAAATATCTATTGTGTGGGATGACTTCATAAAAGATGGAAGACTATGCCAGAGTCTTGGGGCCCGTCACCTTTAAACCTCAACCAACAGCATGGAACAGTTCAAAGAATCTGACCAAAGGACCGTCGACGGCTGGCACCCTTACTCAACCAGGATGCAGGTACAGGACATTATTTCCCCTGGATTGCTAGATGGGCAGCCCCCACTGGAATGCCATGGATTCCCACAGAGCTTGATGGGAGTTGGAGTTTGGTGGCTCAGCCCTGTTGGGCTGTTCCAGGGGTGCTACTTCCGACTCAGCCAGCTAACGGGACCACTGGAAGTATACCAGGGTGCAGGATAAAAGGAGTCAGCTGCCACTGCTCTGGGATCCAGAGTCGGGATGGAGAAGGCCATGTTTTCTGGAGGAGTAGTGGAGGCAAACAGACAGAGTGAAGGAAAAGACAAAGTGCTGTGGGCTTATTATTATAAGAGCATATTGTGCTTTATACTGTGACTGTGCTGTGTTGTTGCTGAATAATTAAAGCCACGGACTCACCAAGGTGCTGGAAGCATTTCTTATGTACTGACTGCACATAACAGCAGCTGTTTTGAATAAAGATGGAATCAGAAGATGGATTTATAAGGTCAAAACCAGGAAGACGAGATTTAGCAGCAAAAAAAAATCATAAGTCAAAAATCATAGTGAGAATGTCAGAAAATATAAATAGTGAACAGAGCCACAGACAAACCATTAAATGTACGTCATGGTCGAGGGGCAAAAAAAAACAGCTCGAAACCAGAGTTTCTTATAAGTATTTACAAACTGGGCAATTGAACACTATGTGTTGCTGGCTTACGAGATGTTGTGGTGGTGAAGGAGAAATCCCACCATGGTTTCCGTAGGTGAGAATGCAGAAGGATCATTACCGGCAAGTCCATTGGACCCCATCTCCACCTGCCGGCCCTAACCCTCAAGAGACAGGACCCAGGATGGGACACGTTTGTGATGAGTTTAGTCGATTTTCGAAACACGAAGTAGGTGTTTATGTTTACACACAGAAAAACTGTATTGTGAATAGGGTTCGCAAGAACCTAACCTCATGTGTGCTGTGGGATCAATGCTTCAGTGTCTGTGGTTTTGGATAATGAGAATTGACAGTGTATGTGTATATATATATATATATATATTGTGATGGACAGCCGGGTCCCATGCCCAGACAGGACGCCTCTGCTGCATATGTTCCGGGGGAGCAACCATGGGCAGCTCAATACCTCCCCCGGGACGCTTGGTGGCAGCCTCCCTGGCCGATGTTCGTTCCAAAGTCTCCCGCATGGCTCCATGGGACATGGAGTCCTCCACAACCTGGGTGGGAGCTGGGGTGGCCGCTAGGGGGTGCTGCAGAGACTCGAGAACCCGGCTGGACGAGTCATCAGCCCCACCCGGAGGTGCAATTGGGACCAGGTGGTCAAGCACCTGGATCACTTCCGGATGGGCTATAAAACGGGCCAGCCTCCACCACTGAGGGGCCAGAGTCGGGTGGAGGAGGACAAGGTTGCCTGAGAGGAGTGGTGGTGCAAGGTGGAGAGTTGTTGGTGTTGTTTTAGTGCTTTTGGGGCTTCTCTCATCGCACTAATAATCATAGTTCGCTTGCAGGAGTGATATATTCGCATTAATCCGAGACAGAGGCTGTGGGCCGAGGGGAGGACGTGGAGAGTCAGGTGGAGCCCTTCTCACTGTCCTGTTTCACTACCATGCGGATGGACCCACAGGGGATGGCTAATATATATATATATATAAGCATTGTGCCAAGAAAATACATTCTATATATGAATTGCGTGTAAGTAGAACAAAGTGGACATATAAAAATACACACAAAACACACACATATGTACTTTCATATATCTGTCCTTCCATTCGTGTAACCATTACCATTTCAAACTCACGAGTTCTGTAGCCTGTCTCAGGACGCGACTCGTGAGTCAACCACTTCTTTGTCAAGTAAGAGTTTGCATCCCGGGCCGACGCTGCAGCCTGCCAACAGACTACAAAAGGTCCAACGTGACACCTTTATAATAAGTGATCCCCAAATCAGGAGCTTCTGCTACTGGGAGAAGCAAACAGACCACGTAGAGCAACTGGCAACACCGAGTCACGCACAGAGCATTAGCAGAGAGGCAGCTGGAGTCGGCCTTTGAAGTAACATCCTGTTGAGCTAATCCAGTTTCATTTGGAGAGCAGGGGGGGAAAGTGCTGTGGTAGCATTTCAAAAGCAGAACCGAGAGAGGACAATAGCCATTTTTAAACTGCAGATGCAGGGCCTTACACTTTCTATTAAACAGATCCCTCTTGTGTAATAATGAGATTTTTGTGATTGCATCCTCCATAGTTAGAGGTAAATTTCAATCAGGTAGCCATATTCTTGTAGAATGTAAGGATTCTCCAGTGACTCACCCCGCCACATGTTTTCAGGTAAATCAGCTCTTTTGATTGCCTTTTTTCTTTACTGCAAGGCTTGCTAAAGCACTGCCACCTGTCCTTCTCTTTTTTAGACTATTTTCTAGGCCATTCTGCTTCCCAAAAGCATATTAATATTAATCTGTAGTGGCAGCTCATTGCAATATATGGAAAAATTTAAAAGCATCCACTCATCCATTTTACTAAAAACGCACTTCCAGCACAGGATTGCAGGGAGCCGATGCCCAACTGAGGAGTTAGTCACATTCATCAACTACAGGGTATACTGATTTCAGCTAAAAATAATAAGCAACTAATTTATATAGCTCCTTTCTGTGGTGAGCAGACTCCCAAGTGCAAAGCTACAACATCAAGGTATTTTATACAAGTGGAACACAGGCAGTGCCCAAAAGGCTCAACCAGCCCCCTTGGGGTTTAGAGGTGAGCACTTTAGCCCCAAAAGTACCCTGCCTTTCCACAAATTGGGTAATTTATACTGACCATTTGGCTGGACAAACACAGCATGGAGGACAAGTGGTCCATGTTTAGTGTGGTCAGTGCATTGCTTGTGTAGCAGCAGCGTCCACAACTGCACACGGCGCATTAATCCACAGCCTAAAGCTGCTCTGCTCAAGCAACAAAATGTGCTATAATAAGAAAATTATTATTATTAACTAAAACATTAGGACAATTCTGATCTTCTCCTTACTATTATTATTACATTATTACATATCATTATTACATTATTACATTACATATATTAATATTACATAATATTATTACATTAGGGCAATTGGTTACTCGAAATTGGTAAGAGAGCTCAAGAATGTGCATGTGTGGCTTGAAATGGACAGGTTCATCCACCAGTAGTACTATTAATAATAAATAATAATAATAATAATAATAATATTATTATTATTATGATTATTATGATGTTTGTTTTTCTTCTTCCTCTTATGTTACATTAATGTGCCAACTCCAAATCACCCCTCATGACAATCTCTGTTGTGTGTGTGCGCTCTGTATGTCACCTGTAATATTATTTTACTTCTTGTTTTTATTTTAACTATAATTATTGTGATAGGTTACTTGATGAATCTAAATTAGCCCTCTTGTGAATAATAAGTATAGGTGGGCATGTGTATGTGTGTGTGTGTGTGTGTGTGTGTGCACCTTGTGACAGACTGGTGCCTTCTCCAGGATTATTGTTGGTGTTATTATAAAAATAAGAATTATTGGTTGTATTATATTAGATCAACAGGTGACTTCCAAAAGATCCCAGTGTGAGTGTAGATTTATTCATTTGTGTGATGGCACTGGCACTGCATCATCTATCATCATCATTATTATTATTATTACTAGGCTGACCCGCCTTTTAAGGCAACCGACTTTTAAGTTGACCACTTCTTAAGGCAATTCAATATGTAGATCAATTTGATATTTTATACAAACTCATTAATTTGGTTATATTGCATTTGAGCGGTATTACTTTAATACTCATAGTTTCTGTTATTTTTGTGATGAAATGTAAACTTTTTTTCTATATTGAGGTTGCCCTTTTGAACCCCCCTGATATTTACTACGCGGTGAGGCATTTGTACTCCATCAACATTAATTATTTCCAGAGACATAATTTTGTCTATTTTTCCAGCGCATCGCGCACAAAAGCAAGGGAACGGTGGGAGCACCAGAACTCTGCTCACATCGCGTCGCTTCGTACCGCAAGCCGCAAGTAGTAAGTCTGTGATAAGCGGAATACCGCTACGTTTTCCACTCACGGGACGGAAGGACAATCCCGACCGCTTTTATATAGTAAGAAAGAAGAAGAAGATATCGCACAGTCTGGAGTAGAAAATCATCTTTTACCTGGAAAAACGAAACTACAAATCCCAATGTGCATTGCAAAATGGACGGGGCGTCTGTGAAACTCCGCACCTGCGTAGCACTCACGGGACGGAAGGACAATCCCGACCTCTTTTATATAGAAGGATTATTTTTGTTCATCTATCCATTATCCAACCTGCTACAATCTAACTACAGGGTCACGGGGGTCTGCCGGAGCCAATCCCAGCCAACACAGCGCGCAAGGCAGGAAACAAACTCTGGGCAGGGCGCCAGCCCACTGCAGGGTGCACACACACACATGCACACCCAGACACCAAGCACACACTAGGGACATTGTTGTTGTTGTTGTTTTTGCTGCTGCTGCTGTTGTTGTTATAACAAACAAATAGTCGTATAGACCAATTACTGACTCTAAATCACTACCAGTGTAAGCACCAGTTTGTGCATTAGTGTGCCGTGGGATAGACTGGCACCCTCTCCAGAGTAATTATCATAATTATTATTATTATTGTTGTTGTTTATGTTATAATGATAAAAATTAGTATTAAATTAATTAGTGGCTCTAAATCATCAGTGCAAGTGCCAGTTTGTGTATTAGTGTGGCCCTGTGATGATCTGGTGCACTGTCCAGGACCATTATTATTGTTATTTTTTATTATTATGATTATTGTTGCTGTTGTTGTTTATGCTAAAATTATAAACATTAGCAGTATAATTAAATTAATCAGAAACTCTAAATCGCGCCTAACGTAAGGGCCAGTTTGTGCATTAGTGTGCCCTGTGTTGGATTGTCACCCTGTCGTTATTAATATTACTTATTATTTGGCTGACACCTTTATCCGAGTTAATTTCCAACATTTGTTCCCATTTCTTTTGTTTTTCCTATTGGAGCACAGGCAGATGAAGGAAGCAGCGCGTGGTCACACAGTGTCAGTAGTGGGATGTGACCCCTCAATCTCAGGGAAACTGAAGTCCAAAGCCGTAACCACTACTCCCTACTATTTGCTGTTCATCTTGCTGTTATAATACAGTAGTTGTAGTGTTATTAGATTGATTTGCGGCTCTAAACAGCCCCAGTGTAAGTACAAATGAGCACATTAGTGGGCTCTGCGATGAGGTGGTGCCCTGTCCAGGACTGTTTCATGCCATGTGCACAAGACTGGCACAGACGCAGGCTCCCATGAAGCTGAACTGGAGAATATTAGGTAGTATTTTTATTATTATTGCAGGATGTGACTAGCAATTAAGGTTTAGCTATCAAGAAATTACGCAAAAGCAATCAAATAACGTAAATGCTTTGATTCAGATCCAGTCACCTTCACCTGGCCTGCGACTACACCAGTGAAGCAACACCTGACAAAATGCCGTTGATGCCTTCTGTTTTTTGCATCACTAAATCCTGACCATTACTGCACCCAGAAATTTAGGGAGCTGGGTCCCATTGTTGCAGGGCAGACCCTTGTGTCAGCATCCTCTGTAACGAACACTCGTAAAACCACATCGACTATCAGCAGTCGTCGGTCCCGGTGGGTCCAGCCACTCCACCGCGTCGGGTCTGCTCTGTAGGCCGAGTATTCTACCTTCAGACGCCTAACGCCAATATCATTTGCTAATGGACACAACACATTGTGACTGAAGTGTTTAAAAGCTACAAAGTAAAAGCAGGAAAAAGAAAATAAATAAAGTAAAGGCTCTCCTGTAGGCTTTTTTTTTTTTTCCTACAACCCCAGTTGATCTCGTCTTTCTCCTTCAGCTCAGAGAGCACTTTAAAAATAAATGAGTTTTCTTTGAGTTCAGACTGCTTGTTTTGTAATTACACTTAAGGCAGCTGCAGTCATGTAAAGTACGTATCTTTCGTTCTGATGGCCGGGTTAATATGTCACAGGGTTTTGGGTTTTGGTATTTTAAATTGCAGCATTAGGTGTTTTAAGAAGATGAAATATCTAACCTCAGAGCCTGGTGGCAGCCACCGCAGGAGACTATGAGGGTATGTAAGCTCTCATTTTATATACCGTCTCAAGCAGAGTGACACGTTATTAGTTTATCAGTTAATTAATGGGCACACCTTCCTGGGCTGCATTGACGTTAGTCACGTTCAAACCACTTTTCATTCGGGTCAGTTTAAACAAATCGGTGACTAACTTCTCAAATGCGACGGAATTTGTGTTCGTGTCAAATTTAAACATTGCTTTACTTAGAAACTACAGCTAAACTAGGAAGAAATATAAAAATATATACCGTATATACTCACGTATAAGTAGGGTCTTGAAATAGGGGGAGGCAGCTTGATGGCCAAAGTCTCCAGGACTCTAAATAAATCCCAATCATATTATGTGATATCATCTACTGTTGAATTCTGCTCTGTACTTGTAATATTCTTATCATAAAATCAGATCCCGACTTATCTGCCTGTTCAAAAAAGCAACACTTATTTTTTTTTTAACATCTTCTTGTCTCCTCTAATCTCGCATCAGTTTCTCAGATGCATTGAATTTTGTTGCAGCAGCACAGATACCAATTTCTTTCGTTACTTCAACGACTTTTCATTTTAAACCCGCTTCATATTTTCTTCTCATCGAACGCTCCATCGTAGATAAGGGCTGCTCTTACGATAAAGGTGTATGAGGGTGTGAGATACAAAAAAAACACAAATCAGTGCAAATGTCGCTTCGGAATAGTTTGGGTATCACCGTGTGGTCACGTAGGCACAATAGAGAGAGAGAGGTTAGGTACACAACAACAACAACAACAATATTTATTTATATAGCACATTTTCATACAAACAGTAGCTCAAAGTGCTTTACATAATAAGGAATAGAAAAATAAAAGACACAATAAGAAAACAAAATAAATCAGCATTAATTAACATCGAATAAGAGTAAGGTCCAATGGCCAGGGGGGACAGAAAAAACAAAAAAAAAACTCCAGACGGCTGGAGAAAAAATAAAATCTGTAGGGATTCCAGACCATGAGACCGCCCAGTCCCCTCTGGGCATTCTACCTAACATAAATGAAACAGTCAAACACATGTTGATACAGCGCATTGCCGCACTCACATAGAAAAAAAAGGCCTTGTGTCCCCCGTTGGTTACTCTCAGGTGGGCGTTAGAATATCATAATCTCTTGGACAAATAGCGGGAGTTTTCCGCATTTGACTTATACGACCGACATTATAAAATACCATATATTATACAGTAAAATCAAGTCCCGACTTATCCGCGGGAGAACTTATCAGCGAGTATATACGGTAATATAATATAATATATACATTAAAGAATACATTTTTCATTAACCACAGTTTTCGTGGTTATATCTGACTAAAGAAAATCATGGGGCGCACATAAATTAATTGATTCAAATAATTTTTGAAACCTGTTTAGCATGCTGGGGAATTGCAAGGTTGTTGTTTTTGTTTTATATTTTATGATGAAAGTAAGCTATTCTATTGATTGAATTGAAAACTGTGAATATGCCATGTAGGCCCCCAAAAGACTGAGTCCGAAATGGGACGGCTGAGTCTGGAAAGTCTGGAGGTTTTTATAGCTGAGAGGGAGTAAGCAAGAGGCGGGTCTTTGGAGCTGTAGCAGGAAGTGACATCATGAATTTGGGTTGTGACCAGTTGTATTATCTGAGGAGGAACCGGAGGACAGATTAGGCAGGTTTTGTGGATATGCAGGGAGAGGAGAAAGGTCGTTAGTACACTTTGCCAGCCCCTTAACTAGTCCAGTGTGTTCGATTAGGCCCCTTGACTGTGCACGTGTGTGACACAATCGATGTATCATTGGAGACGTCACACAGTCGCTGCCGTCCAATCGTATAAGATTTTTTTTAACTCTGAAGTCAACTGCTATGCTGTTTCCTCCCCACTCGAACTCTGCCGAGCAAATGCACTCTCCGTCCTGCACTTCTTTTTTCACCCTTCCTTCCTTCTTTCAAATTCTATGTTTATTTTTCAATAATCCACTTACTTTAACGTTGTCATCTCAGAGCACTCAGTTTGCTTCCTCCCTCAGTGGTGTCCTGATACAGCAGTGAAAGGCAACCTTTTTCGAGTTGCGGCGTACTAAGTCCAAAAATTTTCTTTCGCGGCGCACCTGAGGGATTGCCCATAAATAAAGTCGTGACGAGAATAAACTATGTATGAATTTTTCTAGATAAAGTTTAATTAAAATTGCCGTAAATAAAAAGCTAGTGATAATCATTGAGAATTAAATTACACGGAAGTATCGAATGCTTGCATCACAACAAAATGTTTTTCACCATAAAGAACTGGAAAAGGTCACTGAGTTTACAAAGTTTACTGTGTTGATCAGCGGTGTCAGAGCAAAAATAAGGTTAATTTTTCCATAGTAATACTCAGACGATTAAGTGGTGAGAGCTGCAGCTACAGCCGAAATGTAGCGCTCGTATTTTCTCGTTCTATATTTGCTCCGCCTTCTTCTATCCGTACAGTGAGCGAGATCTTCTAACAACGAGACTTTTTAAGTCTCACGAGATGTGTTTTTGACACCGTTGGTGTTGATATGATGAATGGTGAACAGCGAAAATTTTAACTTGCATTCAAAATAAATACATTCGTTTATTCAACAATCTGATTAACCGTTATCTGTTTTTCCAACATAAAATATTTCTTTTTAAACATTATCTTTTTAATCAACAAAAAGTTCAAAAACACTACCAATTTTAAATATTTTACAAAAGTTTTCGCAGCGCCCCTAGAAAAGTCAGCGGCGCACTGGCACACCGGTTGCCCGACAATGTGATAGAGACTGATGTCTGACCAGTCTCTTGCGAGTCTGTGACTAACTGACCCAGAAATGAGAGGTGGCCTCGGGATGCCTCTTATTTGGAGGATATCTCATGATTGATGCATCGCACAATAATGTGCTTGGACTTGTTTTCTTCAGGAGAATCTTCTGTAAGTGCTGATGTGTCACGTGTAGATATTTGCTGTTGTTTTGTGAAGTAGTATGCAAGAGCAGCAGACACTGTTTCTGTTTGTTCGATTGGTGAGAGGGTTCATCTAATTCGTTGAAATCTATCGGTCGGGACGTTTTGATTGATGCATTACACTTGTGTATTCCATATACAGAATAATTTCTATGATTTTTATTGTGACAATGTATGAGACACCACATGAATGATTTCATAAAAGACTGTAAATATTGTAGCAAGAGTGTGAAGTCGACAGCTATCGCTTGCAAACAAGGTATTGTTTATCTCAGTGTGCAGCCATACATGACCCATATGATATTTTTTATTTAGTTTAATTCCACCGATGCTTATGTAGCATATCGGGCAATGACTTTTTTCCAGTGAATACGATCGGCCGCGATTTCCTCCGCCTCAGCCCATGACATATCAAGTCGTTTCAGGTCATCGATAAATGTCCCTCGCCAGGTTATTTATGGTCATCCCTTCCCTTGCCTCCCTTGCCGACTGCCTGATGGTTTTCACGTCATAGTCGTTCTCGTGATCTGATAAGCTGCCATTTGAAAGACGTGGCTGGCAAAGCACACCCAATGGTGAGCGATGATGGTATGGAGACTTTTCAGGCCGCTTCATCGAAAAACACCTCCTCGTTTGTAACATGGTCATAGTAGTGGATACCACCTGTATGATATAGCAAAAGATTTTTATACAGTCGCTCAGCACGGTAGCAGGCTGCTCAGGGTATAAGAGATTTTAAGTGTACTCATGTCACAAGCAATTTGAAAAGTTTGTATTTGTATCTACCTGTGAAACTGACACAGAGCTCTGCACTTGGGGATGACCGCTATACGAAAACAAACTGAAGTGAAAAACTCCAGGTTTATATCACGGTCTTAAGTGGCACAAATCGGGTAACTGCAGAAGTGAACTCGTAACCTTCTTGGTGGTGGTCCACTACACTAGCCAGTAGTAAACACTGCCTGCCTAAGAGTCACTTAAGCATTAGCAAGCCCAGGAATTCTGTTTTTTTTTTTTTTTAGTAAGTATACTATGACTTTGTAAAGATTGCGTTCCCCATAACATGCGCTATATAAAGACTGATTAAGAATTCGAATGACCAATCATCAGGTTTCAAGTAATGCATATAAAAAGATCAGCTGTGAGATGTGAGTGACAGGAGCCTCGCCGTTAAAAATAGTGCCCAGGTGCAAACATTGCAAACCAAGCACTGGGAGTGAGACATGGCCGACAAATGAAAATCAAACTGCAACTTATGAAAGGCTCATCCGTTAATGTCGTAACACTCAAGCAGCCATAGTGTGTGTATATTAATACAGCGTTCAATGTGTTAGCATGTCTTAAGAAAAGCTGTCAAAACTGGGCATTTGTGTTTCACATTACACTTTTAAGAGAAAATCTGCTACTGCATTGAAGAAGCTGAAAATGGCAGGACTGTATATCAGGCAGTGGTGTGCTGTAGTGGTTAAGGTGTTGAACTGTTCTTTGCGGGTGGCATCTTGCTGCATGACAGTGAAGTGCCATGCAGTAATGGCAGGGTTGATTGGTAAAGAGTCTAGGAGGGTTTTAATCAAGGTAAGCACTTAAGACTAGGACCCCGGCTTAAAACTGTAAGGATGTCAGTTCAATACCCGCTGCTGAATCACTGTGTGACCTTAAGAGAGACAATCTGCCATTACGCAACCCTGGGGTGAAGAACAACCTGCCATTATGCAACCCGGGGGTGAAGATTCACCGACCATATTGCAACTGTCTCTTCTGTATAACATCCACCAGATCTGACAAGAGTTTGCATCACAACTTCAGGTCCAAGCCCTGGTCTGGACTACTGCAGCTCCTAACTGACAGGGTTACCTGTGTGTGCTACCAACTCACTGCAGATGTATCAAAAAGCAGCTGCACGTCTTGTTTCCAACCAGCCGAGATGGGTTCAGGTCATTACACAAGCCCCCTGTAGCAACACATATTAAGTTGAAATCTTTGATGCCTGCCAGCAGATTAGTCAATAGATCAGTAACTACTGTATGTATATGGAGGCACTTATGAGACCGACTCAGTTCTGCTAGTGACAGCACTCCAATGTGGCATCAAATTTCAATCCTGACTCTTTTCATGTGGAGCTCCTAGTTTGGCGGAATGAGTTGCTTACCTCCTTCCCAACTGCTGATTCTCTCACTGTGTTTAAGGAGTGTTTGAAGACTCGCTTGTTCTGTGAAAATCTTTCGAACTGATAATGGTTTTAATGCAAGGTTCTTAATAACCCAGAAATGAGTAGCTAGTCATGTGTCGTTCTCTTTGGTTTAGAGGTCTCCATTTGTGATGCTTAGTTTTATAACACTTGTTGCAGAACAGTCCCCAGGCTGAAGTTGACTGGATTTTGTATGACCTCTTTTGAAAGTTACTTTGGATAATAGCATCTGTTGAATTCATTCATTAATTAATTTTCCACCATTTATCCAAGACCAGGTTGCAGAGGCACAGTCTTAGGAGTGAGACCCATACCATCTTTTGCTCCATCCTCACCTTGTCAACTCATAATGTAGAATACCAAGGAATTCCCAGGTCAAGTGGGGGATATTCGCTTCCCAGCGAGCCCTGTGCCTCCCCTTGGGGTCCTCCTGCCAGTTGGTCATGCCTATAAAATCTCCAGGGGGCATCCATATCAGATTCCTGAACCCCCTTAATTGGTTACACGTGATGCAGGAAATTTGTGGCTCTACTCCAAGCCTATCCCAAATGATCTCTGCTTCCAACCATATCTCTAAAGGACCCCCATGGAGAAAGCTCATTTCGGCTGTTTCGACCTGCGATTTTGTCCTTTCAAACATTAGCCAAAGCTCATGACCACAAGTGAGGGTAGAGGTATGGATCAACTGGTAAATCGATAGCTTTGCCTTCTGGCTCAGCTCCTTCTGCACCACAACATATTGTAAAAACTGCTGAATATAAATCGAGGGACAATACGCTCAGACTATAGGATATGACATATGAGTGAGACTTCATCTGGAGTACTGGTCTGGTCAACACACAATAAAAATAATCTGGAGTGGTCTCCCCCTAGACTTTCTCAGATACTCAAGATATGGGGATAGATATTTGAGGAGTAAACCGCAAGACAATAATTATATTTTTATATTATGTACGTTAAAGAACCGTCAACAAAAAATCAAATCAAATTAATAACATATAAATAAATCGGACTCTGCAGCTGCATGAATAAAAACAAAATCGAGTAAGTACCACTGATGGATTTGGCCCAAAAATTAATATAGATCTACAATTCGACATGCCAAATTTCATCCATTTGTCTCAATGTGTTTTTGAGTTATCGTGTTTACACACACAGACACAGACATAATTCCAAAAAACGGTATTTTCGGATTCAGGGAGGTCTTAAACATCAAGATTCATCAGAATCTCAAGGTCGATTTTTTCATGATTACTATACTTTCTCTATCCTTTGATTACGAGAATGTAAAAAAAAACATAGCCGCACTTGAAGCTGTGCTGAGTTGAGCAAGCAGGTGCATCCCAGGACTTGAGGACTTGTCTTAATGTAAAGACTCAGAGAATTAAACATGTTACGTCTCAAGAACAAAAGGCTATGTGTGGACCTAATCCAGGTCTTCAAAATTATCGATAAAGTAGATCCCGCCGAATTCTTTCCACTGAACGGCGAATCACGCACATGAGGGCGCCAGTGTAAATTAAGGGGAGGTGCGTTTAAGTCTGTAACCAGTGTGGACTATGCCCGGCAGCTTATCCCGGCCAAGACCCCCAAGCTGCCAGATGGAGCCCTCCCTGCAATGTGGAGATGCCCCGAATTCCAGCAGGGCATCATGGACTTTGGAGTTGTAATACACAGCCCTGCTGGATAACGTCGGAGCCGCCAGGGGACGCTGCAGGGAGGCACAGAGACATTTGGTTTTCCTAAAGCCCGGAAGTACTTGCAGGTAACGAGGACGGAAGGAATAAAGTGCTTCCGGGCTGACGAAGAAAGAAGAGTTTTGATTTGATCCGGAAGTGCTAGGAAGTCACATGGACTGCCGGTGAAGGAGCACTTCCGGGTCGTGAACTATAAAAGGACTGTGGGAGCTCCCAGACGGCGAGCTGAGCTGGGTGGTAGGAGGGAAACGCGTCTGGGAGTGGAGGATTGATTACTGATTTATTGTTGTGTTTATTAGTGAGTATAGTGTGGAGTGGAGGGTGCTTAGTGCACATAATTATTATAATAAAGAATTATTGCACTTTTACCTGGTGTTTGACATGGTACCTGAGGGTTCAAGAGAGCGATAGTGCCCCCTACTACTACACCAGGAAGATCCTCTGTGCCCAATGAGGTGTTCAACTTGGGAACAAATTACTGAGTCAAGTAGTTGAAGCAGAAACCTTTAAGAATTATCTGGATGAGATGTTACGGAATGGTCTCCTTTCATTTGTCAAATCCCTTATGTTCTTATTGCAGTGTAGGGTCCTGGCAGGCCACAGCCTGCCCTGGCAGCATTGAGAGCAAGACACCAGTCTAACAAACTGCCCACTCATGTACGCCATCAATGTCACTCTCAGCCAATTTATAATCACCAAGTAACCGATGACAAATGCCACTGGGGGTGTGTGAGGAAAACACACATGGAGATGCAGGGAGAAGACAGAAGCTGACCACGACACCAGTAATCCTCCCCCAGAATCTATTAATGCTTCTCTGTAATGGCTGATGGTTATTTTGGTCTTGAACTCCCTTTTATTGAAGCTACATGATTTTTGTGGAGTGGACTCAAACCAAGGCCGATTGAGATTTCAGTTTGCGCCCAGCCTTTTCACATAATTCACACATTTGCGCTGCCGACCCTCCATTTACTACAACCACATTCATTCCCTTTTTATTTTACATTATTAAATAAAATCTATTCATACTCATTTGATTACAAATGCAGCGTGCGAAAGACTTGGCTCCTGTCAGCGATAACACTGCCGTTTCCGACTTAACAGAGCATTAATTATAATCATTAGGACGTAAGATGGCAAATAGCAGCACGTGATGGTAAGAACAAAAAAAAGGGTCTGGAGCAGGTCGGCCCATTAGAGCTCATCACTGTTCTGTTCACATTAGTCATTCAGAATGAAAGAGACAATCGACCTATGACTTTCAGGGGGCTCCCAGTGTGATCATTTTCACTGCTCGACATAATAATTACCTCTGTGCATTAATAAGTATGCAATGTAACATTCTCGGATCCGCATATTCCAGTTGAGACTTGTAGGGGGATAGGGAGGATGCCAGTCAAACCAAGAGTAAGGCAGGAATCAACCAAGTGCGTAGTGCACACGTACTCACACGGAGCCAATTTAAGGTCGCGAGTTGACCTAACTTGTACATCTTTGGAAATGTGGGAGGAAGATCAGACTACCTGGAAGAAAATTCACCTACACGTGCACACAGCATGCAAACTCCACATAGAGCATCAGAAATTTGACAAACAAGAGGAGACCTTTCAGTCTATCAAGTTCATTTGTTTAGTTAATAGCTAAGCTGTCTCGATATCTCACCCAGGTCCTTCTTAAAGGTTGTCAAGGCTTCTTCAACTACATGTCTTGGAAGATTGTTCCAGATTTCCCAGTAAAGAAGTGCGTCCCAACTTCAATCCTAATTGCACAACCCCTTAATTTCTACTCGTGTCTTCGAGTATGCGATTTATCGTTAAGTTGAAAGGATTCTGTTGGATCTCCTTCATCAATGAATTTAAGAATTTTGAAGACCTGGATGAGGTCCCCACTCAGTTTCCTCTAAACAGGTTATCGATGGTGTCACGCATGTGCGTCAGAGGATCTCCTCACAGGCTAACCGGCCAGGACGAGATGGGGCACCGTCGCTGACATGTGTTTCTCCATCTCTCCCTACGGCACTGAGAAACCGCCCAGTAAGGGCACTTAGCTCCACTCCTTCCTGTCCACATGAGATTAGAAGCCAGCCGGCCAGAAGGAGGTGTCTTTTGAACAGAGTAGACCTCTGGACAGGGCTCCCTGCAAAGACCAGGATATTGACGGCCAAAAGGGCCTACTATTTGCCCAGACGGGCTACGTTTTGAAGCCATGAAGGAATTTATTTTATTTTGGCCAGCAGAATTAAAAGGGAAAGCCCAGTTGGTGTGCCAACCATTTTTCTGTCTTTGTTCTGTTGTTCCAGCACTCAGCCACAATGATCACATAGTCAGTGATGGGGAATGTGATATGATCCCTACATGGCATATATACCATGGCACCTTGTATTAGTCAATCAGTCAGCCATTGTCCAACCTGCTATATCCTAACACAGGGTCACGGGGGTCTGCTGGAGCCAATCCCAGCCAGCACAGAGCGCAAGGCAGGAATAAATCCCGGGCATGGCACCAGCCCACCGCAGCACCTTGTATTAATAATATTTCAAATGAAAAACTTAAGGCAAAAAACATTAGGTTTTAGGACATACCTGTTTTCAAAAACATGTAGAGGATGGAATACACTGGATTGCTTCTTTTTGTGTGCAGGGACACATTCTTGTCATTACATTATTTATAATGACTGCACACAGCAGTGGGGCTGGCAAAGATTAAGCATAGAATTCTTTTTTTTTTTTTTTTACTTGGGGTGACCAGATGGCCTAATTAAAACAGGATGTTCCGAAACTGCGGCATTTTGTTTCACAGTGAAACGAGTCCTGATGACCAGCCATTGTTTGCAATTGAGATGTACATAGCAGGCATCTCGAGGGCCCTCACTTCAGTCCCTCTGAAATTATAATCTGATTTACTCTTTCAATGAAACTCCACACAAGGTAGACGTGATGTAACAAAGAAAAAGAAAAACAGACAACTCAGAAACCTTCTGATCATTCTGGAGGACTTGTGATTGTGATTAGAATTTTTTTTTTCCTTTTATCTATCCTGATTTAACAAAGGAAATGACATGCAAAAGTTGGACTGAATAAAATCATGGGCCACACATAAATTAATTGATTCAAACTTGATTAGCATGCTGGGGAATTACAATGTTGTTGCTTTTTTTTATATTATATGATGAAAGTAGCTATTCTATTAATTGATTGAATGGATTAATTTATGTGCGGCCCACGATTTTATTTTGTCACATCTAACCGCGAAAATTGTGGTTAAAGAAAAATGTATTTCTTCCTTTCTGGTGCATTTATCTTCTTCTTCTTCTTCTTTCGGCTGCTCCCATTACGGGTTGTCACAGCGGATCATCTTCTTCCATATCTTTCTGTCCTCTGCATCTTCCTCTGTCACACCCATCACCTGCATGTCCTCTCTCACCACATCCATAAACCTTCTCTTAGGCCTTCCTCTTTTCCTCTTCCCTGGCAGCTCTATCCTTAGTACCCTTCTCCCAAAATACCCAGCATCTCTCCTCTGCACATGTCCAAACCAACGCAATCTCGCCTCTTTGACTTTGGATCCCACCTGAGCTGACCCTCTAATGTCCTCATTTCTAATCCTGTCCATCCTTGTCACACCCAATGCAAATCTTAGCATCTTTAACTCTGCCACCTCCACCTCTGTCTCCTGCTTTCTGGTCAGTGCCACCGTCTCCAGCCCATATAACATAGCTGGTCTCACTACCGTCCTACAGACCTTCCCTTTCACTCTTGCTGATACTCGTCTGTCACAGATCACTCCTGACACTCTTCTCCACCCACTCCACCCTGCCTGCACTCTCTTTTTCACGTTTCTTCCGCAATCCCCATTACTCTGTACTGTTGATCCCTAGTATTTAAACTCATCCACCTTCACCAACTCTAGTCCCTGCATCCTCACCATTCCTCTGACGTCCCTCTCATTTACACACATGTATTCTGTCTTGTTCCTACTGACCTTCACTCCTCTCCTCTCCAGAGCAGATCTCCACCTCTCCAGGGTCTCCTCAACCTGCACCCTACTTTCGCTACAGATCACAATGTCATCAGCAAAACTGGTGCATTTATAAGTAAAGTAAATAAAATCATTTATTTAATAATATTTTCTTTTGGTCTCTATTTTTCTGTTTAGGCTCTTATAGGATTAGCGCTCTGTCACCGTGGAAAAGAAAATATCGACGACAGAACGGCAAGCTTACGGCAATACTTCCTCACCATGCTATTCCTTCGCAAGAGTAAACAAGTAAAGTTGGCACACATATTTACCCACTCCACTCACTGGAAGAGGCAAGTGGGCGCAATCCAATGCGTCTTTCACTTGTAGGCCTTCTATCGCACTATATTCTCTCTCCGTCACTGTGTGTGCATTAATTGGAATCGCATAACCATTGATTACGGCAAAATTTGTTACGTAATTGCATCGGTTTTGACGGATTATTGTATTGTCATCGATAGACAAAATTTGAAGAAATTCACGTTGCCAAAGGTAATATTAAAATCAACTGCAAGATTTGACTCAGACAAGCAAACAGACAGAGGAGTCAAGTTAAATAAAATCGTTTAATAAAAAAAGCGAACCAAACAGAGGAGGAC
Organism: Polypterus bichir lapradei; assembly: GCA_026402145.1. Taxonomy (NCBI): domain Eukaryota; kingdom Metazoa; phylum Chordata; class Cladistia; order Polypteriformes; family Polypteridae; genus Polypterus; species Polypterus bichir. Next base: position 21,854,767 of record JANRMT010062835.1, read on the forward strand.
ATGGCGACACACGGACAGAGAGTGAACATGTAATTAAACCAGGTGGGGCTTGGATACAAAAAAGGGCAACCATGATAAGTTTGAGAAGGAGCCATATATCAAAAAGTGCCATATTGATCAAATACAATTACAATATAAAACTACGGAGAAGAATATATAGTAGAGGTGATGCAAGATTTTACTGCAAAATGAAGATATTCATCCGAGTCTGGTGGAAGAGGTGCACAAGGCCACCTTTGAGGAGCAGTCAGCACAAGTAGCAGTGCAGGGAATGTGATGCCCTCTTGTGTGCCCTCTGTGTGTTTCTCTTCACCTACAAGCGGGCACGAAACAAAAACGATGCGTGTGGTCATTTCAATAAAGAGGCTGGGTGGGCTGGGCAGCGGTGTGAGTGCCATTTGTTATTTTTCGAATCTGAGTGGCTACAACTGCAGCACCAGTCCAGATTTATTGGGCAACTAACTAAATCAAACACCTCTGACCAACAGATGTAAAAAAAAAAGGATACGTCAAGTTTTAATCACCCCATTGGTGCGCTCATCTTTTAAATGTAATAGAATGAGCTGGCCACTTAAGGTAAAGGGACTTTAATTAACTTTTAACAACATTCAAAATAAGTGCTTCCTCCCAAATCAACCACAGAAACCTACCATGTTCTGCTTCTCACTTCATGATTGACTGAGCTAAAGAGCCACAGGAAGCACTGCTGGCTTGGCAAGCTTACTAGTCAGTTCGTTTTATGTAACGGGATTTAACTGGAACTGGCATCCACGCCAAGTCGGCCCCGACCCTCTGCCCTATTCGAAATAGGGTAAGTTACTTCAGTGAGTGCTTAGATTTACTGTTCACTTCATCCATCCATCGTCCTAACCCACATATCCAGGACCTTATTCTCTTATTTTGCGAATAAAATGAAAGACGTGGAGTGAAGGAACAGTTCACAACAACAAGCAAAGAATTCAAATGAAGCAAAAGAAAGTGTGAAAAATACAGCCGACGTGTGACTACCACATACAAGCTCATCGACACCCACTAACTGCAACAGCAATGGCGGACAGGAAGAAGCATGCAATAAAACCTTTATACTTCCCACATTTGCTGCCTTGGCCAATTGTAAAATAAGGAGACAGGTGGCAACCAATACTGTTAAAAAGAAGCAGCAAAGGGAGCGGAGGGTGTCATGTTTCAGGTTCTGCCTACACAGTAAGTTCACGTGAGTGTGTGCGAATGTGTGTGTGGGGGGTGTGTATATTCCAAAATGGGGTCAAGGCAAAACTGGGTACAAGGTAGGAACCGACCATGGATGGGACGTCAGTTCATCGTAGGGCTTGCATGTGCATGTGTGTGTTATGTGTATACACAGATTACTGTATTGACCCTGAGAGGACCTGAACCTATCCTGACAGCTCTGGAACCAATTTATAGATGCCAGTTGATTTAATCTCCACAACATTTGGGATGTTGAAGGAAAACCAAAGTACCCAAGGAAAATCCACATAGACACCTAGAGAATACCAGGAAAAATACAAGATGCTGGATTCATGTAGCAGCACCACCATAGCACCCTGTATATGTCCCCTTCGTATTTCTGAGATCACAGATTTAAGCATATTATAATGAGGAGTTATCGGTTTGCCTAAGAGTTTTGAGCATGTAGATATACGCATATTATATTGAGGACATACACATATGATATTGAGGATCATCGAGAGGTCCCCTTTGGATTTCTGAGATCACAGATTTAGGTGTATTATAATGAGCAGTTATAGGTCCTCTTAAGAGTTTTGAGCATGTAGATAGACACATACTATATCGAGGACCATGGGAGCTCCCCTTCGGATTTTCAAGATCACTGACTTAAGCATATTATAATGAGGAGTTATTGGTTCGCCTAAGAGTTTGAGCATGTAGATATACGCATATTATGTCGAGGACATACACATATGATATTGAGGATCCAGGGAGGTCCTCCTCTGAGTTTCTAGATCTCTGATTTAGTCATACAATACAGTAACAAGGAGTTATTGGTCCCCCTCAGAGTTTTGAGCAGGTAGATAGACACATAATATATAGAGGATCGTGGGAGGTCCCCTTCGGATTTCTGAGATCACAGATTTAGGCATATTATAATGAGGAGTTATTGGTTCGCCTAAGAGTTTTGAGCAGGTAGATAGACACATAATATATCGAAGATCGTGGGAGGTCTCCTTCAGATTTTCGAGATCACAGATTTAGGCATATTATAATGAGGAGTTATTGGTTTGCCTAAGAGTTTTGAGAATGTAGATATACGCATATTATATTGAGGACATACACATATGATATTGAGGATCATCGAGAGGTCCCCTTTGGATTTCTGAGATCACAGATTTAGGTGTATTATAATGAGTAGTTATATGTCCTCTTAAGCGTTTTGAGCATGTAGATAGACACATAATATATCGAGGATCATGGGAGGTCCCCTTCGGATTTTCGAGATCACAGATTTAGGCTATTATAATGCAGAGTTATATGTCCTCTTAAAAGTTTTGAGCATGTAGATATACACATACTATATCGAGGACATACATATGATATCGAGGACCCAAGGAGGCCCTCCTCTGAGTTTCTAGATCTCTGATTTATTATTACTGAGTTATTTGTCCCCTCGGAGTTTTGAGCAGGTAGATATACACATATTAAATGGAAGACCATGGAAGGTCCCTCTTAGAGAGTTTTGAGGTCACTGATTTAGACATATCATATTATAATAAGGAGTTATTGGTGCCGCTCTGAATTTTGAGCAGGTACACATATGCATACTATATCGAGGACCGTGGGAGGTCCTCTTTGGATTTTCGAGGTTGCTGATTTATGCATGTTATAACAAGGAGTTAATGGTCCACCTCGTCATTTATAGAGCACTGATATATATGTAAATTATAGTGAGAAATTGGAGTAGCGGGTCCCCTGTGGAATTTCAAGTGTGCTAATATTGCATCGAAACATTTCTGAGCGTGATTTTCTGATTTGCCATAACATTAATTTACCATATCAAAAAGATCACAATGGAGTGTTATTTTGTTTTAAAGTTGATAGTTCAGCACTGTTTTAGTACCAGTATACCACACAATGCTGTGCTGCATACTAAAAGATAAAGAAATGCACACTGGGAAATATGTAGCTTCTATAATTGCTAAAGTGGGGTTACTGGCGTGGAAAGCACGTAAAGGGCACAGGACGGGTATTGGGGCACAGTAAGCTCATGAAGAGCACAACAGAGGCAGTTAAATCACGGAGCTGTGCCAAGTGCTGTGTGAGTAGCCAGGGGCTACCAGGGAGCTATGAGAACAGAGGAGAAGATGGCATTGAGGGCAGGAAGTACTTTAGCTGCCAAAGGTGCCTCTTAACAGAAGTAATAGTAGCAGCCGTAGTATTGTCACTGGTTCAGTGAAATTCTTACCTGCATAACCAACCAGGTAACACATCGCCACTTTCCAGGTCAGCCCCACTGCGCCTACACAGAGCCTAGCAGATACGTCTGAAACCAGGAAAGCCCTCTTCTTTTAATTTTAAACGCTTTGTGTCCCTTTTGTGCCCTGTGTGGGTCTGACATTCCTTTTCTTTACTAGAATGTTTGCTTATTTAAAGATCAACATTCGCCATATTTGTTTTATTTGAATGCGAGGGCTATCTTAATATAATCTTAAGTTCCTCATTTTGAAAATCTGCTTAAAATAAACATATTGCACGTCCATTAAACCATGGGCATTTCCAAGAAATTCAGTTGGCGTACAGTCACACGTTCACACACATTATATATATCTGTAAAAAAAAAAAAGTGGAAAAGGTGATTGAGCAAAACAAATGAATGTACGAGCATGAGGGTCTTTGTGAATATAAGCTTGAAAAGCACTAACACTAATGCCTCTGACTCACTAAGATTATGTAAATGAAGGCTACGACTTACAATCACTGGAAAAGTCATGTAATGTGACATTGTCTTTAGCAATCAGTACATCTATAGCCAGTTTTCTTTAAAGTTATCTGATTCCATGAGCGTTGTTTCTTATCTTCTCTTTCCATGTGTCAATGAAACTAAATATGAATTGGCTAAACAATCCAAGTCAATTTCTGGACAGGCATAGCTTAAACACAATCTTGCCATATCTTGCAGTACTCTTGCACAGCTCTACTGAAAAGCAATGTGAGAGATGGCCAGCAGCTCAACCCAGCCAGGACACCCCTGAAATGGAAGGATGGGGGAAGGTAGCAACTTTTGGACACTGCCTCCCCCAAAACACTAGATGGCAGCTCCCCTGGAGTGTAGCGGTGCCCCGGATTCCCACAGATAATCCTGGGACTTGGAGATCGGTTTCTCAGCCCTGTTGGGTGCCGCCAGGGGGTGTTATGAAAGGACCTGGGGAGTCATGCTTCCCTTATAGCCCGGAAATACTAGGAAGTCACGAGGATGGAAGCCTGAAGTACTTAAAGAAGATTAAAGAATTCTCCATCTGATCCGGAAGTGCTGGCAAGACACGTGGAAGGAAGAACAGAAGCACTTCTGGGTCAAGAACTATATAAAGGACTGCAGAACACCCAGCAGGGGAGCCAGAGTCGGGTAGAGGTGGACGAAGTTTATTGGGAGGTGTGAAGGAGAAATAGAAAGAATTGTGATTATTGTATTTACTTGCCTGTTTATTGTGGCTGTGGTGCTTGGAGGGCACTGTTTAAGAAGAAGAGAATTAAAAGATTACTTCCTGGTGCTTTTAACCTGTATCCTGTGTGTCTGTCTGTTGGGTTTAAGGGGCAACAGTGAACTCTAGCGTCTACAGCAGCTGCATATTCTGGTCAATAGCAACTGCAACAGGAGGGCGACATCCTATGAATGCAATCTTAATGAACATGAACAATAATTGCTAAGTAATTGATAAGGCACAATTATAATACAGTAATTTAAACAAGACGTTGAGTATCCTTGCAACAAGCAGACGAAACTGGCAAGCAGTGTGACGTAGTACGTATACTAAAAAATGAAATGAAGCTGACCAGACAGAAAATGAAATATCTTGGGTCCACACTGTCTGCAAAGAAATAAAATTCAAAGTAAACTTTTTTTTAATTTGCATTCTCCATACCGTCCCAACTTTTTTTGATTTGGGGTTGTAGTTAAGACTTTAAATCCCACTACTGACACCAAATAGCCAGGAGCATTTCACTTGACTTCACTTGCATGTCCATCAAACAACAAACAAAAGAAATGTGACCAATTTTATCTCAAATAAATAAACACATAGTCTAATTAATAATAATAATAATAATAATAATAAATAAAAAATAAATAGGGTGGCGCTGCTGCCTCGCAGTTAGGAGACCTGGGTTCGCTTCCCGGGTCATCCCTGCGTGGAGTTTGCATGTTCTCCCCGTGTCTGTGTGGGTTTCCTCTGGGTGCTCCGGTTTCCTCCCACAGTCTAAAGACATGCAGGTGAGGTGCATTAGCGATCCTAAATTGTCCCTAGTGTGTGCTTGGTGTGTGTGTGTGTGCCGTGCGGTGGGCTGGCACCCTGCCCAGGGTTTGTTTCCTGACTTGTGTCCTGTGTTGGCTATGATTGGCTCCAGCAGACCCCTGTGACCCTGTAGTTAGGATATAGCGGGTTGGATAATGGATGGATGGAAATAATAAATAGTATTATACATGATTGCTTTCTAGATAACTATATGCGGGAAGTGTGTACATGGAAAAGTACAATTTGTAGGAATTACTACATTTCAATGAGATACCCACAATCCCATACTGAATTTCAATGCCGGCCATACAGCCTGTATACAGTAAATATAAAACTTGCATCGCGCAAGTCCACTCTGTCTGAAGCGAGAGAGTGAGACGTCTTTCATTGTGGTTCTCGTTGTTTGGTCCTGCTCATCCTCTTTCTCATCGGAGGCAGGCGCCCGCGTCAAGCGCTGTTTTGTTGCGTTTGTAACTTAGAAAGGAAATTAATTAGATGGCCAGTTGAGCAGGCCTCTGGTGTTGTTTGCTGAAAGTGACTCATTATAAATGAATGCCCTATTTGGCACATTCCCAGAGTGCCGCAGTGAAGACAGTAATTGAGTCAGCGGTTCAAAGAATATCGTGAAGGAGTCGCAGCTCGTTCATAGAGTGCTGATATCAAAGAGGAAATTAGATTCTCGGTAATCTCCTAATACAAACACCATGGAGGGCTGCTGTCCGCTGGAGCCTTGAAAGGCGCCTCCTTCCCACTCGCACCATATGGCCGACTTCCATGGGATGTCTTTTGGTTGTGCGTGTGTGAGTGTGTGTGTGCGTGTGTGAGGTGAAAGTAACAAAATGCAGGCAGGCCAGCTGTTAACGGGACTGCAATGCGCTATATAAGACACATCACTTGTTTTGAAGTTCTTAGCATACTGGGAGAGCAGGTCCGCTTCAAAGCAGGTTGGAAACTTAAAAAGGAAGCATGGAAGTGCAGTGGGTGGACTGATGTTAACCCCCCCAGTTCCATAAAATTCTGCTTTGGCTTCTATCAACATATCCGTGTCGGTTCATCGCCAAGTATTTTGTTTTTCTTTCCACATCTTAAGGACATGAGAGTTAGTTTAACTGACAAATTTTGCCCAGTGATTAGTGGCGCTTTACGGATCTAAGCTTGGTTGCACGCCAGTTCCGTGTCACCATGTCCAAGTGTGCCAGGATACTCATGTTAGACTGATTGCCGTGATGAGTGGGGTTTATATACGTCTCTCTGTGTGGGGGGGGTCTTGCACTGCACTTGTATCCCATCCAGGGACGTGCTCGGTGCTTTTGTGACACTTTAATGATAAAAAGCAGGCTTGGAAAGTGGAGATTCTGCATTGTGGATTAGGATTTTGTTCACAAAGTGTAAGAGCCGTTTCTTAGTTCTTTAGGTTATGATAAACTGACAGAAGTATTTTCTTAGTTATGTTTATAGTGAGAAGTCAAGCAAAATGACACCTTTTATTGGCTAACTAAAAAGATTACAATATGCAAGCTTTCGAGGCAACTCGGGCCCCTAAAATGTTTGCCTACGTATAATGCATAGTCTCTGGGAGATTCAGTCAGTCAGTCATTGTCCAACCTGCTATATCCTAACACAGGGTCACGGAAGGTCTGCTGGAGTCAATCCCAGCCAACACAGGGCGCCAGGCAGGAACAAACCCCAGGCAGGGTGCCCGCCCACCGCAGTCTATGGGAGATTCTATTGTATAAATTGAAATGGAATATTCAAACTATTTCTTGTCTCTCTGACTGCAGATTAGTCTCAATTTATTATCTGCCTGGCAGTGAGAATGACATGGAGGGCAAGCAGTTCACCGACAAAAGCGCGATAGTCATATTCGCCCCGACAAAACCGCGACGGAGAAATGAGTGCCGACAAACCCGCTAACTGGTTTCCGACAAATGCGCGCCGACAAAATCGCCACAACAAAATCGCGAGAGAGGCCAAGAGAGTGGGACGCGTACGTGCGCATTATGTACACATTATGTGCTAGGTTATAACTGCTGATGGCATGCCGAGAACAAATAACTCAGATAACTAATATACAAAGCAGAATTACCAGCAGTCAGGCAGCCAGCAAGTCTAAATACGCTCAACTATCAAGACGTCTTGCTGCAATTCTTCCTACATATGCAGGGCGTGATCTTAAGGACTATCTGCGTGCCGTGCTGATGGCATGCCGCGTCTCATAATATTGACTTCTAAAATAAACATTATTATATATGCTTTAAACTAGTAATTCATATTCAATGAAACTTTCGCGATTTTGTCGGCGCGATTTTGACGCCACGTTTTAATCGGCGCTATTTTGTCGGCGCTCACATGTCTATTGCGCAAATGTCGGGTCACAGGGCAAACAGTTTTCAACCATGCCCTATTAAATGTGCCGTGCTACACGTACAGAACGGCTTGAATGTATTAAATAAAGCTTATGTAAGTTTCTCATTGGGGGAATAACACAACCTTTAAGTACAGAAAGCAAGTGAAGTTTAACAAGAAAAAGTTATGCTTGCCGAAGAACCATCTTTTCCATTATTGCCTTTCATTCTGCGTGTTTCTTCTCTAATTCTGTGTGAACTGTTTTGCTTTGAATTTTTCAATTAACCTTTTTAAAATGAACTTTATTGGATGGAGAAATTTATTTTGTATGTGTCTGACTCAGGCTGATCCTGCCTTACTAACTCAGCAGCTGCTCGGTTTAGGGAAACTGGAAAAGACGCAGCTGCCAGAACGGTCCCATCTGATGAGGTCCCACTTGACGGGTTGGCCATCAAACTAAAAGAAATGGGAGTTCAGGGTGTAGATGCTTTGGAAATTGGATCAGATACAGGAAGCTGAGGGTGACGGTGTGAGGAACCAAATCAGAATTGGGTGACGTTAAGAGTTGGGGTCAGTGCTGGGGCAGCTGCTCTTTGCAATATCCATAAATGATTTAGATACGAATATAGATAACACACTGGTTCCACTCCATCTGAGCTAGTGTGGTGCTGAGGTGTCACCTGTTGCATGGCTGCACTCGGGTCCTAATGTAGGGTCCTGAGTTGGTCTGTCATGTGTTGGGTGCGGCAGTGCGCTTTATCAATGCCTACTCCTAACCTTAGTCTTGGTCCGGTTAAGTTTGCAGATGATATCAAACTGGGTGGATTGGCAGATCATCTCAAATCCACTGAATCATCACAGAGAGACTTGGACAGCAGACAGGCTTGGGCAGACTTGTGGCAGATGAAATTTAATGTCAGCAAATGTAAGAAAGTAAAAATGTTAGGACTGAATACACAATGGGAGGTCTGAAAATTGAAAGCACGCCTTATGAGAAGGATTTAGGAGTCATAGTGGACTCAACGCTATCAGCTTCCAGACAGTATTCAGAAGCCATTAAGAAGGCTAACAGAACGTCAGGTTATATAGCGCCTTGATGTGTGGAGTGCAAGTCACAGGAGGTTACCACATTAGGTGGGTTGGTAGATATTCTACAATACACTGAATTATTACAGAAGGACTTGGACAGCACACAGACTTGGGCAGATTTGTGGCAGATGAAATTTAATGCCAGTAAATGTAAAGAATTACACATAGGAAGTAAAATTGTTAGGTATGAAAACAAAGTGAGAGGCCTGAGAATCGAGAATACACCTTATGAGAAGGATTTAGGAGTCATAGTGGACTCTAAGCTATCGACTTCCCGACAGTGTTCAGAAGCCATTAAGAAGGCTATCAGAATGTCAGGTTATATAGCGCCTTGATGTGTGGAGTACAAGTCACAGGAGGTTCTGCTCAAGCTTTATAACACACTGGTGAGGCCTTAATCTGGAGTACTGGGTGCAGTTTCAGCCTTTTGAAAGTCCCTAAAGTCCTTCTGTCTACCACATTACTTGGTCACTTGGTCACTTAATTCCATGTGTTTGGGGTTCTCTGTGTAAAAAATCAAAAAAACTCCTAATGTCTGTGTGAAATTTGCTCTTCACAAGTAACCAAATGTGTCCCCATGTTGCTGTGGAACTCATTTTAAACTCACCATCTCGATCCACTTTCCTCTCCACTGTCCTTTCCAACACTCCTCATTTTATTTTATAATTTTTTTCATTTAAGCATAACTTTCATGATGGATCCTGATCTTCCTTGACTGGTCTCTTTTTTGAGCCGTCTTTGCCACACTCTGCGACTCGTCTTATGGAAATGAGCCCCCAGAGAGTGGGGGTGGGGAACTAAGTTACGCTTGGGGGGCCTCCAAGCTAAGAGGATAAAGGTGCTGACCTCCGTCACACCTGAGCACCAAAGAAAGCACCAAATGGACAGGAGGGCAGCCGCGAGGCTTTAGAAAAGCGATAAAAGGTGAAGGACGTTTGATTCGGTGGCAGCACATCTTGTCGTCACCCCCAAATTTAAAATCCTGCTACTATCAAGGTGGGAGGCTCGAGCTGGTGCTCTGCACTTAGAGCCTTTTTTGTCATTTTATTTTTTTTTCCATCTCTTAAAAGGGACAACACAAGGAACGAGGAGACTTGCTTTTTATGGTAAGGTGGTACATAGAAATCTACGGTGGGTTGGCACCCTGCCCGGGATTGGTTCCTGCCTTGTGCCATGTGTTGGCTGGGATTGGCTCCAGCAGACCCCCGTGACCCTGTGTTCGGATTCAGCGGGTTGAAAAATGGATGGATGGGTACATAGAAATGGACTGAAAGCCGTGATCAACTGTGTAAGTAAAACAGTTAAACCCTAAAAAATAAATTCAAACAGCAAACTCCAGGACCAGTTTAGCATTACCAGTCCACTTCACACTGTGGGAGGAAACTGGAGAACAGCAAAATTCTGTCACATTTTTATAAAAAAAATCACTCGAAGTCAGTCAGTTGTGAGGACTGAATAGGCTGACTTGAGGTGCACAGCTCAGAGCCTGAACTGCTACGGCATAATGATACGTCACACGCCACGTGATAAGGCGCTGTCAAAAAAAGGTTTACTCGGCCTGTATCATCAAAGAATCGAATACGGCAGCTAGCAATGCACAATTTAATGCAAAAACAAAACTTCCTTACATGCCGTAATATAACAGCTTAATTCAATTCAAAATCTTTAATATACAGTATATAGGTATATAACTACCTGTGGTCAGGGTGCGATATAAATGATGAGTGAGACCTCTGTCCGGAGGTCAAATCGATTCAAATATTAATGTTTAATATGGCAGTGATCAGCATGAAGGGCTCCATATCTATCTATCTATCTATTATATAGTGCCTTACATATCTATCTATCTATTTATCTATCTATTATATAGTGCCTTACATATCTATCTATCTACCTATTATATAGTGCCTTACATATCTATCTATCTATCTATTATATAGTGCATTACATATCTATCTGTCTATTATATAATGCCTTACATATCTATCTATCTATCTATCTATTATATAGTGCCTTACATATCTATCTATCTATCTATTTATCTATCTATTATATAGTGCCTTACATATCTATCTATCTATCTATCTACCTATTATATAGTGCCTTACATATCTATCTATCTATCTATTATATAGT
>JANRMT010062835.1:21876122-21887755 GCA_026402145.1 Polypterus bichir lapradei
GATAGATAGATAGATAGATATGTAAGGCACTATATGATAGATAGATATGTAAGACACTATAGATAGATAGATATGTAGATAGATAGATATGAAAGGCACTATATAATAGATAGATAGATAGATAGATAGATATGTAAGGCATTATATAATAGATAGATAGATAGATAGATAGATAGATAGATAGATAGATAGATATGTAAGGCATTATATAATAGATAGATAGATAGATAGATAGATAGATAGATAGATAGATGTGAAAGGCACTATATAATAGATACATAGATAGATAGATGTGAAAGGCACTATATAATAGATAGACATGTAGATATGTAAGGCACTATATGATAGATAGATAGACAGATAGATAGATATGTAAGGCACTATATAATAAATAGATATGTAAGGCACTATATAATAGATAGATAGATAGATAGATATGAAAGGCACTATATAATGGATAGATAGATAGATAGATAGAGAGGGTTTAGTATAACACATTAACTTATTTAGTTGAGGCCTTAATCAAACGTAGATACAGTACTATGACAGTGTGTTTGTCTTTGACCATGCCTCCCACTCACAGCTGTATGGCAGACCCCTGGAGCCATTGTGCCAGTCTGCCGGATTTAAGCAGGCTCTTAGCTCAGTCACTCAGACTCCCTCAAATTAGCTCAAATCAATTTAAATGAATGTACTCTCTTAGACATGAATAGGACAGTTGGTGAGATGAGTGGGAGTTTGAAGGAAAGGATGGGACCTAATGATTATTGTGCACCTTTAATTATTGATCTCTAAGGAAGAAGAGTGAAGAATGGTGAATCTGGTAGCTTTCAACATGAAATGTGTACTAAAAAAACAAATAAATACTAATAAAAATTGCCCCTAAAACTGAATTATGCTGGCTTACAAAATTAATACCTGCAGGAATAAAAAAATCAGAAAAAATGCCCTAGAGTTTAAGAGGCTAGAAGTATATCAAGTGCTTTTCATGGCGGGTAGTACCACTAATCATTTTACACATTCAATAGACTAATGAAAGGTGTAAACTGTGGACCTTTCAGTAAAGCCGAACAGCGAGAGCGCCATCAGAGCACAGGGAAGATAACAGAGAACCAGGCTGTGGAGGATGAAGATGCCAGTTTGACAGTCAGGTTTGTTTAGGGTACATGTAATGAATTCTAAACCATGGCACTCAAGGGGCACATCAGCCATAAACTGATAAGCAGGCTGTGCACCCCAGGGGCTAAGAGTGTGTAGTGGGCTACACTCTACAAGACGCCCCACCGGTAGGAACAGGACAACAAATGAAACAAGAGGAGTTTGACAGTTGCTAAATAAATAAATTTGAAGAAAGTAAAGGCTTAGGCAGGTCACTGTACCCTTGCCACCGGAGATGTGCCAGGCACATGCTGCACTTTGATTCTGACACTGGGCTCATATTTCTATAATGAAGAGATTAGCCATAGCCCCAATCCAAATGTCATCCCTGCAACCAGCAGTGCAGCTCAACTAAGTGCCTAAAATGCGACTTAATTCAATTTCTCCTTTGGATTTCTGAATATATATCCTTATATATGTCATTCAGTGCAGCGTGCATTTACTCTAGGCCAAACATTTTAAAAAGCCACCTCCGTGCAGATAAATGAATTAAACAAGACTGAGCATTCATTTTTCTGGTCAAAGGTCCTGCAAATATGTTGCTTTATTGAATTAATCTGTCAAGCAATTTCTTCTCTTATTAATAATGATAAGAATACAATTGTTACAAATGCTGCTCCTGCAATGTAAACACATAAAAAGCAACCATGTGTGCAACTGCAATCTTGATTCAGAGATCTACTGAGAACATCAGCCAGGAATCTAGCCGTACGTATGAGACTTGTTTTATTCCATATATTTATGATTCACAACATAAATCTATCGTTTGGCTAAAACTTACTTTTTATATTCAGAATTCTATATATACTGAATGTTACTTACTATATTCAAAATTTGAACGCATACCTTCAAGTCAATTTACTGCAAGTCTGAATTTATACATTTCAAATTAATGCTACACTTTCCAAATTCATCCTATGTGTACTGTGCTTGCTTTATATATTCAAACCCTATATATTTTAGGTTTAGCTATACATATTCAAATTTCACTTTATATTACTCATATTTAAAATATGACTGTATATACTGCTAATTCATTTCACACATTTAGAAGTCACTCCTTATGGTGCTTATATCTCATTGGACGTTATAAATTCAAACTTCACGCCATATATTTCAAGTTTCACTTTATTATGAGAGCGTTAGAATAATTGTGATGAGAACAGGCCATTCAGTCCTACAAGCTCGTCCATCCAATTCACCAAAAGTCAAGATGTGAAGGTCCCTAAAGTCCTGCTCTACACCACACTACCTGATAATTCATTCCATGTGTCTATGGTTCTTTGTGTGAAGTAAAACGTGTGTGTGAAATCTGCCCTCAATTGTATATTCAAAATTGACCTAATATATTTACAACTACTTCCATCTACTACAAGTTGGAGTTTACATATTCTTAATTCACTTCATATATTCCAAATTAATTTTATATATCTAGAAGTCACTTCATATGTTGTATATATCAGTTTGGAATTTATATATTCAAACTTGACGCCAGATATTTCAAGTTTAGCAATACACATTCAAGTTTCACCTGATATACAGTAGTTCAAAATTCACTGTAAATTTGAAATATGACTTTAACGATCGCTAACTCATTTTTCATATTTAGAAGTCACTCCATATGCTGTACATACATGTATTAGATTCACTTCACGTCATGTATTTCCTGTTTCACTTTATTATTAGAACATTAGAACTATTGTGATGAGAACGGGCCATTTAGGCCAACAAGCTCGCCCATGCTGTTCACCTCGATAATCCAAAATAACATCAAGTCGACACACGAAGGTCCCCAAAGTCCTGCTCTTCGCCACACTACTTGATAATTTATTCCATGTGTCTATGGATTTTTGAACATTTGTGTGAAATCTGCCCTCAATTACTTATAAAACATTGACCTACTATAGTTAGAATTAACTTCATATACTACAAGGTGGAGTTTATACATTCTTAATTCACTTTACATATTCCATATTAATTGTATATATTTAGAAGTCATTCCATATGTTGTATATATCACATTGGACGTTATAAAAAGTTTAGCTATGTGCATTCAAATTTCACTATATATAATTCAAAATTTTCAATATGGCGTTATACATTGCTAATTCATTTTACATATTTAGAAGTCACTCCATATGCTGTATACTGTATATCCAAACTTTACACCATATATTTCAAGTTTAAAAATACACAGTCAACTTTCACCTGATATAATTCACTGTAAATTTGAAATATGACTTTAAAGATTGCTAATTTATTTTTCGTATTTAGAAGTAACTCCATATGCTCTAGACTGTATATCCAATTGGACTTTATATAGTCAAACGTCATGCCATATATTTCAAGTTTCACTTTATTATTGGAAAATTTTAACAATTGTGATGAGAACAGGCCATTCAGCCCAACATGCTCACCCATTCTATTCACCTGGATTGTCCAACAAGTCGAGGTACGAAGGTCCATAAAGTCCTGCACTCTACCAAACTACTTGCTAATTTATTTTACATGTCTGTGGTACTTTGCGTGAAGAAAAACTTTCTAACATTTGTGCGATATCTGCCCTTCATTATTGTATATATTCAAATTTGACCTACTAAATTTAGAATTATCTCTATATACTATATGGTTCACTTAACATATTCTTAATTCATTTTATACCATCAAAACTCACTCCATAAATGCCAGATTTGACTTTACATGTTCAAACTTCACCTCATATATTACACGTTATACTTTACATATTCAGATTTCACTTTATATATTCAAAATTCATTGCATATCATTGGATTTAACTTTGTACTGTACATTTAGAACTTGCTCCCTATAGATTTGACCCTACATATTCAAAGTTCATCCCATATCTTTCAAGTTGTACCTAACATATTCAAATTTATCTTTATATGTTCACAATTTACCCCATATACATCCAGGATAGCTGAATTGGAGTTTATATATATATTTAGAACTAGCCGTCCCCTGCGACTCCACCCACGTGGTAGTGAAACAAGACAAAATTTAAAAATCAATAAACAAAAAGGTATCGCTAGGTAAGTGGTGGCAAGGTACACTCCAAAAACGCAGAGGTAGACCGACTCCCCAATCCTGACGTCACGCTTCCCCCTATCCTCGGCCCGCAGCCTCTGTCTCAGATTAGCGCGAATATATCGCTACTGCAAGCGAACTATGATTCTTAACACAATGAGAGAAGTTGCAAAATCAACCAGAATGTTCAAGCAAATTCTAGAAAAAAAACACAATCTAAATACGTTAAGTAGTTATCTCATTCGCTAGCTAAGTGGCTGTAAGATACGCTCCGAATCTGGCGCATAAGTAAGGAGAGCCCCGCTCCCCTCCCCTCGGTCCGCTGTGCCTCTTTCGGTTTCACACACATAATTCGGTACCGCAAGCAAACTATGACACTTAGCATGATGACAGAGGTCGCAAAATGAACTGGAATGTTCAAGCAAATTCTAGAAAAAAACCCAATCTAAATTCGTTAAGTAGTTCTCTCGTTAAAAGTGGACAGACATACAGACAGACAGACATTGGATTTTATATATAGAGAGATTTAGATTGTTCAGGTAACTGGCTTGCTCTAAAGTACAACTGACCTCATCAAGGAGGTTAGCATTTCATTGGATGGATGGATGGACGGATGGATACATACTGCATGTAACATTATATAACAATATAATGATACAATCGAGCTGTTATTCGTCTGAGGCAGGCCAGGGGGGCACATCCATTTCCCCCAGCCTCCATTACAGTAGCACTATTAGTAAATTCATATTACTGTATGTATCATCAGTGGGGTCTTACTGTACATGTGGCCAGAATGATAACTACTCCATCAATAAGAGCAATAAAAGGTTGAAATATTGTTTTATCTTCATCAATCCATCCATTGATTTCTTAACTTGCTTAATCCAGGTCAAGCGTCCCAGAGGCCAAAGCTAGTGGTGCCAGGCCCAGGATAGGAGTAGGGTGACCAGATATCCCTTTTTATTTTCGGGACAGTCCTGTTGTTATGGTATATGTTTTCATTAATAACTGAAATTGAGTTAAATTTCTGTTTTTAACAGGCTGGCCAGTTAATAAAGGTATATTGTGCTGCAAACATAACTTCTCTGAGCTATAACAACATATCAATCAATCAATCAACTTTTATTTATATAGCACATTTTCATACAAAAAAATATACACAACTTCAGATGGGACTCCCCTCCTCCCTGTAATTATAATTTATATACTTACAAGAACTAGCACAAAACATTAAGTAGATCAAGCAATTCAATTAAATAGACGTATAACTGTGAGAGCAAAACTCCTAGCAGGACCCAGAGGTTTTGATTTAAAATATAGAAAACAACTCGCAAGTAACACCAAGGGGAGCCCCCACAAACCGTTTACTGATTTAATATGTTTAACTTCAAGCTCAAAACCTCAAATAATTAAGACGTTATGTCCCACTTTGGTCACCCTAAATTGAAGACCTGTCTGTCACACACTCACACCCACTTGCATTCACTCCATTAATCCAAAACGTTCTTTCTTTACGATTTAAATTTCAATTATTAATTTCAAAAATGTCCAAAATTAAAAACATGGGTTATATCAAAATGTGACACAAGCAGTAAGTCAAATGTACTGCGGAATTTGCATTATTCAAGCTGGCGACTCTCTGGTCACTTCCTTTGCGTTGCTTTTGCAGAGTGAAGTTCTAAATTCTGTATTTCCTCATCAGAGGGGCCAAGTGGCAATAAATGCAAACACACTGAGGCCATTCTGGGATGTATTTTTCTTAACTTATTAAAGAACTCCCACTTTTAATATACCTTGCCGATTCATCAGTGGCACATTTAAAGAAAAGGAAGCCATTTGGTCGATCTGCTTTAGATTACGAGGGACAACTCTTGAGAATCTAGGTAATGACTTGGAAAAGAGCTCCCAGTTTAATACCTTACTGGCTATCCGGTGCCGGGGGACCTTAGCTAATTACGGAGGGCATGGCTAAGGCCGAGCAATCACTTAAGGAAATGCTTTTGTTTGATAATCTATTCAATATGAGGAAAGGATGCAGAAGCAATTAGCGGTTTTGAATAAAAGCATACACACCCCCCCCAAAATAAATAGTGATTTCACGAAGCACTTCAGTGAGCACCATTAAGTTTCACGAACAACATCGATAAAGTTGGAAATGTGCACATTTGAAAAGCAGCAATACAGGAGGCTATTATCATTTGCTTATTTATGCATTTGCCATTGCCAGCCGTTAGAAAGGTCCGGAAAAATCTTTAAGAGATCGCAGGAGGGAGGGGGTTAACTGGCAATTCTAAATTGGCCCTTTGTGATTGTGAGTGTGGGTGTGTGAGTGCGAGTGTGCCCAGGGTAAGCCAGATGTTGCTGGAATAGGCTCCAGCCCCCCACAACACTGAACTGGATTAAGTGGCTTTAAGAAAGTTAGGCTGCTTTAATAAAGTGTGCACCAAGAAAGGTGCTATATAGAAGAACACTGGGGACACACTGGGTAGCTACCCATTTTGATTTCTGGAATGGTCACTGCCCGTGTGGAGTTTGTATCTTCTCCCAGTACCTGCATGAACTTTCTTCCTACATCCCAAAGTGTGTGAATTGGCCAATAATGGACCACCGGTTGCCCTGCTCCGTAATTCTAAAATTTTTATTTTTATACTGTATTGAGGATTTCTTCTGTTCTGTGTATTATATTGTATTGACCCCCATGTTTTTGACACCCACTGCACACCCAACCTACCTGGAAAGGGGTCTCTTTTTGAATTGCCTTTCCCAAGGTTTCTTCCATTTTTTCCCTACAAGGGTTTTTTTGGGAGCTTTTTCTTGTCTTCTTAGAGAGTCAACGCTGGGGGACTGTCAAGAAGCAGGGCCTGTTAAAGCCCATTGCAGCACTTCTTGTGTGATTTTGGGCTATACAAAAATAAATGGTATTGTATTGTGTATTGTATTATTATTATAGTGCTGAGATGTTCCTGTCATGTGGAACAACTACATCAAAGAGTAGAAACCATCTGAATCTGTCATGGAGAATGATGTCCAGTCGGTTGACTCCAATGGTGCAACCGATGTCAGCAATGTTGTCCATAATGGTGGTGTTCTCCATCTCGACAACCACTTCAAGCTGGTGATCGTACCAATGATCAGGTACTGGGTCACCAAGCTCATGGAGCATTGACCAGTGTAATTAGCTGCCTATCTGTCTGTGTCAATGAGTGTATTTTTGTGGAGCTAGCACTGAGTATCCAGAAATAATATGACGGATGTACTCTTCTTGTTGCCTGCATATCCTGAACTTGCTATCAACATCCATCTTGAGAATATTCTTCTCATGATAGAATCAATTAGGTGCCTGATCCTGAGCTACCATGAGGAAACTCTCTGTCTTGTCCTACAGCCAAAAGTTTCGCAACCATCCGAAGGTCAGTTTCTATAGAACTGACCACTGAGTGGTCTCGACAAGAGGTTGTTGATTTTTTAGTCAATTAGTGACATCCTGATCTTGATGGCTTTGAGATGAGATGCTATTGTCTGGGAACAAGTACCAGTCTTGAAATATCAGTGCTTGATTTCTTCACTAGTTTTGATAACAGTACTTCCTCTTATGTTTTTCAGGTCTCATTATGAGTCTGGTATATCTTAAGGATCCAAGCTCAGTGTATTTGCTAAGGCCAGCACTTCTTCTGGAAATTTACATTCGGTCTATAAGAGCTTTCAGGTACGGGAGACAATACTTGGATAGTAGTGTTCTGGCCTTTCTGTGCATCTCTTGGATTTCCTCCTCTCTCCAGTAGATGATACTGCAGTACTGCTGATAGCTTGACTTTTGTTCTTAAGTTGAGCTCAGTGGCAAGGATGGGTCTGATTTGGCGATGGTATTCATTTTTCTATGCCGAATATCATTACTCTGATCTTCTACTAGGCACTAGTCAAGCTTTCCAAACTTGGTATCGTTGTTTAGCCTTATACAGTACTTGGTTCTGAGATAAGCTTGATGGTTACTTTGGTGCACATGTCTAGTCCATGTTCCATGTAGATGACATCGCTAAACATTTTGACTGTGCTGAGTATTTGATTCAGTTGACAGTTAATCCTTTGCAAAACCCTTCATGTCATTCATGTTCGGCAAAGTGGCTAGCCCTGTGCTGCTTTTCAGGAGGGTCCTTAGATTGTCGCTGTTGAGCATGTCAGTGAATGAAATCAGCCATAGTGACCAAGGACTTGCCTTGGAGTATTCCTTGTTTGGTGGGGATTTTCCTCGACCTGATGCCACCCCGTGATTTAAACGAGTTGCATCTCAGTTTTCCGCTCTCTCATTGAAGAACCGCAGGATGGTCAGGCTTGTTACGTAGATCTCGAAGGCTGCAATGATCCAACTATTTGAGACGTATCGAAGGCCTTGCTGAGGTTGTGTTTTTCTTTTTTAGCATTCTCTATCCCTGCCATATCCGTGACGAGTTTATCTTTACATATTAATCTCCTATAGCCCTTTTGTTCTGGCAGCAAGAAATTGTATACCAATACATGTTGGTAAATACTTACAGAAATCAGTGCGGTGTGGATCTTGCACATAATTGGTGGACAAGTAATCCAATGATATTTCTTGGGTCTGTTGACTCCTCGTCTTTAGAGAGCAGAAAGGTGATTGCAGTTGTGAACCAGTCTTGGAGAATACTTCAACACTCCTGGCTTTGATAAGTGGCCATGTAGTACATCAAACCTTTTAATCCAGAAGTATTGACTACATCTGGACCAGCTGCCCTCCTGTTGTGGAGTCCTTTAAAGACTTGTGAGAAGTCTGCCCCAGGCTCAGCAGCCATATTCTTGTAAGCTTCAACTTCCCAGCCTCAGTTGCAGCGAGACCTGCTTTCCTCAAGAATAATTCTCTAAAAGTAGGATGTTCTGTGACAGGATGCTGGTTTTGGTTGAGTTCACTTTAGGACCTTTTGATATATTCTTGGAAAAGCCTGTTCTGGTAGAATTGCTCAGACTGTTCTGTATTACTTCACAGCCTTTGTGTCTTTGACTGGAGTTTCATCTCAAGTGTCCTTGAGAGCTCTGCTAGATCATTTATACCTTGGCGTTTCTTGAGCTTGCCCACCTGTAATGGCGCAGAGTCTCAGAGTCGACTACTTTTTACTTTCTCGTATACAAAGTGTAGGACAAGTATTGTAAACGTCGAAAAATTTGATGTTGAGATTTTGATGAATCTCAGCGTTTTAGACCTCCATGACTTTCTTGTATACGAAGTGTAGGGAAAGTATTGGAATCCTCCAAAAAATTCAATTTCGTGATTTTAATGAATCTCGATGTTTTAAACCTCCCTAACTTTCTTGTATACAAACTGTAGGGAAAATATTGTAATAGTCCAAAAATTCCATTTTATGATATTGATGAATCTCAATGTTTTAGACCTTCATGAATTCTTGTATAGGAAGTGTAGGAAAGAATTGGAATCCTCCAAAGAATTCCATTTCGTGATTTTGATGAATCTCAACGTTTTAGACCTCCCTGACTTTCTTTCACGAAGTGAAAGGAAAATATAGTAATTGTCCAAAAATTTCATATCGAGATTTTCTCAATCTCGACGTCTTAGACCTCCCCGAGTCTGAAAATACCAGTTTTGGAATTATGTCTGTGTGTGTGTGTGTACGTGTGTGTAAACCTGAGTACGCTTTCACAAATTTTGCATACAAGTAGATTTCTATGAACTTTTGCCGTTAACCGGAATTGGTACTTTACCTTTAATTCAAGAAGCTGCAGAGATTTATTCAACTTTACTTTTATAATAATTAAATATATTATTAATTTGATTTGATTTGTTGTTGATGGTTCTTTAATGTACATAATATAAAAATACAATAATTGTCTTGTGGCTTACTCCTCAAATATCCATCTCCATATCTGAGTATACGAGAAAGCCTAGGGGAGACCACTCCCAATTTTTTACTTTTACTTTTATTATTATTATTATTATTATTATTATGTAGCTGTTTTTATTGTTGTTATTATATTAGGATATCTGGCTCCTTGAAATTGGCCCCTGTTTGCATGTTAGCGTGGGCATGTGCGTGAGTGAACCCTGAGATGAACTGCTAGCCTCCCACGACTTCCCCATATGACTCTAAATTGGATGAAATTGGTTTGAGAAGGACATGCTTGATAAGAGACCACATGATTGGTCACATGCAATAGTCATGCCAAGCACACACTGTTTACAGCCCCCGGACAAAACCTCAGGAAACAGAACCGCCGGTGGGGCACCACTGACTTTGTCTTTTCCACTGTTTGCAATATAAGATCCAAAATTCAAAAGGTTTTTGTTGACTTGCCTAACTTGTAATCATGAGAATGATGCTTTACAGGCCAATGCTAGAAAGAAATGAAGAACTGACTGAGGTTAGCCGGGCAAGCGTCAGTACAAAACCTCAAACATCACTGGCTGTGAGCAATTTGTACTTTTACAGCTGCCATGCGGTACGCGCCACAGGTTTTTTTTTTTAAGCAGCAGGAATTTGAATCTTTTACTTCATGGCACTCTGCCTTTTTTCACACATTTAACAGCCAATCAAAACATTAATGTCAAGTGGAAACACACTGGCACTAACTCTCAGCAGAATTAATGTTCTTCCTGGAAGTTTCATATTCAAATTCAATTACGGGAATGAAAATGAAATTCTATCACCCGCAAATGACACCACTTCATGCAAACACCCACACTCACATTGGGCCAATTTAAAATCGGCAGTCCGCTTAACCTGCATGTGTTTGGGTTGTAGGAGAAAAGCTCACACGGACAAGAGGAGAACATGCTAGCCCTACACAGACAGCCATCTGGCAGTGGAATTTCTGAAACAGCAGTGTCAAGAACTGCACTACCCTGCTGCTTGAGGTCCATTCATACAAAATGTATACGCCACAGAGGGACAGACAGGCCTGGGGCAGATTAAATTTATTGTAAGAAAATATAAAGTATTACACATAGGAAGTAACATTGTTAGGTTTGAATACACAACGGGAGGTCTGAAAATCGAGAGTACACCTTATGAGAAGGATTTAAGAGTCATACTGGACTCAAAGCTATCGACTTCCAGGCAGTGTTCAGAAGCCATTAAGAAGGCTAACAGAATGTCAGGTTAAACTTTACAATGTGTGATTAAAAGTCAAGGGCGGTTATGCTTAAATTATATAACAAGCTATGGAGGCCTTACCTGATGTACACTCTTCAGTTTTGCACTCCGTACTACAAAAAAGGACAGAGCAGCACAAGAAAAGGTCCAGAGGAGAGCGACTAGGCTGACTCCAGGACTACAGGGAATGAGTTATGAGGAAAGATTGAAGGACTTGAGCCTTTTCAATTTAAGCAAATAGAGATTAACAGGTGATGTGACAGACAGATAGATAGATAGATAGATAGATAGATAGATAGATAGATAGATAGA
>JANRMT010062835.1:21993198-22008050 GCA_026402145.1 Polypterus bichir lapradei
ATAGTGCCTTTCACATTTATCTATCTATCTATTGTATAGTGTGTTTCATATCTATCTATATATCTATCTTTTATATAGTGCCATTCATGTCAATCTATCTATTTATCTTTTATATAGTGTCTTTCATGTCTATCTATTTACCATTCTATCTATCTATTTTTTATATAGTGTCTTTCACATTTATCTATCTATCGATGATAAAATGCCCTAGTGTTGAACGCTTGTTCTTATTTCCAATATTTCTGCAGATTCTGGTCACATTCTGCTCAGTTCTCAAGGGCAGATTTCAACAGCGTCGTGTCTCTTCTCTTGACGGGTGTCTTTTTTGTTTCCCTTTTCTCTCTTTTTCCAAACGTCTTGATTTTGGTGTCTTTCTCACCGACATTAGTAATCCTTTTTCCCGCTGAATCCTTTGGTCAGTCTGGAAAGAATTATACCCCTGGAGCTAAATGGCATAATAGCAAGAACAGCTGCATTTGAACCCTTTGATGTGAGCCCACTTTTGTTCTGAGGTGCATGTGAAATGATTCCTGATCGCTGTCATTATCTGCGTAGATAGATTTACACCCTAACCTGCCCCGTCGGTGAGGTGCGCGCTTTGTCCAGTGTCGCTACAGCAACAGAAATATCCAGAAATGTGGCCCCTCCCCCAAATAATGCGTTCACTTTGCACTTTTTTTTTGTTCTGAGGTTTCCATCAGGCTGAAATTTCACATCGACCACCATTAAAAAAGATGCTTTACAACAGCAGGAAGGCCACCCTACCACACAGGATCATCAGCTAACAGGTAAAGCCGCTGCCTCACAGATCCTGTGTTCTGGTTTCGGATTTCCCAGCCACTTGCTGTCTGTGTGGCACTTGCATGGTCTCCACGTCTCTGCAGGGTTTTTTTTCTCAGATCTCCAGGTTAGGTCAAGCAAATGCGAGACCCACTGTGCGAGTGTGGAAGTGGGTGGGCCAGGTGATGGTTAGCTTCCACTCCCACCACCACTCAACTGGATTAAACAGGTCTGAGAATGTTAAGCCACTAGGAGTAACTGAGACGTGCATCTGCAGTTTAATCCACATTTCTGCGGGGCTCCTTGAGCTGTGACACGTTACCCCAGTGGTAAGCGTGCAGGACTTTGTCATTATAACAAAAACAGTGGGATGCGTGCTTTGTAACTTGCTGTGTTATCCATCTGCAAAAGAGTAGATGGTGGCTGTGAAGGGATGGTGTCAACACGCCATGCCACCTGCACTTCAGAACAAGTAAACCACCTGAAGCTCAGCCTGTTTGGGCCCGGTCGGTACTTGGATGGGAGACCAACCAAGAAACCTTGGGTTGCTGCTGAAAGAGGTGTTGGTGAGGCCAGCAGGGGGCGCTTACCCAGTGGTCTGTGTGTGGGTCCTAATGCCCCAGTGCAGTGACAAGGACACTATGCTGTAAAAATGGCACCATCCTTCAGATGAGACATGACAAGCCAAGGTTCTGACTCTCTGTGGTCATCAAAGATCCATGAGCATCTTCCAAAAAGAGTAAGGTGTACCCTGATGGTTTGGCTTCATGTCCACCGTGTTCAAACATAAACAGGAATTTATGAGCTATGCTTTATTGATTGAATACAATGAAATGACTTGCACTCGATTTTTCTGTGTTGTCTCCGGCCACTTCAATACACTTGTTCCAGCGCTCAGGAAGCTTCTTAATCCCAGACTAACATGGACTGCATGTTGTCCCATTCTTGCACAGCGTCATTCGACTTGAATTTCTTCCCTCCTAAAAATTCCTTAAGTAGACTGTAGAGATGATCGTCCCTCCCTGAATGATTTGCACCAATCATACTCTCGAGACTGAGAGAGAGAGAGAGACACTCATCCCCAAAGTCTCAAAGAAATCTGAGATGGAATGACTCCTTCATTTGTCAAAAATGGAATAATAATGTGCTGTGCAGCACTACTGTGTACCTCCTGCTCCGACATGTTGATTACAACTGATAGGAAGACGAGAAAGAGCAGCTAGCACTGCTAACGACAAGTTCATATATGCTCCAGCGCCCAAATGGAGGGAGGCGGCCCCTTTTACGTTCACCCGGATGTGCTCCAGGTGCCTCCCGATGAACTTTCTCCGGCACTTCCCGGTGTGGCGGAAGTGCCGGTTCAGCACCCGGAAGCACTCCGGGTGTCCCTGGTAATCCTTCCACCAGCACTTCCGGGTGTGGCAAAAATGCTGACGTCCAGGGCTCTTCAGGCATCTGGGTGCCCCCCGGCGGTGACCACAGGCTCCTATAGAGTTGAGCTTCCATGCTCTGTTCCCGTGGTTCCCATACCAACCAAGATGGCTGCCCTCTCGTGGTCCGGAGGAGGCATAGTCCCTCTTCCAGTCGTTCCAGATCTCCCAGCTGGGTGTCGCCCCCAGCCGCTCACCACAAGATAGATACAGTACCCTCCATAATGTTTGGGACAAACACATGCTGTTCCTTAATTTACTCCTCTGTTTCACAGTTTAACAAACTACAAATCAAACTACTCGGATGTGATTAAAGTGCACATTGCAGACTTTCATTTAACGGGATTTGCATGCTAATTCTATGCATGGATAGTCTAACAGAACAGAAACAGAAAAAACAGCTTTACCACTACATTAATCACAAACAGTCAAATTTACTACAAATAGATTGGGAAAAATGTCCCGAGGCATCCCAAGCTATGGATAAAGCCAAAAAAATAATAAATGTCAAAACCATCCAAAAGATACAGGGTAGTTATAAACCATAGATCTGCAGAATGAATGTAAAATAAATCATGTCCACCGGAGTACTGGGATCCCACAAACATACATACAGTATGTCACTGCATTCTGTAGGGAGTATAATTGTGACAAATAAAATTTGATTCAATTTGAGTACAATCAGGTGAGCTCAGCTGAACTGATTATGTGAGTTCAAAAACACCAGTGAGGAATTAGGTGGGTCATATTAAAAGGCCGAATGTACTGTATATGCAACTGTGGTGGGCTGGCGCCCTGCCCAGGGTTTGGTTCCTGCCTTGTGCCCTGTGTTGTCTGGGATTGGCTCCAGCAGAACCCCGTGACCCTGTAGTTAGGATATAGGGGGTTGGATAATGGATGGATGGATATGCAATATTTATTTTGTGTTTTGTTTTATTACAGACGTGGACAAATTTGTTGGTACCCCTCCATCAAAAAAGAAGAACACCAGGGATTAATAAAGTATCTATCTATCTATCTATTTGGCTGAATAAAGTGGAAAAAAATCATCAATAGGTCTTTACAGAGTTGAGTCCAAAACAAAACTGAATCATTGGTAACAAAATGGCATTTTTAAAGTCGGGTGGAGAAAGTCACGTCATCGGGCCCGGAACCGCAGGTGACGTCATCGGGCCCGGAACCGCAGGTGATGTCATTGGGCCCGGAACCGCAGGTGATGTCATCGGGCCCAGGTGGAACTTACCTTTTGTGGTCTGCAGAAGAAAAAAAAAGAGTGGGTTAGTGCACACTGCCTGGTCCAGCACAGGATTACCATCTTTCAAGCCCTTTAGCTGCCTCCCATGCATCGCGTGTGTGACACTATCTATCTATCTATCTATCTATCTATTATATAGTGCCATTCACATCTATCTATCTATCTATCTATCTATTATATAGTGCCTTACATATCTATCTATCTATCTATTATAAAGTGCCTTACATATCTATCTATCTATCTATCTATTATATAGTGCCTTTCACATCTATCGATCTATCTATTATATAGTGCCTTACATATCTATCTATCTATCTATTATATAGTGCCTTACATATCTATCTATTATATAGTGCCTTACATATCTATCTATCTATCTATCTATTGTGGACTGGGACCCGGACACAGACAGACGGACAGCATAGTTCCACCACACACTGTTTATTTACACTATATATACAAATTACGTGCACCACAAACCCCAGTGCCTCTTGCACCGATTCCCCAAAGTCCAGGCCACACTCTCAGTCACTGTGCCTTTCTCTTGGCCGCCTCCTGTCCTCTCTCCAGCTCTGTCCTCTTCCACCCGACATCCACTACCGACTGGAGGGAGGCGGCCCCTTAAATGGGAACCCGGATGGGCTCCAGCTGCTTCCCGGCAATCAGTCCTGGCCACACCCCAGTGTGGCGGAAGTCCCGGCTGCGCACCCGGAAGCCGTCCGGGTGTCCCCTGTCATCTTCCCCCCAGCACTTCCTGGTGTGGCGGAAGTGCTGGGCTCCAGGGTTCCTCAG
Organism: Polypterus bichir lapradei; assembly: GCA_026402145.1. Lineage (NCBI taxonomy): Eukaryota > Metazoa > Chordata > Cladistia > Polypteriformes > Polypteridae > Polypterus > Polypterus bichir. The sequence goes on from JANRMT010062835.1 coordinate 21,997,456, forward strand.
GCACCAGGGCGCCGCCTGGCGGTGGCCACGGGCCCCTACAGGGTTGGGCTTCCAAGCCCTCTACCCGTGGCCCCCAATACAACCAGGGCGATCACCCCCTTGTGGTCTGCAGGAGGCACAAGCCCTCCTCTGGTCCTCCTGGGCGTCCCGGCCGGGCTCCAGCCCCGACCGGGTCCCACACGGGATACTCCGGCATCGGGGCGCCGCCTGCCGGTGGCCACGGGTCCCTACAGGGCTGAGCTTCCAAGCCCTGTACCCGAGGTCCCCAACATAACCAGGACGGACGCCCCCTCGCGGTCTGGAGGAGGCACAAGCCCTCCTCTGGTCCTCCTGGGCGTATCTATCTACATCTACAAGTCTAGGAAAAAAAATCAAACAAAGTTTCTTATCTCAGAAAAATTAAATTGTTCAGGCGACGCTGCCTTCCATGTGTCAAGTCTGACATTCCTACACAGATGTCTGGTCTGAATGTGAATTTTTCTTCTGTGTTAAATCCACTGTAAGTATCCATTGTCTTCAATGACATCTTTGCCCACAAACAGCCCGGCACTTGCTATGAATTAAACTATAAAAACAGGGACAGGTTATGGGTTAAAAGCTTTTGTGAGGCTGGATATTTAGTGTTTTTAGTATATGACAGCCTCATTCCTCTGGCTGTATGAGTGAACAAACTCTTATCTAGGAGATTGTAGACCAATTTGAAGAGAGCACTTAAATGATTCCAAATACCAGAGATAAAAAAGCATGGTATGTTATTATTACATTTTGAATTCCTGTGAATGAAACATCAGAATAATCTGCAGATATCTGCACCAAGAAGGAGATTATCAGATGTGAGGAGTGAAAGGAAGAACAATCAGGGTACCCAACTCTGGTCCTGCAGGTCTGCAGTGGCTGCAAGTTTTTACTTTAACCAACTTTTTAATCAGAATCTATTTATTACTACTAATGCAACAGAAGACAGTGGTCATGAGACCTGTTGAAATTCACCTAAGGATGTTGTCTCAGTATGGAAGTGAAAACAGCATGACTCAAGGTAAAGTTTATGAATAGGATGTAAAGCTTAAAGTGGGAAGAACAAGTATACGTGACAGACAAAGCTCAGCCATCAACATCGTGCACATAAGCCCACACTAACATGGCGAATGCCTTCATCAGAGAAGACCAAAGGATTATGTTGTCCTCTGTTGCTGCACATTTGAATAATAGCTAGGAATCTGCACGTGCCACCATGCAAGATGATTTGGGATACCATAAAGTTTGCACAAGATGGGTACCCAAACAGCTGACTGATCTGCACAAGTCAACATCCTTCGGTAAATTTCAGCAGATTTCACTCACTCTGCCCAAAGAAATCTCACAAAGGCGTGTAATTCAACAACAGAGCATCCATGTTCATTTGACACTGGCTTCAAGTAGACTAAAGGCCTAGCACTTGAACTACCCATAAGCCATTGTGAACATGTTGCATTGCGTCAGTATCTCTCCGTTGTGGTTGCCGCACAATTCTCAAATTGCTGTTACGTTTTGATTTACCTTTGTATCTTGGTTTTAAGAATTTCATCATCATCATCATCGAGATCTCTGTGATTTTCACTCCACTTTTCCAAGTGTCCTGATTATTTAAGATATTATTCTTTAATGACCAGGCTGGTAGGTCGGATATTCAAGTAGCTGTAGCTTTTCTCCATTCACCACCACGTTCCTCGTATGTACCCCTCCTGTCATTAACTGTCATTTTTAGGATACCGTTAAAGAAATGAACTCCACAGACAAAAATGGCAAATAAATAAATGACAAAGGAGAAATAAGCATTTAACATTATGGCAAAAAAATACAAATATTTTTAAATTTCTTTTAAACATAAATCTCGCACTACTGTGCTTTACTGAATATACCATTAGAACTGAAAGACCAGCTAATTAAACAATGAGATCAACCAGAGGCAAAATGACTCACTGGTTGCAAAAAGGGTTAGAATATCAGCCGGCTATATGACTGGAAAAAAAGAACAAGAAGAAGAAATGGGTTATAAGGAAATGTGCAGCCACACTGAGGACAAAGGACTGAACATGAGAGCCATTTGCTTGAGTGCATCTCTTAGTCAGCTACTACTCCACTCTGTAACACAAACCGACGTTAAGGTCTCGTTGCGTAGCAGTGACTGACTAATAGATGCACCATAGGTAGCCCACCTTCTAAAGTATCAATGGTGTTTTGTCAGTCTTATAAAATGAAAGACAATATCAATATTGGTAAGTCGTCAATAGATGCATTACAAGGAGCTCCTATCCTTAAAGTGTCTTTAGTGCTAAATCTAAGGTTCCAGGGCCAGGGCAGTACCATCCACCAGTGGGCACTGAAGAAATCTAAGGGGGCATTTCTGGTCCAAGACATATTAAGGGGGTGTTGGGGACCAGCCGTCACCCCTTGGGCAATACTCGAAAGAATGTGCTGAAAAGTTTGATTAATACTAAAAATCATCGAACGCATGTTTCAACCAATTATTCAAAATGTCCATTAAGAAAGACCCGTCCGTATTAAATAGCAGGTATTGGTACATTATATTTACAAGTTTGCATTCTCAGATCATGCAAGTCCTTACAAGATTAACGCACGTGCAGAGGACCGAATCTATGCGTGTTTTGACAGGTTCATTGAACATTACTATAAATACGTGAGAAGTTTTTTTATCAATACCAGATTGTTTCGGAATTCCTTCAGAGGAAGTGTAAACCCAAAATTACAGTGTGGTACCTACAGATCACATTCAAAGGAAAACTTACGTGGACCTGCTTATTAAAAACTAGGGGGCTTCGCTCGCCAATCCCCCCCGGCCTGCTCTACGTGCCAGCCACTTCATGTCTCTGCCGCTCGCGTATGTGGATTTCACTTTCACCAAACAACAAATCTTTTAATTCTCGCAGATACGCCTCTTCATTGGGAAGAAACAGTGCTTTTCCCTGTTGGCAACATGAATTAGATGATCTAGATTGCGTTGGTTTGGACATGTGCAGAGGAGAGATGCTGGGTATATTGGGAGAAGGATGTTAAGGATAGAGCTGCCAGGTAAGAGGAGAAGAGGAAGACCTAAGTGAAGGTTTATGGATGTGGTGAGAGAGGACATGCTGGTGATGGGTGTAACAGAACAAGATGCAGAGGACAGAAAGATATGGAAGAAGATGATCCGCTGTGGCAACCCCTAACGGGAGCAGCCGAAAGAAGAAGAAGACAAGTCTCCCATCATCATATTTAGCCAAAAGAGGATTTAGCATGATCAACAATCTATTAACAAAGAAAAGAAACAGATTGTCAATAGTGGGATGCGGCAATTTAAGATTGCTGATGACAAAAATGCCACCAAACATCGAAAAGTTAGTGTCATCACACCAAGTTCAGCCCTTTGACTAATAATATTATATTCATTTTTTTAATAATTGTGTGAGACCCGCCTGGCCACAGACAGACAGACACCGAATGTCCTATATATACACACACTTTATTTCCTTAATATGACATACAGCACCACAATGCCTTATCCGGCCAACTCAGTCTCTTTCTCCTTTCTGACTCTTCAGCCACCTCCTCCTCCTCCTCCTCCTCAGGCTCCTATCTTCTCCCTCCCAACTCTCGCCTCGAGTAGAGTGTGGTGTACTCCTTTATACAGCACCCTTGATGTGCTCCAGGTGTTTCTTGATTAACATCTGGCTGCACTTCTGGGTGTGGTGGAAGTGCAGTCGACCATCATTCTGGAGGTTTCCAGGCGGCCCCTGGTGGTGGCCACGTCCTCCCACAGGATTGAGCGTCCCGGCTTCGTGGCCCCCATGCAACCCAGGAAGGCTGCCCTCTCATATTCCGGGGAAAATACTGCCCCTCTCACAGTCCTTCCCATCTCCCGGCGTCCTGGTGGGGCAATGTCCCCGGACATTTGTCACATAATATATTTTTTAATCATACCTTGAGCAATACAACAATATTGTTAGTATCTTCTAATAAAATAATTCTAAAAATCAGTCCTCACTTTTCAATAAATAGTATAGTTCACACAAGGGGGGGTGCTATCGAATCACTCTTTGAAAAAGTGGCCTCTGACCCAATAAAGGTTAGGAACCTATGAAATAAATCAATGTAAAGGTCTTCAAACCCTGTCATTTTCTTTGAGCCCATCAATCCACACTCCATAATGATAAAGTGAAAGCATGTTTTCAGAAACGTTTCCAGATTTGATCGAAATTAAAAATTGAAATCTTTCATTCATAAAAGTATTCCGACCCTTTGCTGTGTCCCTCCGGGCGGGTGCACCCCGTTTACTTTAATTCTTCTTGAGATGTGTCCAGAACTTGATTAGAGTTCACCTGCAGTAAACTGAATTGGTCGGACATAATTTAGATAGGCGCACACTTGTGTATTGAAGGTCCCACGATTCACACTGCATGTCAGCACAAAAACCAAGCCATGAGGACCAAGAAACTCTTTGTTAGACCTCTGTGACCAAATAGCAATGAGGCTTTTAATAGGGTAAGGCCATTAAAACATTTCAAAATCTTTGAGTGCTTCCAGGAGCACAGTGGCCTCCATAATTATGAAATGAACAAAGTTTGGGACCATCAGGACTCTTCCTAGAGTTGGTCAAACTAAGAAACTGGGCAAAAAGGGCGTAGGTCATGGAGAGCGAAAAAGAATCCAATGGTCACTCAAAAACAACTTCAGATGTTCCTTGCTGAGGTGAGAGAGCCTATGAAAATATGACAATCTCAGCCACACTTCATCAATCAGGGGGGATAACTTGGAGTTTGCCATATGACATTTAAGGGATTCTGAGAACATGAGGAGAAAGATTCTCTGGTCTGATGAGACAAAAATTGAACAATCTAGGCATAGGCAGAACTCCAAGCACTATACCTGGTGAAGACCAGGCACTGCTCATCACCTGTCTAATACCATCCCTAAGATGAAGCACAGTTGTAGCAGCATCATGCTATGGGGGTACTCCTGAGTAGCAGGGACACGGAGACTGGTCAGAATTCACAGAAGGGTTAATTGCAGACAAATACAGAAAGAACCTTGAAGAAAACCTGCTCGAGAGTGCAGGGACCTCAGATAGGGGTGACGGGTCTCCTTTTGGCACAGGGACGTGCGGTCAGGAGTCATCGTGAAAAGTTGTAAAACTAATAATGATAACTTAAAATAAACGTGTCCACTGGTTTGTGCTATAAATTTGTTTTCTGTATGATTTCAATCATTTTGATAATTTTTATAGTCAAAACCACTGAATTGGCGCAATTACAGGAGAGAAACGTGAGGTGCAACAGCGACAAGCCTCACCTCATCGTGGACTGCACTCTCCCTCACACACTGGGGTGATGCATGCAATTGGCACGAGCCTGTTGCTGTCTCTCTATATGATGCCAATGAAATGTTGGTAGACAAATTTATTATACACCCGGACTTTCCACAGTCTGGTTAATATCTTTAATTAATTTGAGTGACATGTTTAGTCTTGCTGATCGGACACAAAACTGCAGTGAAAAAGCACAAGGTGAGGCAGGCAGTACCGTGCCTCCCTGAAGGAGGCACATGTGAGCCCAACAGGCGCTTATTGCTGCTCTTCTCCTACGCAACGACTCTGGGTGCCAATAAGTTAGCGATATCAGAGTTTGAGAGAACCTACCAAGCAGATTATAATAAACCGCCCACATCCAGGAGTACAAAGCTAGCAGAGACTTACCCAAGAATTCTCAAAACTGTAATTTCTACCAAAGGGACTTCTAAAAAGGCCTGAATTAAGGGTCTAAATATTTATATTATTGAGAAATATCAGTTTTTGATTTTTAATAAATTTGCATACCATTCTAAAAACATGTTCTCACTTTGTCATTATGGGTTATTGAGTGTAGATTGTTAGGAAAAAAAATGGCAAATGTATCCATTTAAATGAAATGTACAACAGAATAAAGCGTGCAGAAAGTGAAGGGGTCTGAATCTGCTGTATCTGACTAATGGATACACTATAAGCAGCATCTATTGTGTTACCAAAGAACTTCATACAAAGACATCGGCTTAGAGGCCACTGTTAGGGAGTGAGGGCTTTACTAAGCCATACAGCATTGCCAGTCCAAAATACATTAAAAGGTCTTTAGCTGTGAAGAGTGGGCATCAGTTCAGCAGACAAGCGCCTACATGATATTTATATCTGTAATTTTGCCTCCAAGTGTAACCTTCCTTTCATAAATAAATATGGAGATATAAAACCAGTTTACTCTGCTTTCCAATCCTGGCATGAAAAAGAACTGATAAGGCCGACCCCTTTGCCAAGGACAGGGAGAGAGAGCTCATCTGCACACATCATCCCGGACGCACCATAGCAATTAGCTACTCAGTGAGTCAGACCAACAAATGTATAAGCCAGTGTACCACAGTAAGTCCATAAATAGTTGGGCTGCCAACCAGGTAAACCCAGTTTAATTCAAACAAAATAGACCAAAAATAAAAAGATGTGCTCGGTGGCGCTGCAGTAATTGTTGGCTTAGCGCCTTCTAAACCACTGGTGGTTCTCTTAAAGACTTTCTGTCTAGTGTTGTCTGACCCAAATGAGATGCCACCTTCCGAAAACACCTCCCTTTCACACCAGATGGAGTAAAAGGGGTGGGGCTTCCATGGCCCTGTTGCCCTCAAGGGGCGGCTTCTCAAAATTGTAAGAGAAAAAGGAAATAAGACTGTTAGCAACAGCGCCCCCTCTCATCTCAGGGTGGTACCACATACTTTAGGTGAGCCCAAAAGGTGATCCCCTGGCGCGCATGTGTGACACCAGATAGATGAAAACACTTATAGGTAATCCTATATCCTGGCGTACAACTCTGTGCCACTTTAATGAATAAAGCAGTAAAAATTTAACTAAAGGGATAAGCTTCGTATTTTTTAAGTCAAAGTTATTTTTTCATAAACATGTTATGTATGCATTTGAAATGCTAAAAGCACTTTCTATAAATTAAAAAAAATGTTTTGCTCACTCTGGTGCTTTACAATGGGGGGTATGGGGCATCGAGGAAAAATTTGAAAACTTACCAAATACGTCCCAACACCCAACACAGTTCTCGAGTATTGATCCGCACACTTCCATGTTTGTGAAGAAACACCAAACTTATCTGTGGAGGTTCTAATGGCTATCGATGAGCAAAATGAATCATCCATCCATCCATCCATCCATCCATTATCCAATCCGCTATATCCTAACTACAGGGTCACAGGGGTCTGCTGGAGCCAATCCCAGTCAACACAGGGCGCAAGGCAGGAAACAAACCCCGGGCAGGGCACCAGGCCACCGCATACTCTGAGTTTTGCTTCATGATAAAACTAGTGAAATAAATTGTTTCGTTACTAGCAAAATTTGTGCCATCTCGACAAGAAGAAAGGAATTTAGTTCCAATTTGGAGGTATTTTCAAGCATGCAGCTATTCTACTGTATGTGTAAAATATAAATAAAAATTTCTAACAAAAAAAAAAAGTCAACAGAAGTGTGCATATCATCAGCTAGGATAAGGCAGTCGCTATTTAGGGAGGCTGATGGCAGTGGGGACTTCCCATGTACCCAGTTTTCCACGTGGAGAACACAGTACTGAACACAATGTTGGGTTTTAGTGTGTCTTTATGTTGAAAATATGCAACATGTTACATTTGTTTAAAAACGTAATGCACTCCCTACGTGATGATGTGAATAAAAGGAGTAAATAGAGTTAATTCTACCAGTGTGATCCAGATTAAATGCTTAATGTAGCTCTAGAAAAGGACACAATTAAACACAAAAGTGTGAAAGAGGCTTTAGGGAGTAGTACTCTTTGCTTTACACCCCAAAAAAATGGTTCTACTACGTTCCTAAGAACTACTTATGGATGCTTTGAAATCAGTTATTTTATGCAGCGACTTCTGACTCATCGCTATGAGAAAACCCCCACATATCATATACTATTCGACTTGTCTTAATGTCTAGTTACGCAAGACATAATGATTCTTAGGCTTCCCCCCTATATTTGGCCCTCTAGATTAGCATTGGATCCATGTTAAACAATTAATTTTGGTATCAACACCAGCTTTCAGATCTCAGTACCAGAATGATTCTGAAGCAAATAATAGAAGACACCAAACCCCACCCTACCCCTGGTCTTACTACAGCCTCCCGGATGTGCTGTGCCGTCGCACCTCTTCCCTCAAGAAGCCATGAAGTCCCAATCGTGTTGAAACAATCAGAATCAGAATCACATTTATTGGCCAAGTATGCATGCATACAAGGAATTTGACTCCGATTTTGGTAACTCTCTAAACTTATAAGTTGCATATTCGACATACGTACACACAACTGTTAATCACACAGTTGAGATATAAAAAACTCGGGAGTGGCTTACCATCAACTTAATCATATAAAGTGGAACCTCGGTTTGCGAGTAACTTGGTTTACGAGTGTTTTGCAAGACGAGCTAAAATTTTTAATAAATTTTGACTTGATAAACGGGCGAGGTCTTGCAATACGAGTAGTATGGATGCGCTTTGTCTGCTGAGCGTCATGTGATCACAACTGAGCTGATGGTTCTTCTCGCGTGCGCGGGTGTGTGTGTGTGTGTGTGTGTCTCACTTGCACGCGCGCGTGTGTGTGTGTGTGTGTGTCTCTGCTACAGCACTGGGAGACTGCGATTGCTTTGAGATGCTCTTCCGCATGTCGTCCCGTTGGGTGGAATCCCACAAGAGTTTAGAAACTCACTCACGCCAGCCATGATTCTTTTCAAAGGTAAAGTGCAGGTTAATTTGTTTTATGTATTTTTACTTTAGATTTTGTATTAATCATTTTTATATGAATAGTTTTGGGTTGTGGAACGAATCATCTGAGTTTCCATTATTTCTTATGAGGAAATTCACTTTGATATACGAGTGCTTTGGACTGCGAGCATGTTTCTGGAACGAATTATACTCGCAAACCGAGGTTCCACTGTACTCAGATATGGGGATGGATATTTGTGGAGTAAACCTCAAGACATTGATTATATTTTTATATTATGTACATTAAAGAACTGTCAACAATGAGTCAAATCAAATTAATAATATATTGAAGAAATATTATAAAAGTAAAGATAAATATATTGCACTATAGAATAAAAGGTAAAGTACCACTTCTGGTTAGCGAAAATAGCCCAAAATTTGACAGAAATCTGCGTTTTGTGCCTAATACTTGTATACAAAACTTGGTTGACCTAAGCAAAAACGTACTCAAGTAATCGTGTTTACACACATACACACAAACACAGACAGACACACAGACATAATTCCAAAAACGGTATTTTCGGCCTCAGGGAGGTCTAATAACATCGAGATTCATTAAAATGTCGACATCGAATTCTTGGATGATTACAATATTTTCCCTGTACAAGAGAATGTAATTAGATACAGGCATACAAATTGCAGAGTGCAACTCAGTGTAAGAAATGCTGAAATAAACACTGCCAATAACAATATGTACACAGAATTGCAAGACCCTAGGAGGCCTGAGGAGTGTGTTGCCCAGCCTGATTAAGCTGAGTTTACCATTTGTGAGCTTGATGGCCTGTGGGGAAAAAAACGTTTTGGCGTATGTTAATCTATAACGCCTGGCCGATAGAAGAAGTTCAAAAAGGTTGTGGCCTGGATGTGAGGGGTCAGTGGTGAGTTTCCCTGCCTGTTTCATGACTCTGGAATAGTACAGGTCTTGTAAGGTGGTCAGACTGGAGTCAATGATATTTCCGGCAGACCTGACTATTCATTTTTGTCATGTTTCGTCACTGATCCAAACCACACTGTTATGGAGAAGCTGAGAAGAGACTTAATGACTGCTGTGTACAGAAGAACTGAATCAGCAGCTCTTGTAGAAGGTTGAATTTTCTCAACTGTCACAGGAAGTACATTACCTGCGGTGCCTTTCATATGATGGACCCTACATTGGTCTCCCATTTCAAGTCCCGGAAGATTATGGATCCCAGAAATGTGAAGGATTCCACAAAAGTCACAGTAGTGTTAAGTATGGAAAATAATATTGTGGGACCACTACTAAAGTCCTCTGTCATCTCCACACTTTTGAGAGTTGCTTAGACTGTTGTAAGTGCAGGTGGTCCTCCATAAAGTTCTGATTGCATCTAAGCAAATCGGGGTCCCCCATGAAGTTCTGATCATATTGAAGACTACGAAACAGACTTTTTACACATCTGCAATGGCAAATGTAGAGGAGACAGGATATTCAGAGGAACCCTGATGTTTACATGCTGGTTCTTCTATACTGCACAACCTCACTCTAGACCTGGTAAACCCTCATTTTTAGGCCATTGTTGGACCATGTTTTGTACAGGAAATAATACTCTTGAGGTTGACCAATAGGTGTCTTCAGCAAAAATGATCAAGTAAACTTGACGTTATGCATGTTACAACAACTGACCCCAAGGGTCCAACCGCTAATGGGATATGAGCCGTCAAAGTTACTCTTTTTCACAAAACTTTAAAAAATGTCTATCTATACTAATAAAAGGCAAAGCCCTCACTCACTCACTCACTCACTCACTCACTCACTCACTCACTCACTC